>JAILYF010000033.1:1200000-1800000 GCA_025491095.1 Brachionus asplanchnoidis
TGAATTGGTGTAAATTCAAAGTCAGTGATGAGCAAAGTCACCATTTGTGTTAGATAAGTCACCATCAGTGATGAGCAAAGTCATAATCAGTGTTGGTAAAGTCGCCATCAGCGATTAGCAAAGCCAACATAAATGGGGGCAAAGTCACCATCAGTGATGAGCAAAGTTACCATAAGTGTTGTTAAAAAAACCATTAGTGATAAGCAAAGTCATAATTAGTGTTTGTAAAGTCATCATCAGTGGAAGGAAAAGTCAACATAAGTGAGGACAGAGTCACCATCAGTGATGAGCAAATTCACCATTGGTGTTGAAAAAGTCACCATCAGTTGTTTTCAAAGTCATATATAGTGGGGGCAAAGTCACCATCAGTGATTAGCAAAGTCATAATTATAGTTGGTCAAGTCACTATTAGTGAAGGGCTAATCCTATAAGTGTTGTTGTAAATTAACAATCAGTGATGAGCAAAGTCACCATTAGTGATGAGCATAGCCAACATATGTTGGCGCAAAGTAACCATCATTGATGTGCATTGTCACAATAAGTTTTAGTAACGTCACCATCAGTGAGGGGCAAAGCCAACATGTGTTGGTGCAAAGTCACAATCAGTTATGAGCAAAGTCACTATTAGTGTTAAAAAAGTCACCATCAGTGATTTGCAAGGTCTTAATTAGTGGGGACAAAGTCACCATCAGTGAAGGGCAAATCCACCATGAATTGGTGTAAATTCAAAATCAGTGATGAGCAAATTCACCATTTGTGTTAGATAAGTCACCATCAGTGATGAGCATAGCCAACATATGTTGGCGCAAAGTAACCATCAGTTATGTGCATAGTCATATTAAGTTTTAGTAACGTCACCATCAGTGAGGGGCAAAGCCAACATGTGTTGGTGCAAAGTCACAATCAGTTATGAGCAAAGTCACTATTAGTGTTGAAAAAGTCACCATCAGTGATTTGCAAGGTCTTAATTAGTGGGGACAAAGTCACCATCAGTGAAGAGCAAATCCACCATGAATTGGTGTAAATTCAAAGTCAGTGATGAGCAAAGTCACCATTTGTGTTAGATAAGTCACCATCAGTGATGAGCAAAGTCATAATCAGTGTTGGTAAAGTCGCCATCAGCGATTAGCAAAGCCAACATAAATGGGGGCAAAGTCACCATCAGTGATGAGCAAAGTTACCATAAGTGTTGTTAAAGAAACCATTAGTGATAAGCAAAGTCATAATTAGTGTTTGTATAGTCATCATCAGTGAAAGGAAAAGTCAACATAAGTGAGGACAGAGTCACCATCAGTGATGAGCAAATTCACCATTGGTGTTGAAAAAGTCACCATCAGTTGTTTTCAAAGTCATATATAGTGGGGGCAAAGTCACCATCAGTGATGAACAAAGTCAACATAAGTGGGGGTATATAAACCCTCATTAATGAGCAAAGTTACCATTGGTGTTGTTAAAGTCACCATCAGTGATTAGCAAAGTCATAATTATAGTTGGTCAAGACACCATTAGTTAAGGCCTAATCCAACATGTGTTGTTCTAAATTAACAATCAGTGATGAGCAAAGTCTCCATTAGTGTTGTTAAAGTCACTATCAGTGATGAGCATAGGCAACATATGTTGGCGCAAAGTAACCATCAGTGATGTGCAAAGTCATAATTAGTTTTAGTAACGTCACCATCAGTGAGGGGCAAAGCCAACATGTGTTGGTGCAAAGTCACAATCAGTGATGAGCAAAGTCACTATTAGTGTTGTTAAAGTCACCATCAGTGATGAGCAAAGTCAACATAAGTGGGGGTATATAAACCCTCATTAACGAGCAAAGTTACCATTGGTGTTGTTAAAGTCACCATCAGTGATTAGCAAAGTCATAATTATAGTTGGTCAAGACACTATTAGTGAAGGGCTAATCCAATAAGTGTTGTTGTAAATTAACAATCAGTGATGAGCAAAGTCACCATTAGTGATGAGCATAGCCAACATATGTTGGCGCAAAGTAACCATCAGTGATTTGCATTGTCACAATAAGTTTTAGTAACGTCACCATCAGTGAGGGGCAAAGCCAACATGTGTTGGTGCAAAGTCACAATCAGTTATGAGCAAAGTCACTATTAGTGTTGAAAAAGTCACCATCAGTGATTTGCAAGGTCTTAATTAGTGGGGACAAAGTCACCATCAGTGAAGGGCAAATCCACCATGAATTGGTGTAAATTCAAAATCAGTGATGAGCTAAGTCACCATTTGTGTTAGATAAGTCACCATCAGTGATGAGCATAGCCAACATATGTTGGCGCAAAGTAACCATCAGTTATGTGCATAGTCATAATAAGTTTTAGTAACGTCACCATCAGTGAGGGGCAAAGCCAACATGTGTTGGTGCAAAGTCACAATCAGTTATGAGCAAAGTCACTATTAGTGTTGAAAAAGTCACCATCAGTGATTTGCAAGGTCTTAATTAGTGGGGACAAAGTCACCATCAGTGAAGGGCAAATCCACCATGAATTGGTGTAAATTCAAAGTCAGTGATGAGCAAAGTCACCATTTGTGTTAGATAAGTCACCATCAGTTATGAGCAAAGTCATAATCAGTGTTGGGAGAGTCGCCATCAGCGATTAGCAAAGCCAACATAAATGGGGGCAAAGTCACCATCAGTGATGAGCAAAGTTACCATAAGTGTTGTTAAAGAAACCATTAGTGATAAGCAAAGTCATAATTAGTGTTTGTATAGTCATCATCAGTGAAAGGAAAAGTCAACATAAGTGAGGACAAAGTCACCATCAGTGATGAGCAAATTCACCATTGGTGTTGAAAAAGTCACCATCAGTTGTTTTCAAAGTCATATATAGTGGGGGCAAAATCACCATCAGTGATGAACAAAGTCAACATAAGTGGGGGTATATAAACCCTCATTAATGAGCAAAGTTACCATTGGTGTTGTTAAAGTCACCATCAGTGATTAGCAAAGTCATAATTATAGTTGGTCAAGACACCATTAGTTAAGGGCTAATCCAACATGTGTTGTTCTAAATTAACAATCAGTGATGAGCAAAGTCTCCATTAGTGTTGTTAAAGTCACTATCAGTGATTTGCAAAGTCATAATTAGTGGGGACAAATGCACCATCAGTGAAGGGCAAATCCACCATGAATTGGTGTAAATTCAAAATCAGTGATGAGCAAAGTCACCATTTGTGTTAGATAAGTCACCATCAGTGATGAGCAAAGTCATAATCATTGTTGGTAAAGTCACCATCAGTGAAGGGCAAAGCCAACATAAGTGGGTGCAAAGTCACCATTAGTGATGAGCAAAGTAACCATAATTGTTGTTAAAGGAAACCATTGGTGATGAGCAAAGTCATAATAAGTGTTGGTATAGTCACCATCAGTGAAAGGAAAAGTCAACATTAGTGGGGGAAAAGTCACAATTGGTGTTGAAAAAGTCACCATCAATTATTTGCAAAGTCATAATTAGTTGGGGTTAAGTCACCATCAGTGATGAGCAATGTCATATTTAGTGTTGGTAAAGTCACCATCAGTGATGAGCAATGTCATTTTTAGTGTTGGTAAAGTCACCATCAGTGAATGTCATTTTCAACATGTGTTGGTGAAAAGTAACAACCAGTGATGAGTTAAGTCACCATTAGTGTTGGTAAAGTCAAAATCATTGATTAGCTTAGTCATAATTAGTGGGTACAAAGTATCCATCAGTGATGAGAAAATTCAACATAAGTGTTGTTAAAGTCAATATAAGGTATGAGCAAAGTCATAATAAGTGTTAGTAAAGTCACCATCAGTGACGAGGAAAGTCGAAATTGGTGTTGGTAAAGTCACCATCAGTGAAGGGCAAAGACAACATGTGTTGGTGCAAAGTCACAATCAGTGATGAACAAAGTCAACATAAGTGGGGGTATATAAACCCTCATTAATGAGCAAAGTTACCATTGGTGTTGTAAAAGTCACCATCAGTGATTAGCAAAGTCATAATTATAGTTGGTCAAGACACCATTAGTTAAGGGATAATCCAACATGTGTTGTTCTAAATTAACAATCAGTGATGAGCAAAGTCTCCATTAGTGTTGTTAAAGTCACTATCAGTGATGAGCATAGGCAACATATGTTGGCGCAAAGTAACCATCAGTTATGTGCATAGTCATAATAAGTTTTAGTAACGTCACCATCAGTGAGGGGCAAAGCCAACATGTGTTGGTGCAAAGTCACAATCAGTTATGAGCAAAGTCACTATTAGTGTTGAAAAAGTCACCATCAGTGATTTGCAAAGTCATAATTAGTGGGGACAAATGCACCATCAGTGAAGGGCAAATCCACCATGAATTGGTGTAAATTCAAAATCAGTGATGAGCAAAGTCACCATTTGTGTTAGATAAGTCACCATCAGTGATGAGCAAAGTCATAATCATTGTTGGTAAAGTCACCATCAGCGATTAGCAAAGTCATAATAAGTGGGGACATGGTCTCCGTCAGTGATGGGAAAGGTCTCCATTAGTGTTGTTAAATTCATCATCAGTGATGGGCTCAGTCAAAATTAGAGTTGTTAAAGTCACCATCAGTGAAGGGCAAAGCCAACATAAGTGGGTGCAAAGTCACCATTAGTGATGAGCAAAGTAACCATAATTGTTGTTAAAGGAAACCATTGGTGATGAGCAAAGTCATAATTAGTGTTGGTATAGTCACCATCAGTGAAAGGAAAAGTCAACATTAGTGGGGGAAAAGTCACCATTGGTGTTGAAAAAGTCACCATTGGTGTTGAAAAAGTCACCATCAATTATTTGCAAAGTCATAATTAGTTGGGGTTAAGTCACCATCAGTGATGAGCAATGTCATATTTAGTGTTGGTAAAGTCACCATCAGTGATGAGCAAAGTCATATTTAGTGTTGGTAAAGTCACCATCAGTGAATGTCATTTTCAACATGTGTTGGTGAAAAGTAACAACCAGTGATGAGTTAAGTCACCATTAGTGTTGGTAAAGTCAAAATCATTGATTAGCTTAGTCATAATTAGTGGGTATAAAGTATCCATCAGTGATGAGAAAATTCAACATAAGTGTTGTTAAAGTCAATATAAGGTATGAGCAAAGTCATAATAAGTGTTAGTAAAGTCACCATCAGTGACGAGGAAAGTCGAAATTGGTGTTGGTAAAGTCACCATCAGTGAAGGGCAAAGACAACATGTGTTGGTGCAAAGTCACAATCAGTGATGAACAAAGTAAACATAAGTGGGGGTATATAAACCCTCATTAATGAGCAAAGTTACCATTGGTGTTGTTAAAGTCACCATCAGTGATTAGCAAAGTCATAATTATAGTTGGTCAAGACACCATTAGTTAAGGGCTAATCCAACATGTGTTGTTCTAAATTAACAATCAGTGATGAGCAAAGTCTCCATTAGTGTTGTTAAAGTCACTATCAGTGATGAACATAGGCAACATATGTTGGCGCAAATTAACCATCAGTGATGTGCAAAGTCATAATTGGTTTTAGTAACGTCACCATCAGTGAGGGGCAAAGCCAACATGTGTTGGTGCAAAGTCACAATCAGTGATGAGCAAAGTCACTATTAGTGTTGAAAAAGTCACCATCAGTGATTTGCAAAGTCATAATTAGTGGGGACAAATGCACCATCAGTGAAGGGCAAATCCACCATGAATTGGTGTAAATTCAAAATCAGTGATGAGCAAAGTCACCATTTGTGTTAGATAAGTCACCATCAGCGATTAGCAAAGTCATAATAAGTGGGGACATGGTCTCCGTCAGTGATGGGAAAGGTCTCCATTAGTGTTGTTAAAGACATCATCAGTGATGAGCTAAGTCTAAAATTAGAGTTGTTAAAATCACCATCAGTGAAGGGCAAAGCCAACATGTGTTGGTGCAAAGTCACAATCAGTGATGAACAAAGTAAACATAAGTGGGGGTATATAAACCCTCATTAATGAGCAAAGTTACCATTGGTGTTGTTAAAGTCACCATCAGTGATTAGCAAAGTCATAATTATAGTTGGTCAAGACACCATTAGTTAAGGGCTAATCCAACATGTGTTGTTCTAAATTAACAATCAGTGATGAGCAAAGTCTCCATTAGTGTTGTTAAAGTCACTATCAGTGATGAGCATAGGCAACATATATTGGCGCAAATTAACCGTCAGTGATGTGCAAAGTCATAATTGGTTTTAGTAACGTCACCATCAGTGAGGGGCAAAGCCAACATGTGTTGGTGCAAAGTCACAATCAGTGATGAGCAAAGTCACTATTAGTGTTGAAAAAGTCACCATCAGTGATTTGCAAAGTCATAATTAGTGGGGACAAATGCACCATCAGTGAAGGGCAAATCCACCATGAATTGGTGTAAATTCAAAATCAGTGATGAGCAAAGTCACCATTTGTGTTAGATAAGTCACCATCAGCGATTAGCAAAGTCATAATAAGTGGGGACATGGTCTCCGTCAGTGATGGGAAAGGTCTCCATTAGTGTTGTTAAAGACATCATCAGTGATGAGCTAAGTCAAAATTAGAGTTGTTAAAATCACCATCAGTGAAGGGCAAAGCCAACATAAGTGGGGGCAAAGTCACCATTAGTGATGAGCAAAGTAACCATAATTGTTGTTAAAGGAAACCATTGGTGATGAGCAAAGTCATAATTAGTGTTGGTAAAGTCACCATCAGTGAAAGGAAAAGTCAACATTAGTGGGGGAAAAGTCACCATTGGTGTTGAAAAAGTCACCATCAATTATTTGCAAAGTCATAATTAGTTGGGGTTAAGTCACCATCAGTGATGAGCAATGTCATATTTAGTGTTGGTAAAGTCACCATCAGTGATTAGCAATGTCATATTTAGTGTTGGTAAAGTCACCATCAGTGAATGTCATTTTCAACATGTGTTTGTGTAAAGTCACAACCAGTGATGAGCAAAGTCACCATTAGTGTTTGTAAAGTCGACATCATTGATTAGCTAAGTCAACATAAGTGTAGTTAAAGTCTCCATCAGTAATGAGAAAAATCACCATTTCTTTTGTTAAAGTCACCATCAGTGATGAGCAAAGTCATAATTATTGTAGGTAAAGTCACCATCAGTGAAGGGCAAAGCCAACATTTGTTGGTGCAAAGACAAAATCAGTGATGAGCAAAGTCTGCATTAGAGTTGTTAAAGTCACCATCAGTGACGAGGAAAGTCGAAATTGGTGTTGGTAAAGTCACCATCAGTGAAGGGCAAAGACAACATGTGTTGGTGCAAAGTCACAATCAGTAATGAGCAAAGTCACCATTAGTGTTGCTTATATCACCATCAGTGATCATCAAAGTCATAATTTGTATTGGTTAAGTCACCATCAGTGAATGGCATTGCCGACATGTGTTTGTGTAAAGTAACAACCAGTGATGAGTTAAGTCACCATTAGTGTTGGTAAAGTCAAAATCATTGATTAGCTTAGTCATAATTAGTGGGTACAAAGTATCCATCAGTGATGAGAAAATTCAACATTAGTGTTGTTAAAGTCAATATAAGGTATGAGCAAAGTCATAATTAGTGTTAGTAAAGTCACCATCAGTGACGAGGAAAGTCGAAATTGGTGTTGGTAAAGTCACCATCAGTGAAGGGCAAAGACAACATGTGTTGTTTCAAAGTCACAATCAGTAATGAGCAAAGTCACCATTAGTGTTGCTTATATCACCATCAGTGATCATCAAAGTCATAATTAGTTTTGGTAAAGTCACCATCAGTGAATGGCATTGCCAACATGTGTTTGTGTAAAGTCACAACCAGTGATGAGCAAAGTCACCATTAGTGTTTGTAAAGTCGACATCATTGATTAGCTAAGTCAACATAAGTGTAGTTAAAGTCTCCATCAGTAATGAGAAAAATCACCATTTCTTTTGTTAAAGTCACCATCAGTGATGAGCAAAGTCATAATTATTGTAGGTAAAGTCACCATCAGTGAAGGGCAAAGCCAACATTTGTTGTTGCAAAGACAAAATCAGTGATGAGCAAAGTCTGCATTAGTGTAGTTAAAGTCTCCATCAGAAATGAGAAAAATCACCTTTTCTTTTGGTAAAAGCACCATCAGTGATGAGTAAAGTCATAATTATTGTAGGTAAAGTCACCATCAGTGAAGGGCAAAGCCAACATTTGTTGGTGCAAAGACAAAATCAGTGATGAGCAAAGTCATAATTAGTGTAAGTAAAGTCACCATCAGTGACGAGGAAAGTCGAAATTGGTGTTGGTAAAGTCACCATCAGTGAAGGGCAAAGACAACATGTGTTGGTGCAAAGTCACAATCAGTAATGAGCAAAGTCACCATTAGTGTTGCTTATATCACCATCAGTGATCATCAAAGTCATAATTAGTTTTGGTAAAATCACCATCAGTGAATGGCATTGCCAACATGTGTTTGTGTAAAGTCACAATCAGTGATGTGCAAAGTTACCAATAGTGTTTTAAAAATCACCATCAGAGATTAGCAAAGTCATAATAAGTGGGGACATGGTCTCCGTCAGTGATGGGAAAAGTCTCCATTAGTGTTGTTAAAGTCATCATCAGTGATGAGCTAAGTCAAAATTAGAGTTGTTAAAGTCACCATCAGTGAAGGGCAAAGCCAACATAAGTGGGGCCAAAGTCACCATCAGTGATGAGCAAAGTAACCATAATTGTTGTTAAAGGAAACCATTGGTAATGAGCAAAGTCATAATTAGCGTTGGTATAGTCACCATCAGTTAAAGGAAAAGTCAACATAAGTGGGAGAAAAGTCACCATCATTGATGAGCAAAGTCACTATTGGTGTTGAAATAGCCGCCATCAGTTATTTGCAAAGTCATAATTAGTTGGGGTTAAGTCTCCATCAGTGATGAGAAAAGTCACCATTACTTTTTTTAAAGTCACCATCAGTGATTAGCAAAGTCATATTTAGTGGGTAAAGTCACCATCAGTGAATGTCATTTTCAACATTTGTTGGTGAAAAGTAACAACCAGTGATGAGTTAAGTCACCATTTGTGTTGGTTAAGTCAAAATCATTGATTAGCTTAGTCATAATAAGTGGGTACAAAGTATCCATCAGTGATGAGAAAAGTCAACATAAGTGTTGTAAAAGTCTATATCAGTTATGAGCAAAGTCATAATTAGTGTTGGTAAAGTCACCATCAGTGTCGAGGAGAGTCGAAATTGGTGTTGGTAAAGTCACCATCAGTGAAGGGCAAAGAAAACAAGTGTTGGTGCAAAGTCACAATCAGTGATGAGCAAAGTCTGCATTAGTGTTGCTTATATCACCATCAGTGATCACCAAAGTCATAATTAGTATTGGTAAAGTCACCATCAGTGAATGGCATTGCCAACATGTGTTTGTGTAAAGTCACAACCAGTGATGAGCAAAGTCACCATTAGTGTTTGTAAAGTCGACATCATTGATTAGCTAAGTCAACATAAGTGTAGTTAAAGTCTCCATCAGTAATGAGAAAAATCACCATTTCTTTTGTTAAAGTCACCATCAGTGATGAGCAAAGTCATAATTATTGTTGGTAAAGTCATCATCAGTGAAGGGCAAAGCCAACATGTGTTGGTGCAAAGACAAAATCAGTGATAAGCAAATGCACCATTAGTATTGGTAAAGTCACCATCAGTGACCGGAAAATTCATAATCAGTTGGGACAAAGTCTCCATCAGTGATGAGAAAAGTCATAATTAGTGTTGGTAAAATCACCGTCAGTGAATAGCATTGTCAACATGTGTTGGTGTAAAGTCACAACCAGTGATGAGCAAAGTCACCATTAGTGTTTGTAAAGTCGAAATCATTGATTAGCAAAGTCAACATAAGTGAAGTTAAAGTCTCCATCAGTAATGAGAAAAATCACCATTTCTTTTGTAAAGTCACCATCAGTGATGAGCAAAGTTATAATTATTGTTGGAAAAGTCACCATCAGTGAAGGGCAAAGCCAACATAAGTGGGGCCAAAGTCACCATCAGTGATAAGCAAAGTTAACATAAAAAATGTTAAAGGAAACCATTGGTGATGAGCAAAGTCATAATTAGTGTTGGTATAGTCACCATCAGTGAAAGGAAAAGTCAACATAAGAGGGGGAAAAGTCACCATCAGTGATGAGCAAAGTCACCATTGGTGTTGAAATAGTCATCATCAGTTATTTGCAAAGTCATAATTAGTTGGGGTTAAGTCTCCATCAGTGATGAGAAAAGACACCATTACTTTTTTTAAAGTCACCATCAGTGATGAGCAAAGTCATATTTAGTGTTGGTAAAGTCACCATCAGTGAATGTCAATTTCAACATTTGTTTGTGAAAAGTTACGACCAGTGATGAGTTAAGTCACCATTAGTGTCTGTAAAGTCAAAATCATTGATTAGCTCAGTTATAATTAGTGGGTACAAAGTATCCATCAGTGATGAGAAAAGTCAACATAAGTGTTGTTAAAGTCTATATCATTGATTAGCTAAGTCAACATAGGTGTAGTTAAAGTCTCCATCAGTAATGAGAAAAATCACCATTTCTTTTGTTAAAGTCACCATCAGTGATGAGCAAAGTCATAATTATTGTTGGTAAAGTCATCATCAGTGAAGGGAAAAGCCAACATGTGTTGGTGCAAAGACAAAATCAGTGATAAGCAAATGCACCATTAGTATTGGTAAAGTCACCATCAGTGACCGGAAAATTCATAATCAGTTGGGACAAAGTCTCCATCAGTGATGAGAAAAGTCATAATTAGTGTTGGTAAAATCACCGTCAGTGAATAGCATTGTCAACATGTGTTGGTGTAAAGTCACAACCAGTGATGAGCAAAGTCACCATTAGTGTTTGTAAAGTCGAAATCATTGATTAGCAAAGTCAACATAAGTGAAGTTAAAGTCTCCATCAGTAATGAGAAAAATCACCATTTCTTTTTGTAAAGTCACCATCAGTGATGAGCAAAGTTATAATTATTGTTGGTAAAGTCACCATCAGTGAAGGGCAAAGCCAACATAAGTGGGGCCAAAGTCACCATCAGTGATAAGCAAAGTTAACATAAAAAATGTTAAAGGAAACCATTGGTGATGAGCAAAGTCATAATTAGTGTTGGTATAGTCACCATCAGTGAAAGGAAAAGTCAACATAAGAGGGGGAAAAGTCACCATCAGTGATGAGCAAAGTCACCATTGGTGTTGAAATAGTCATCATCAGTTATTTGCAAAGTCATAATTAGTTGGGGTTAAGTCTCCATCAGTGATGAGAAAAGACACCATTACTTTTTTTAAAGTCACCATCAGTGATGAGCAAAGTCATATTTAGTGTTGGTAAAGTCACCATCAGTGAATGTCAATTTCAACATTTGTTTGTGAAAAGTTACGACCAGTGATGAGTTAAGTCACCATTAGTGTCTGTAAAGTCAAAATCATTGATTAGCTCAGTTATAATTAGTGGGTACAAAGTATCCATCAGTGATGAGAAAAGTCAACATAAGTGTTGTTAAAGTCTATATCATTGATTAGCTAAGTCAACATAGGTGTAGTTAAAGTCTCCATCAGTAATGAGAAAAATCACCATTTCTTTTGTTAAAGTCACCATCAGTGATGAGCAAAGTCATAATTATTGTTGGTAAAGTCATCATCAGTGAAGGGAAAAGCCAACATGTGTTGGTGCAAAGACAAAATCAGTGATGAAAAAATGCACCATTAGTATTGGTAAAGTCACCATCAGTGACCGGAAAATTCATAATCAGTTGGGACAAAGTCTCCATCAGTGATGAGAAAAGTTATAATTAGTGTTGGTAAAATCACCGTCAGTGAATAGCATTGTCAACATGTGTTGGTGTAAAGTCACAACCAGTGATGAGCAAACTCACCTTTTGTGTTTGAAAAGTCGACATCATTGATTAGCTAAATCAACATTAGTGTTGTTAAAGTCTCCAACAGTGAAGAGAAAAGTCACCATTTCTTTTGTAAAAGTCACCATCAGTGATGAGCAAAGTCATAATTATTGTTGGTAAAGTTACCATCAGTGAAGGGCAAAGCCAACATGTGTTGGTGCAAAGACAAAATCAGTGATGAGCAAAGTCTGCATTAGTGTTGTTAAAGTCTCAATCATTGACGAGGAAAGGCGAAATTGGTGTTGGTAAAGTCACCATCAGTGTAGGGCAAAAACAAAATGTGTTTGTGTAAAGTCACAACCAGTGATGAGCAAAGTCACCATTAGTGTTTGTAAAGTCGAAATCATTGATTAGCAAAGTCAACATAAGTGAAGTTAAAGTCTCCATCAGTAATGAGAAAAATCACCATTTCTTTTTGTAAAGTCACCATCAGTGATGAGCAAAGTTATAATTATTGTTGGTAAAGTCACCATCAGTGAAGGGCAAAGCCAACATAAATGGGGCCAAAGTCACCATCAGTGATAAGCAAAGTAACCATAAAAAATGTTAAAGGAAACCATTGGTGATGAGCAAAGTCATAATTAGTGTTGGTATAGTCACCATCAGTGAAAGGAAAAGTCAACATAAGTGGGGGAAAAGTCACCATCAGTGATGAGCAAAGTCACCATTGGTGTTGAAATAGTCATCATCAGTTATTTGCAAAGTCATAATTAGTTGGGGTTAAGTCTCCATCAGTGATGAGAAAAGTCACCATTAGTTTTTTTAAAGTCACCATCAGTGATGAGCAAAGTCATATTTAGTGTTGGTAAAGTCACCATCAGTGAATTGCATTGCCGACATGTGTTTTTGTAAAGTAACAACCAGTGATGAGTTAAGTCACCATTAGTGTCTGTAAAGTCAAAATCATTGAATAGCTCATTCATAATTAGTGGGTACAAAGTATCCATCAGTGATGAGAAAATTCAACATAAGTGTTGTTAAAGTCAATATAAGGTATGAGCAAAGTCATAATTAGTGTTAGTAAAGTCACCATCAGTGATGAGCAAAGTCACCATTGGTGTTGAAATAGTCATCATCAGTTATTTGCAAAGTCATAATTAGTTGGGGTTAAGTCTCCATCAGTGATGAGAAAAGTCACCATTACTTTTTTTAAAGTCACCATCAGTGATGAGCAAAGTCATATTTAGTGTTGGTAAAGTCACCATCAGTAATGAGAAAAATCACCATTTCTTTTGTTAAAGTCACCATCAGTGATGAGCAAAGTCATAATTATTGTTGGTAAAGTCATCATCAGTGAAGGGCAAAGCCAACATGTGTTGGTGCAAAGACAAAATCAGTGATGAGCAAAGTCATAATTATTGTTGGTAAAGTCATCATCAGTGAAGGGCAAAGCCAACATGTGTTGGTGCAAAGACAAAATCAGTGATGAGCTAAGTCAAAATTAGAGTTGTTAAAGTCACCATCAGTGAAGGGCAAAGCCAACATAAGGGGGGCCAAAGTCACCATCAGTGATGAGCAAAGTAACCATAATTGTTGTTAAAGGAAACCATTGGTGATGAGCAAAGTCATAATTAGTGTTGGTATAGTCACCATCAGTGAAAGGAAAAGTCAACATAAGTGGGGAAAAGTCACCATCAGTGATGAGCAAAGTCACCATTAGTGTTGAAATAGTCATCATCAGATATTTGCAAAGTCATAATTAGTTGGGGTTAAGTCTCCATCAGTGATGAGAAAAGTCACCATTAGTTTTTTTAAAGTCACCATCAGTGATTAGCAAAGTCATATTTAGTGGGTAAAGTCACCATCAGTGAATGTCATTTTCAACATTTGTTGGTGAAAAGTAACAACCAGTGATGAGTTAAGTCACCATTTGTGTTGGTAAAGTCAAAATCATTGATTAGCTTAGTCATAATAAGTGGGTACAAAGTATCCATCAGTGATGAGAAAAGTCAACATAAGTGTTGGTAAAGTCACCATCAGTGTCGAGGAGAGTCGAAATTGGTGTTGGTAAGGTCACCATCAGTGAAGGGCAAAGAAAACAAGTGTTGGTGCAAAGTCACAATCAGAGATGAGCAAAGTCTGCATTAGTGTTGCTTATATCACCATCAGTGATCACCAAAGTCATAATTAGTATTGGTAAAGTCACCATCAGTGAATGGCATTGCCAACATGTGTTTGTGTAAAGTCACAACCAGTGATGAGCAAAGTCACCATTAGTGTTTGTAAAGTCGACATCATTGATTAGCTAAGTCAACATAAGTGTAGTTAAAGTCTCCATCAGTAATGAGAAAAATCACCATTTCTTTTGTTAAAGTCACCATCAGTGATGAGCAAAGTCATAATTATTGTTGGTAAAGTCATCATCAGTGAAGGGCAAAGCCAACATGTGTTGGTGCAAAGACAAAATCAGTGATAAGCAAATGCACCATTAGTATTGGTAAAGTCACCATCAGTGACCGGAAAATTCATAATCAGTTGCGACAAAGTCTCCATCAGTGATGAGAAAAGTCATAATCAGTGTTGGTAAAATCACCGTCAGTGAATAGCATTGTCAACATGTGTTGGTGTAAAGTCACAACCAGTGATGAGCAAACTCACCTTTTGTGTTTGAAAAGTCGACATCATTGATTAGCTAAATCAACATTAGTGTTGTTAAAGTCTCCAACAGTGAAGAGAAAAGTCACCATTTCTTTTGTAAAAGTCACCATCAGTGATGAGCAAAGTCATAATTATTGTTGGTAAAGTTACCATCAGTGAAGGGCAAAGCCAACATGTGTTGGTGCAAAGACAAAATCAGTGATGAGCAAAGTCTGCATTAGTGTTGTTAAAGTCTCAATCATTGACGAGGAAAGTCGAAATTGGTGTTGGTAAAGTCACCATCAGTGTAGGGCAAAGACAACATGTGTTTGTGTAAAGTCACAACCAGTGATGAGCAAAGTCACCATTAGTGTTTGTAAAGTCGAAATCATTGATTAGCAAAGTCAACATAAGTGAAGTTAAAGTCTCCAACAGTGAAGAGAAAAATCACCATTTCTTTTTGTAAAGTCACCATCAGTGATGAGCAAAGTCATAATTATTGTTGGTAAAGTCATCATCAGTGAAGGGCAAAGCCAACATGTGTTGGTGCAAAGACAAAATCAGTGATGAGCAAATGCACCATTAGTATTGGTAAAGTCACCATCAGTGACCGGAAAATTCATAATCAGTTGGGACAAAGTCTCCATCAGTGATGAGAAAAGTCATAATTAGTGTTGGTAAAATCACCGTCAGTGAATAGCATTGTCAACATGTGTTTGTGTAAAGTCACAACCAGTGATGAGCAAAGTCACCATTTGTGTTTGAAAAGTCGACATTATTGATTAGCTAAATCAACATTAGTGTTGTTAAAGTCTCCAACAGTGATGAGAAAAGTCACCATTTCTTTTGTAAAAGTCACCATCAGTGATGAGCAAAGTCATAATTATTGTTGGTAAAGTTACCATCAGTGAAGGGCAAAGCCAACATGTGTTGGTGCAAAGACAAAATCAGTGATGAGCAAAGTCATAATTAGTGTTAGTAAAGTCACCATCAGTGACGAGGAAAGTCGAAATTGGTGTTGGTAAAGTCACCATCAGTGAAGGGCAAAGACAACATGTGTTGGTGCAAAGTCACAATCAGGAATGAGCAAAGTCACCATTTGTGTTTGAAAAGTCGACATCATTGATTAGCTAAATCAACATTAGTGTTGTTAAAGTCTCCAACAGTGATGAGAAAAATCACCATTTCTTTTGTTAAAGTCACCATCAGTGATGAGCAAAGTCATAATTATTGTAGGTAAAGTCACCATCAGTGAAGGGCAAAGCCAACATTTTTTGGTGCAAAGACAAAATCCGTGATGAGCAAAGTCTGCATTAGTGTAGTTAAAGTCTCCATAAGAAATGAGAAAAATCACCTTTTCTTTTGGTAAAGTCACCATCAGTGATGAGTAAAGTCATAATTATTGTAGGTAAAGTCACCATCAGTGAAGGGCAAAGCCAACATTTTTTGGTGCAAAGACAAAATCAGTGATGAGCAAAGTCTGCATTAGTGTAGTTAAAGTCTCCATCAGAAATGAGAAAAATCACCTTTTCTTTTGGTAAAGTCACCATCAGTGATGAGTAAAGTCATAATTATTGTAGGTAAAGTCACCATCAGTGAAGGGCAAAGCCAACATTTGTTGGTGCAAAGACAAAATCAGTGATGAGCAAAGTCATAATTAGTGTAAGTAAAGTCGCCATCAGTGACGAGGAAAGTCGAAATTGGTGTTGGTAAAGTCACCATCAGTGAAGGGCAAAGACAACATGTGTTGGTGCAAAGTCACAATCAGTAATGAGCAAAGTCACCATTAGTGTTGCTTATATCACCATCAGTGATCATCAAAGTCATAATTAGTTTTGGTAAAGTCACCATCTGTGAATGGCATTGCCAACATGTGTTTGTGTAAAGTCACAATCAGTGATGTGCAAAGTTACCAATAGTGTTGTAAAAATCACCATCAGAGATTAGCAAAGTCATAATAAGTGAGGACATGGTCTCCGTCAGTGATGGGAAAAGTCTCCATTAGTGTTGTTAAAGTCATCATCAGTGATGAGCTAAGTCAAAATTAGTGTTGTTAAAGTCACCATCAGTGAAGGGCAAAGCCAACATAAGTGGGGCCAAAGTCACCATCAGTGATGAGCAAAGTAACCATAATTGTTGTTAAAGGAAACCATTGGTAATGAGCAAAGTCATAATTAGCGTTGGTATAGTCACCATCAGTTAAAGGAAAAGTCAACATAAGTGGGGAAAAGTCACCATCAGTGATGAGCAAAGTCACCATTGGTGTTGAAATAGTCATCATCAGTTATTTGCAAAGTCATAATTAGTTGGGGTTAAGTCTCCATCAGTGATGAGAAAAGTCACCATTACTTTTATTAAGTTACCATCAGTGATGAGCAAAGTCATATTTAGTGTTGGTAAAGTCACCATCAGTGAATGTCATTTTCAACATTTGTTGGTGAAAAGTTACAACCAGTGATGAGTTAAGTCACCATTAGTGTCTGTAAAGTCAAAATCATTGAATAGCTCATTCATAATTAGTGGGTACAAAGTATCCATCAGTGATGAGAAAAGTCAACATAAGTGTTGTTAAAGTCTATATCAGTTATGAGCAAAGTCATAATTAGTGTTGGTAAAGTCACCATCAGTGTCGAGGAGAGTCGAAATTGGTGTTTGTATAGTCACCATCAGTGAAGGGCAAAGAAAACAAGTGTTGGTGCAAAGTCACAATCAGTGATGAGCAAAGTCTGCATTAGTGTTGCTTATATCACCATCAGTGATCACCAAAGTCATAATTAGTACTGGTAAAGTCACCATCAGTGAATGGCATTGCCAACATGTGTTTGTGTAAAGTCACAACCAGTGATGAGCAAAGTCACCATTAGTGTTTGTAAAGTCGACATCAATGATTAGCTAAGTCAACATAAGTGTAGTTAAAGTCTCCATCAGTAATGAGAAAAATCACCATTTCTTTTGTTTAAAGTCACCATCAGTGATGAGCAAAGTCATAATTATTGTTGGTAAAGTCATCATCAGTGAAGGGCAAAGCCAACATGTGTTGGTGCAAAGACAAAATCAGTGATGAGCAAAGTCATAATTATTGTTGGTAAAGTCATCATCAGTGAAGGGCAAAGCCAACATGTGTTGGTGCAAAGACAAAATCAGTGATGAGCAAATGCACCATTAGTATTGGTAAAGTCACCATCAGTGACCGGAAAATTCATAATCAGTTGGGACAAAGTCTCCATCAGTGATGAGAAAAGTCATAATTAGTGTTGGTAAAATCACCGTCAGTGAATAGCATTGTCAACATGTGTTGGTGTAAAGTCACAACCAGTGATGAGCAAAGTCACCATTTGTGTTTGAAAAGTCGACATCATTGATTAGCTAAATCAACATTAGTGTTGTTAAAGTCTCCAACAGTGATGAGAAAAGTCACCATTTCTTTTGTAAAAGTCACCATCAGTGATGAGCAAAGTCATAATTATTTTTGGTAAAGTTACCATCAGTGAAGGGCAAAGCCAACATGTGTTGGTGCAAAGACAAAATCAGTGATGAGCAAAGTCTGCATTAGTGTAGTTAAAGTCTCCATCAGAAATGAGAAAAATCACCTTTTCTTTTGGTAAAGTCACCATCAGTGATGAGTAAAGTCATAATTATTGTAGGTAAAGTCACCATCAGTGAAGGGCAAAGCCAACATTTGTTGGTGCAAAGACAAAATCAGTGATGAGCAAAGTCATAATTAGTGTAAGTAAAGTCGCCATCAGTGACGAGGAAAGTCGAAATTGGTGTTGGTAAAGTCACCATCAGTGAAGGGCAAAGACAACATGTGTTGGTGCAAAGTCACAATCAGTAATGAGCAAAGTCACCATTAGTGTTGCTTATATCACCATCAGTGATCATCAAAGTCATAATTAGTTTTGGTAAAGTCACCATCTGTGAATGGCATTGCCAACATGTGTTTGTGTAAAGTCACAATCAGTGATGTGCAAAGTTACCAATAGTGTTGTAAAAATCACCATCAGAGATTAGCAAAGTCATAATAAGTGAGGACATGGTCTCCGTCAGTGATGGGAAAAGTCTCCATTAGTGTTGTTAAAGTCATCATCAGTGATGAGCTAAGTCAAAATTAGTGTTGTTAAAGTCACCATCAGTGAAGGGCAAAGCCAACATAAGTGGGGCCAAAGTCACCATCAGTGATGAGCAAAGTAACCATAATTGTTGTTAAAGGAAACCATTGGTAATGAGCAAAGTCATAATTAGCGTTGGTATAGTCACCATCAGTTAAAGGAAAAGTCAACATAAGTGGGGAAAAGTCACCATCAGTGATGAGCAAAGTCACCATTGGTGTTGAAATAGTCATCATCAGTTATTTGCAAAGTCATAATTAGTTGGGGTTAAGTCTCCATCAGTGATGAGAAAAGTCACCATTACTTTTATTAAGTTACCATCAGTGATGAGCAAAGTCATATTTAGTGTTGGTAAAGTCACCATCAGTGAATGTCATTTTCAACATTTGTTGGTGAAAAGTTACAACCAGTGATGAGTTAAGTCACCATTAGTGTCTGTAAAGTCAAAATCATTGAATAGCTCATTCATAATTAGTGGGTACAAAGTATCCATCAGTGATGAGAAAAGTCAACATAAGTGTTGTTAAAGTCTATATCAGTTATGAGCAAAGTCATAATTAGTGTTGGTAAAGTCACCATCAGTGTCGAGGAGAGTCGAAATTGGTGTTTGTATAGTCACCATCAGTGAAGGGCAAAGAAAACAAGTGTTGGTGCAAAGTCACAATCAGTGATGAGCAAAGTCTGCATTAGTGTTGCTTATATCACCATCAGTGATCACCAAAGTCATAATTAGTACTGGTAAAGTCACCATCAGTGAATGGCATTGCCAACATGTGTTTGTGTAAAGTCACAACCAGTGATGAGCAAAGTCACCATTAGTGTTTGTAAAGTCGACATCAATGATTAGCTAAGTCAACATAAGTGTAGTTAAAGTCTCCATCAGTAATGAGAAAAATCACCATTTCTTTTGTTTAAAGTCACCATCAGTGATGAGCAAAGTCATAATTATTGTTGGTAAAGTCATCATCAGTGAAGGGCAAAGCCAACATGTGTTGGTGCAAAGACAAAATCAGTGATGAGCAAAGTCATAATTATTGTTGGTAAAGTCATCATCAGTGAAGGGCAAAGCCAACATGTGTTGGTGCAAAGACAAAATCAGTGATGAGCAAATGCACCATTAGTATTGGTAAAGTCACCATCAGTGACCGGAAAATTCATAATCAGTTGGGACAAAGTCTCCATCAGTGATGAGAAAAGTCATAATTAGTGTTGGTAAAATCACCGTCAGTGAATAGCATTGTCAACATGTGTTGGTGTAAAGTCACAACCAGTGATGAGCAAAGTCACCATTTGTGTTTGAAAAGTCGACATCATTGATTAGCTAAATCAACATTAGTGTTGTTAAAGTCTCCAACAGTGATGAGAAAAGTCACCATTTCTTTTGTAAAAGTCACCATCAGTGATGAGCAAAGTCATAATTATTTTTGGTAAAGTTACCATCAGTGAAGGGCAAAGCCAACATGTGTTGGTGCAAAGACAAAATCAGTGATGAGCAAAGTCTGCATTAGTGTTGTTAAAGTCTCAATCATTGACGAGGAAAGTCGAAATTGGTGTTGGTAAAGTCACCATCAGTGTAGGGCAAAGACAACATGTGTTTGTGTAAAGTCACAACCAGTGATGAGCAAAGTCACCATTAGTGTTTGTAAAGTCGAAATCATTGATTAGCAAAGTCAACATAAGTGAAGTTGAAGTCTCCATCAGTAATGAGAAAAATCACCATTTCTTTTTGTAAAGTCACCATCAGTGATGAGCAAAGTTATAATTATTGTTGGTAAAGTCACAATCAGTGAAGGGCAAAGCCAACATAAGTGGGGCCAAAGTCACCATCAGTGATAAGCAAAGTAACCATAAAAAATGTTAAAGGAAACCATTGGTGATGAGCAAGGTCATAATTAGTGTTGGTATAGTCACCATCAGTGAAAGGAAAAGTCAACATAAGTGGGGGAAAAGTCACCATCAGTGATGAGCAAAGTCACCATTGGTGTTGAAATAGTCATCATCAGTTATTTGCAAAGTCATAATTAGTTGGGGTTAAGTCTCCATCAGTGATGAGAAAAGTCACCATTCCTTTTTTTAAAGTCACCATCAGTGATGAGCAAAGTCATATTTAGTGTTGGTAAAGTCACCATCAGTGAATGGCATTGCCGACATGTGTTTGTGTAAAGTAACAACCAGTGATGAGCAAAGTCACCATTAGTGTTGTTAAAGTCGAAATCATTGATTAGCAAAGTCAACATAAGTGTAGTTAAAGTCTCGATCAGTAATGAGAAAAATCACCATTTCTTTTGGTAAAGTCACCATCTGTGATGAGCAAAGTCATAATTATTGTTGGTAAAGTCACCATCAGTGAAGGGCAAAGCCAACATGTGTTGATGCAAAGACAAAATCAGTGATGAGCAAATGCACCATTAGTGTTGTTAAAGTCACCATCAGTGACCGGAAAATTCATAATCAGTTGGGACAAAGTCTCCATCAGTGATGAGAAAAGTCATAATTAGTGTTGGTAAAGTCACCGTCAGTGAATGGCATTGCCAACATGTGTTGGTGTAAAGTCACGACCAGTGATGAGCAAAGTCACCATTAGTGTTTGTAAAGTCGACATCATTGATTAGCTAAGTCAACATTAGTGTTGTTAAAGTCTCCAACAGTGATGAAAAAAGTCACCTTTTCTTTTAAAAAAGTCACCATCAGTGATGAGAAAAGTCACCATTACTTTTTTTAAAGTCGCCATCAGTGATGAGCAAAGTCATATTTAGTGTTGGTAAAGTCACCACCAGTGAATGTCATTTTCAACATTTGTTGGTGAAAAGTTACAACCAGTGATGAGTTAAGTCACCATTAGTGTTGGTAAAGTCAAAATCATTGATTAGCTTGGTCATAATTAGTGGGTACAAAGTATCCATCAGTGATGAGAAAAGTCAACATAAGTGTTGTTAAAGTCCATATCAGTTATGAGAAAAGTCATAATTGGTGATGGTAAAGTAACCATCAGTGAAGGGCAAAGACAACAAGTGTTGGTGCAAAGTCACAATCAGTGATGAGCAAAGTCACCATTAGTGTTGCTTATATCACCATCAGTGATCATCAAAGTCATAATTAGTATTGTTAAAGTCACCATCAGTGAATGGCATTGCCAACATGTGTTTGTGTAAAGTCACAACCAGTGATGAGCAAAGTCACCATTAGTGTTTGTAAAGTCGACATCATTGATTTGCTAAGTCAACATAAGTGTAGTTAAAGTCTCGATCAGTAATGAGAAAAATCACCATTTCCTTTAGTAAAGTCACCATCAGTGATGAGCAAAGTCATAATTATTGTTGGTAAAGTCACCATCAGTGAAGGGCAAAGCCAACATGTGTTGATGCAAAGACGAAATCAGTGATGAGCAAATGCACCATTAGTGTTGTTAAGTCACCATCAGTGACCGGAAAATTCATAATCAGTTGGGACAAAGTCTCCATCAGTGATGAGAAAAGTCATAATTAGTGTTGGTAAAGTCACCGTCAGTGAATGGCATTGCCAACATGTGTTGGTGTAAAGTCACGACCAGTGATGAGCAAAGTCACCATTAGTGTTTGTAAAGTCGACATCATTGATTAGCTAAGTCAACATTAGTGTTGTTAAAGTCTCCAACAGTGATGAAAAAAGTCACCTTTTCTTTTAAAAAAGTCACCATCAGTGATGAGAAAAGTCACCATTACTTTTTTTAAAGTCGCCATCAGTGATGAGCAAAGTCATATTTAGTGTTGGTAAAGTCACCACCAGTGAATGTCATTTTCAACATTTGTTGGTGCAAAGACAAAATCAGTGATGAGCAAAGTCTGCATTAGTGTTGTTAAAGTCTCGATCAGTAATGAGAAAAATCACCATTTCTTTTGGTAAAGTCATCATCAGTGATGACCAAAGTCATGATTATTGTTGGTAGAGTCACCATCAGTGAAGGGCAAAGCCAACATGTGTTGGTGCAAAGACAAAATCAGTGATGAGCAAAGTCTGCATTAGTGTTGTTAAAGTCTCCATCAGTGACGAGGAAATTCGAAATTGGTGTTGGTAAAGTCACCATCAGTGAAGGGCAAAGACAACATGTTTTTGTGTAATGTCACAACCAGTGATGAGCAAAGTCACCATTAGTGTTTGTAAAGTCGACATCATTGATTAGTTAAGTCAACATAAGTGTTGTTAAAGTCTCCAACAGTGACCGGAAAATTCATAATCAGTTGGGACAAAGTCTCCATCAGTGATGAGAAAAGTCATAATTAGTGTTGGTAAAATCACCGTCAGTGAATAGCATTGTCAACATGTGTTGGTGTAAAGTCACAACCAGTGATGAGCAAAGTCACCATTTGTGTTTAAAAAGTCGACATCATTGATTAGCTAAATCAACATTAGTGTTGTTAAAGTCTCCAACAGTGATGAAAAAGTCACCATTTCTTTTGTAAAAGTCACCATCAGTGATGAGCAAAGTCATAATTATTGTTGGTAAAGTTACCATCAGTGAAGGACAAAGCCAACATGTGTTGGTGCAAAGACAAAATCAGTGATGAGCAAAGTCTGCATTAGTGTTGTTAAAGTCGAAATCATTGATTAGCAAAGTCAACATAAGTGTAGTTAAAGTCTCGATCAGTAATGAGAAAAATCACCTTTTCTTTTGGTAAAGTCACCATCAGTGATGAGCAAAGTCATGATTATTGTTGGTAGAGTCACCATCAGTGAAGGGCAAAGCCAACATGTGTTGGTGCAAAGACAAAATCAGTGATGAGCAAAGTCTGCATTAGTGTTGTTAAAGTCTCGATCAGTGACGAGGAAAGTCGAAATTGGTGTTGGTAAAGTCACCATCAGTGAAGGGCAAAGACATCATGTTTTTGTGTAATTTCACAACCAGTGATGAGCAAAGTCACCATTAGTGTTTGTAAAGTCGACATCATTGATTAGCTAAGTCAACATAAGTGTTGTTAAAGTCTCCAACAGTGATGTGAAAAGTCACCATTTCTTTTGTAAAAGTCACCATCAGTGATGAGCAAAGTCATAATTATTATTGGTAAAGTCACCATCAGTGAAGGGCAAAGCCAACATGTGTTGATGCAAAGACAATATCAGTGATGAGCAAATGCACCATTAGTGTTGTTAAAGTCACCATCAGTGAATGTCATTTTCATTATTTGTTGGTGAAAAGTTACAACCAGTGATGAGTTAAGTCACCATTAGTGTCTGTAAAGTCAAAATCATTGATTAGCTCAGTCATAATTAGTGGGTACAAAGTATCCATCAGTGATGAGAAAAGTCAACATAAGTGTTGTTAAAGTCTATATCAGTTATGAGCAAAGTCATAATTTGTGTTGGTAAAGTCACCATCAGTGACGAGGAAAGTCGAAATTGGTGTTTGTAAAGTCACCATCAGTGAAGGGCAAAGACAACAAGTGTTGGTGCAAAGTCACAATCAGTGATGAGCAAAGTCACCATTAGTGTTGCTTATATCACCATCAGTGATCATCAAAGCCATAATTAGTATTGGTAAAGTCACCATCAGTGAATGGCATTGCCAACATGTGTTGGTGCAAAGACAAAATCAGTGATGAGCAAATAAACCATTAGTGTTTGTAAAGTCGACATCATTGATTAGCTAAGTCAACATTAGTGTTGTTAAAGTCTCCATCAGTAATGAGAAAAAACACCATTTCTTTTGTAAAAGTCACCATCAGTGATGAGCAAAGTCATAATTGTTGTTGGTAAAGTTACCATCAGTGAAGGACAAAGCCAACATGTGTTGGTGCAAAGACAAAATCAGTGATGAGTAAAGTCTGCATTAGTGTTGTTAAAGTCGAAATCATTGATTAGCAAAGTCAACATAAGTGTAGTTAAAGTCTCGATCAGTAATGAGAAAAATCACCATTTCTTTTGGTAAAGTCACCATCAGTGATGAGCAAAGTCATGATTATTGTTGGTAGAGTCACCATCAGTGAAGGGCAAAGCCAACATGTGTTGGTGCAAAGACAAAATCAGTGATGAGCAAAGTCTGCATTAGTGTTGTTAAAGTCTCCATCAGTGACGAGGAAAGTCGAAATTGGTGTTGGCAAAGTCACCATCAGTGAAGGGCAAAGACATCATGTTTTTGTGTAATTTCACAACCAGTGATGAGCAAAGTCACCATTAGTGTTTGTAAAGTCGACTTCATTGATTAGCTAAGTCAACATAAGTGTTGTTAAAGTCTCCAACAGTAATGTGAAAAGTCACCATTACTTTTGTAAAAGTCACCATCAGTGATGAGCAAAGTCATAATTATTGTTGGTAAAGTCACCATCAGTGAAGGGCAAAGCCAACATGTGTTGATGCAAAGACAAAATCAGTGATGAGCAAATGCACCATTAGTGTTGTTAAAGTCACCATCAGTGAATGTCATTTTCATTATTTGTTGGTGAAAAGTTACAACCAGTGATGAGTTAAGTCACCATTAGTGTCTGTAAAGTCAAAATCATTGATTAGCTCAGTCATAATTAGTGGGTACAAAGTATCCATCAGTGATGAGAAAAGTCAACATAAGTGTTGTTAAAGTCTATATCAGTTATGAGCAAAGTCATAATTTGTGTTGGTAAAGTCACCATCAGTGACGAGGAAAGTCAAAATTGGTGTTTGTAAAGTCACCATCAGTGAAGGGCAAAGACAACAAGTGTTGGTGCAAAGTCACAATCAGTGATGAGCAAAGTCACCATTAGTGTTTCTTATATCACCATCAGTGATGAGCAAAGTCATAATTATTGTTGGTAAAGTCACCATCAGTGAAGGGCAAAGCCAACATGTGTTGGTGCAAAGACAAAATCAGTGATGAGCAAATGCACCATTAGTATTGGTAAAGTCACCATCAGTGACCGGAAAATTCATAATCAGTTGGGACAAAGTCTCCATCAGTGATGAGAAAAGTCATAATTAGTGTTGGTAAAATCACCGTCAGTGAAAAGCATTGTCAACATGTGTTGGTGTAAAGTCACAACCAGTGATGAGCAAAGTCACCATTTGTGTTTGAAAAGTCGACATCATTGATTAGCTAAATCAACATTAGTGTTGTTAAAGTCTCCAACAGTGATGAGAATTGTCACCATTTCTTTTGTAAAAGTCACCATCAGTGATGAGCATAGTCATAATTATTGTTGGTAAAGTCACCATCAGTGAAGGGCAAAGCCAACATGTGATGGTGCAAAGACAAAATCAGTGATGAGCAAAGTCTGCATTAGTGTTGTTAAAGTAACCATCAGTGACCGGAAAATTCATAAATAGTTGGAACAAAGTCTCCATCAGTGATTAGCAAAGTCATAATTAGTGTTGGTAAAGTCACCGTCAGTGAATGGCATTGCCAACATGTGTTGGTGTAAAGTCACAACCAGTGATGAGCAAAGTCACCATTAGTGTTTGTAAAGTCGTCATCATTGATTAGCTAAGTCAACATAAGTGTAGTTAAAGTCTCCATCAGTAATGAGAATTGTCACCATTTCTTTTGTAAAAGTCACCATCAGTGATGAGCATAGTCATAATTATTGTTGGTAAAGTCACCATCAGTGAAGGGCAAAGCCAACATGTGATGGTGCAAAGACAAAATCAGTGATGAGCAAAGTCTGCATTAGTGTTGTTAAAGTAACCATCAGTGACCGGAAAATTCATAAATAGTTGGAACAAAGTCACCATCAGTGATGAGCAAAGTCATAATTATTGTTGGTAAAGTCACCATCAGTGAAGGGCAAAGCCAACATGTGTTGGTGCAAAGACAAAATCAGTGATGAGCAAATTCACCATTAGTATTGGTAAAGTCACCATCAGTGACCGGAAAATTCATATTCAGTTGGAACAAAGTTTCCATCAGTGATGTGAAAAGTCAAATTAGTGTTGGTGTAAAGTCACAACCAGTGATGAGCAAAGTCACCATTAGTGTTTGAAAAGTCGACATCATTGATAAGCTAAATCAACATAAGTGAAGTTAAAGTCTCCATCAGAAATGAGAAAAATCACCATTTCTTTTGGTAAAGTCACCATCAGTGATGAGCAAAGTCATAATTATTTTTGGTAGAGTCACCATCAGTGAAGGGCAAAGCCAACATTTGTTGGTGCAAAGACAAAATCAGTGATGAGCAAAGTCTGCATTAGTGTTGTTAAAGTCACCATCAGTGACGATTAAAGTCGAAATTGGTCTTGGCAAAGTCACAATCAGTAATGAGCAAAGTCACCATTAGTGTTGCTTATATCACCATCAGTGATCATCAAAGTCATAAATTGTATTGGTAAACTCACCATCAGTGAATGGCATTGCCGACATGTGTTTGTATAAAGTCACAATCAGTGATGTGCAAAGTTACCAATAGTGTTGTAAAAATCACCATCAGCGATTAGAAAAGTCATAATAAGTGGGGACATGGTCTCCGTCAGTGATGGGAAAAGTCTCCATTAGTGTTGTTAAAGTCATCATCAGTGATGAGCTAAGTCAAAATTAGAGTTGTTAAAGTCACCATCAGTGAAGGGCAAAGCCAACATAAGTGGGGCCAAAGTCACCATCAGTGATGAGCAAAGTAACCATAATTGTTGTTAAAGGAAACCATTGGTGATGAGCAAAGTCATAATTAGTGTTGGTATAGTCACCATCAGTGAAAGGAAAAGTCAACATAAGTGGGGGAAATGTCACCATCAGTGATGAGCAAAGTCACCATTGATGTTGAAATAGTCACCATCAGTTATTTGCAAAGTCATAATTAGTTAGGGTTAAGTCTCCATCAGTGATGAGAAAACTCACCATTACTTTTTTTAAAGTCACCATCAGTGATGAGCAAAGTCATATTTAGTGTTGGTAAAGTCACCATCAGTGAATGTCATTTTCAACATTTGTTGGTGAAAAGTTACAACCAGTGATGAGTTAAGTCACCATTAGTGTTGGTAAAGTAAAAATCATTGATAAGCTTAGTCATAATTAGTGGGTACAAAGTATCCATCAGTGATGAGAAAAGTCAACATAAGTGTTGGAAAAGTCACCATCAGTGATGAGGAAAGTCGAAATTAGTGTTTGTAAAGTCACCATCAGTAAAGGGCAAAGACAACAAGTGTTGGTGCAAAGTCACAATCAGTGATGAGCAAAGTCACCATTAGTGTTGCTTAAATCACCATCAGTGATCATCAAAGTCATAATTAGTATTGGTAAAGTCACCATCAGTGAATGGCATTGCCAACATGTGTTTGTGTAAAGTCACAACCAGTGGTGAGCAAAGTCACCATTAGTGTTTGTAAAGTCGACATCATTGATTAGCTAAGTCAACATAAGTGTAGTTAAAGTCTCCATCAGTAATGAGAAAAATCAACATTTCTTTTGTTAAAGTCACCATCTGTGATGAGCAAAGTCAATATGTGTTGGTGCAAAGACAAAATCAGTGATGAGCAAATGCACCATTAGTATTGGTAAAGTCACCATCAGTGACCGGAAAATTCATAATCAGTTTCGACAAAGTCTCCATCAGTGATGAGAAAAGTCATAATTAGTGTTGGCAAAGTCACCGTCAGTGAATATCATTGTCATCATGTGTTGGTGTAAAGTCACAACCTGTGATGAGCAAAGTCACCGTTAGTGTTTGAAAAGTCGACATCATTGATTAGCTAAATCAACATTAGTGTTGTTAAAGTCTCCAACAGTGATGAGAAAAGTCACCATTTCTTTTGTAAAAGTCACCATCAGTGATGAGCAAAGTCAAAATTATTGTTGGTAAAGTCACCATCAGTGAAGGGCAAAGCCAACAAGTGTTGGTGCAAAGACAAAATCAGTGATGAGCAAAGTCTGCATTAGTGTTGTTAAAGTCTCCATCAGTGACGAGGAAAGTCGAAATTGGTGTTCGTAAAGTCACTATCAGTGAAGGGCAAAGACAACATGTGTTTGTGTAAAGTCACAACCAGTGATGAGCAAAGTCACCATTGGTGTTTGTAAAGTCGACAACATTGATTAGCTAAGTCAACATAAGTGTAGTTAAAGTCTCCATCAGAAATGAGAAAAATCACCATTTCTTTTGGGAAAGTCACCATCAGTGATGAGCAAAGTCATAATTATTGTTGGTAAAGTCACCATCAGTGAAGGGCAAAGCCAACATGTGTTGATGCAAAGACAAAATCAGTGATGAGCAAATGCACCATTAGTATTGGTAAAGTCACCATCAGTGACCGGAAAATTCATAATCAGTTGGGACAAAGTCTCCATCAGTGATAAGAAAAGTCATAATTAGTGTAGGTAAAGTCACCGTCAGTGAATAGAATTGTCAATATGTGTTGGTGTAAAGTCACAACCAGTGATGAGCAATGTCACCATTAGTGTTTGAAAAGTCGACATCATTGATTTGCTAAATCAACATTAGTGTTGTTAAAGTCTCCAACAGTGACGAGAAAATTCACCATTTCTTTTGTAAAAGTCACCATCAGTGATGAGCAAAGTCATAATTATTGTTGGTAAAGTCACCATCAGTGAAGGGCAAAGCCAACATGAGTTGGTGCAAAGACAAAATCAGTGATGAGCAAAGTCTGCATTAGTGTTGTTAAAGTCTCCATCAGTGACGAGGAAAGTCGAAATTGGTGTTGGTAAAGTCACCATCAGTGAAGGGCAAAGACAACATGTGTTTGTGTAAAGTCACAACCAGTGATGAGCAAAGTCACCATTAGTGTTTGTAAAGTCGACATCATTGATTAGCTAAGTCAACATAAGTGTAGTTAAAGTCTCCATCAGTAATGAGAAAAATCACCATTTCCTTTGGTAAAGTCACCATCAGTGATGAGCAAAGTCATAATTATTGTTGTTAAAGTCACCATCAGTGACCGGAAAATTCATAATCAGTTGGGACAAAGTCTCCATCAGTGATGAGAAAAGTCATAATTAGTTTTGGTAAAGTCACCGTCAGTGAATGGCATTGCCAACATGTGTTGGTGTAAAGTCACGACCAGTGATGAGCAAAGTCACCATTAGTGTTTGTAAAGTCGACATCATTGATTAGCTAAGTCAACATTAGTGTAGTTAAAGTCTCCAACAGTGATGAAAAAAGTCACCTTTTCTTTTGTAAAAGTCACCATCAGTGATGAGAAAAGTCACCATTACTTTTTTAAAGTCGCCATCAGTGATGAGCAAAGTCATATTTAGTGTTGGTAAAGTCACCACCAGTGAATGTCATTTTCAACATTTGTTGGTGAAAAGTTACAACCAGTGATGAGAAAAGTCACCATTTCTTTTGTAAAAGTCACCATCAGTGATGAGCAAAGTCATAATTATTGATGGAATAGTCACCATCAGTGAAGGGCAAAGCCAATATGTGTTGGTGCAAAGGCAAAATCAGTGATGAGCAAAGTCTGCATTAGTGTTGTTAAAGTCTCCATCAGTGACGAGGAAAGTCGAAATTGGTGTTGGTAAAGTCACCATCAGTGAAGGGCAAAGACAACATGTGTTTGTGTAAAGTCACAACCAGTGATGAGCAAAGTCACCATTAGTGTTTGTAAAGTCGACATCATTGATTAGCTAAGTCAACATAAGTGTAGTTAAAGTCTCCATCAGTAATGAGAAAAATCACCATTTCTTTTGTAAAAGTCACCATCAGTGATGAGCAAAGTCATAATTATTGTTGGTAAAGTCACCATCAGTGAAGGGCAAAGCCAACATGTGTTTGTGCAAAGACAAAATCAGTGATGAGCAAATGCACCATTAGTATTGGTAAAGTCACCATCAGTGACCGGAAAATTCATAATCAGTTGGGACAAAGTCTCCATCAGTGATAAGAAAAGTCATAATTAGTGTAGGTAAAGTCACCGTCAGTGAATAGAATTGTCAATATGTGTTGGTGTAAAGTCACAACCAGTGATGAGCAATGTCACCATTAGTGTTTGAAAAGTCGACATCATTGATTTGCTAAATCAACATTAGTGTTGTTAAAGTCTCCAACAGTGACGAGAAAATTCACCATTTCTTTTGTAAAAGTCACCATCAGTGATGAGCAAAGTCATAATTATTGTTGGTAAAGTCACCATCAGTGAAGGGCAAAGCCAACATGTGTTGGTGCAAAGACAAAATCAGTGATGAGCAAAGTCTGCATTAGTGTTGTTAAAGTCTCCATCAGTGACGAGGAAAGTCGAAATTGGTGTTGGTAAAGTCACCATCAGTGAAGGGCAAAGACAACATGTGTTTGTGTAAAGTCACAACCAGTGATGAGCAAAGTCACCATTAGTGTTTGTAAAGTCGACATCATTGATTAGCTAAGTCAACATAAGTGTAGTTAAAGTCTCCATCAGTAATGAGAAAAATCACCATTTCCTTTGGTAAAGTCACCATCAGTGATGAGCAAAGTCATAATTATTGTTGGTAAAGTCACCATCAGTGACCGGAAAATTCATAATCAGTTGGGACAAAGTCTCCATCAATGATGAGAAAAGTCATTATAAGTGTTGGTAAAGTCACCGTCAGTGAATAGCATTGTCAACATGTGTTGATGTATAGTCACAACCAGTGATGAGCAAAGTCACCATTAGTGTTTGTAAAGTCGACATCATTGATTAGCTAAGTCAACATTAGTGTAGTTAAAGTCTCCAACAGTGATGAAAAAAGTCACCTTTTCTTTTGTAAAAGTCACCATCAGTGATGAGAAAAGTCACCATTACTTTTTTTAAAGTCGCCATCAGTGATGAGCAAAGTCATATTTAGTGTTGGTAAAGTCACCACCAGTGAATGTCATTTTCAACATTTGTTGGTGAAAAGTTACAACCAGTGATGAGAAAAGTCACCATTTCTTTTGTAAAAGTCACCATCAGTGATGAGCAAAGTCATAATTATTGTTGGAATAGTCACCATCAGTGAAGGGCAAAGCCAATATGTGTTGGTGCAAAGGCAAAATCAGTGATGAGCAAAGTCTGCATTAGTGTTGTTAAAGTCTCCATCAGTGACGAGGAAAGTCGAAATTGGTGTTGGTAAAGTCACCATCAGTGAAGGGCAAAGACAACATGTGTTTGTGTAAAGTCACAACCAGTGATGAGCAAAGTCACCATTAGTGTTTGTAAAGTCGACATCATTGATTAGCTAAGTCAACATAAGTGTAGTTAAAGTCTCCATCAGTAATGAGAAAAATCACCATTTCTTTTGTAAAAGTCACCATCAGTGATGAGCAAAGTCATAATTATTGTTGGTAAAGTCACCATCAGTGAAGGGCAAAGCCAACATGTGTTTGTGCAAAGACAAAATCAGTGATGAGCAAATGCACCATTAGTATTGGTAAAGTCACCATCAGTGACCGGAAAATTCATAATCAGTTGGGACAAAGTCTCCATCAGTGATAAGAAAAGTCAAAATTAGTGTAGGTAAAGTCACCGTCAGTGAATAGAATTGTCAATATGTGTTGGTGTAAAGTCACAACCAGTGATGAGCAATGTCACCATTAGTGTTTGAAAAGTCGACATCATTGATTTGCTAAATCAACATTTGTGTTGTTAAAGTCTCCAACAGTGACGAGAAAATTCACCATTTCTTTTGTAAAAGTCACCATCAGTGATGAGCAAAGTCATAATTATTGTTGGTAAAGTCACCATCAGTGAAGGGCAAAGCCAACATGTGTTGGTGCAAAGACAAAATCAGTGATGAGCAAAGTCTGCATTAGTGTTGTTAAAGTCTCCATCAGTGACGAGGAAAGTCGAAATTGGTGTTGGTAAAGTCACCATCAGTGAAGGGCAAAGACAACATGTGTTTGTGTAAAGTCACAACCAGTGATGAGCAAAGTCACCATTAGTGTTTGTAAAGTCGACATCATTGATTAGCTAAGTCAACATAAGTGTAGTTAAAGTCTCCATCAGTAATGAGAAAAATCACTATTTCCTTTGGTAAAGTCACCATCAGTGATGAGCAAAGTCATAATTATTGTTGGTAAAGTCACCATCAGTGACCGGAAAATTCATAATCAGTTGGGACAAAGTCTCCATCAATGATGAGAAAAGTCATTATAAGTGTTGGTAAAGTCACCGTCAGTGAATAGCATTGTCAACATGTGTTGATGTATAGTCACAACCAGTGATGAGCTAAGTCACCATTAGTGTTTGAAAAGTCGAAATCATTGATTAGCTAAATCAACATTAGTGTTGTTAAAGTCTACAACAGTGATAAGAAAAGTCACCATTTCTGTTGTAAAAGTCACCATCAGTGATGAGCAAAGTCATAATTATTGTTGGTTAAGTTACCATCAGTGAAGGACAAAGCCAACATGTGTCGGTTCAAAGACAATATCAGTGATGAGCAAATGCACCATTAGTGTTGGTAAAGTCACCATCAGTGACCCGAAAATTCATAATCAGTTGGGACAAAGTCTCCATCAGTGATGAGAAAAGTCATAATTAGTGTTGGTAAATTCACCGTCAGTGAATAGAATTGTCAACATGTGTTGGTGTAATGTCACAACCAGTGATGAGCAAGGTCACCATTAGTGTTTGAAAAGTCGACATCATTGATTAGCTAAATCAACATTAGTGTTGTTAAAGTCTCCAACAGTGATGAGAAAAGTCGCCATTTCTTTTGTAAAAGTCACCATCAGTGATGAGAAAAGTCACCATTACTTTTTTTAAAGTCACCATCAGTGATGAGCAAAGTCATATTTAGTGTTGGTAAAGTCAAAATCATTGATTAGCTTAGTCATAATTAGTGGATACAAAGTATCCATCAGTGATGAGAAAAGTCAGCATAAGTGTTGTTAAAGTCTATATCAGTTATTAGCAAAGTCATAATTAGTGTTGGTAAAGTCACCAACAGTGACGATTAAAGTCGAAATTGGTGTTGGATAAGTCACCATCAGTGAAGGGCAAAGTCACCATTGGTGTTTGTAAAGTCGACATCATTGATTTGCTAAATCAACATTAGTGTTGTTAAAGTCTCAAACAGTGATGAGAAAAGTCACCATTTCTTTTGTAAAAGTCACCATCAGTGATGAGCAAAGTCATTATCAGTGTTGGTAAAGTCACCATCAGTGATGAGCAAAGTCATTATCAGTGTTGGTAAAGTCACCATCAGTGAAGGGCAAAGCCAACATGTGTTGGTGCAAAGACAAAATCAGTGATGAGCAAATGCACCATTAGTGTTGGTAAAGTCACCATCAGTGACCGGAAAATTCATAATCAGTTGGGACAAAGTCTCCATCAGTGATGAGAAAAGTAATAATTAGTGTTGGTAAAGTCACCGTCAGTGAATAGCATTGTCAACATGTGTTGGTGTAAAGTCACAACCAGTGATGAGCAAAGTCACCATTAGTCTTTGAAAAGTCGACATCATTGATTAGCAAAATCAACATTAGTGTTATTAAAGTCTCCAACAGTGATGAGAAAAGTCACCATTTCTTTTGTAAAAGTCACCATCAGTGATGAGAAAAGTCACCATTACTTTTTTTAAAGTCACCATCAGTGAAGAGCAAAGTCACCATTAGTGTTGGTAAAGTCAAAATCATTGATTAGCTTAGTCATAATTAGTGGGTACAAAGTATCCATCAGTGATGAGCAAAGTCAGCATAAGTGTTGTTAAAGTCTATATCAGTTATGAGCAAAGTCATAATTAGTGTTGGTAAAGTCACCATCAGTGACGAGGAAAGTCGAAATTGGTGTTGGTAAAGTCACCATCAGTGAAGGGCAAAGACAACAAGTGTTGGTGCAAAGTCACAATCAGTGATGAGCAAAGTCACCATTAGTGTTGCTTATATCACCATCAGTGATCATCAAAGTCATAATTAGTATTGGTAAAGTCACCATCAGTGAATGGCATTGCCAACATGTGTTTGTGTAAAGTCACAACCAGTGATGAGCAAAGTCACCATTAGTGTTTGTAAAGTCGACATCATTGATTAGCTAAGTCAACATAAGTGTAGTTAAAGTCTCCATCAGTAATGAGAAAAATCACCATTTCTTTTGTTAAAGTCACCATCAGTGATGAGCAAAGTCATAATTATTGTTGGTAAAGTCACCATCAGTGAAGGGCAAAGCCAACATGTGTTGGTGCAAGGACAAAATCAGTGATGAGCAAATGCACCATTAGTTTTGGTAAAGTCACCATCAGTGACCGGAAAATTCATAATCAGTTGGGACAAAGTCTCCATCAGTGATGAGAAAAGTCATAATTAGTGTAGGTAAAGTCACCGTCAGTGAATAGAATTGTCAATATGTGTTGGTGTAAAGTCACAACCAGTGATGAGCTAAGTCACCATTAGTGTTTGAAAAGTCGACATCATTGATTAGCTAAATCAACATTAGTGTTGTTAAAGTCTCCAACAGTGATGAGAAAAGTCACCATTTCTTTTGTAAAAGTCACCATCAGTGATGAGCAAAGTCATAATTATTGTTGGTAAAGTCACCATCAGTGAAGGGCAAAGCCAACATGTGTTGGTGCAAAGACAAAATCAGTGATGAGCAAAGTCTGCATTAGTGTTGTTAAAGTCTCCATCAGTGAAGAGGAAAGTCGAAATTGGTGTTGGTAAAGTCACCATCAGTGAAGGGCAAAGACAACATGTGTTTGTGTAAAGTCACAACCAGTGATGAGCAAAGTCACCATTAGTGTTTGTAAAGTCGACATCATTGATTAGCTAAGTCAACATAAGTGTAGTTAAAGTCTCCATCAGTAATGAGAAAAATCACCATTTCTTTTGGTAAAGTCACAATCATTGATGAGCAAAGTCATAATTATTGTTGGTAAAGTCACCATCAGTGAAGGGCAAAGCCAACATGTGTTGGTGCAAAGACAATATCAGTGATGAGCAAATGCACCATTAGTGTTGGTAAAGTCACCATCAGTGACCGGAAAATTCATAATCAGTTGGGACAAAGTCTCCATCAGTGATAAGAAAAGTCATAATTAGTGTGGGTAAAGTCACCGGCAGTGAATAGCATTGTCAACATGTGTTGGTGTAAAGTCACTACCAGTGATGAGCTAAGTCACCATTAGTGTTTGAAAAGTCGACATCATTGATTTGCTAAATCAACATTAGTGTTGTTAAAGTCTCCAACAGTGATGAGAAAAGTCACCATTTCTTTTGTGAAAGTCACCATCAGTGATGAGCAAAGTCATAATTATTGTTGGTAAAGTCACCATCAGTGAAGGGTAAAGCAAACATGTGTTGATGCAAAGACAATATCAGTGATGAGCAAATGCACCATTAGTGTTGGTAAAGTCACCATCAGTGACCGGAAAATTCATAATCAGTTGGGACAAAGTCTCCATCAGTGATGAGAAAAGTCATAATTAGTGTTGGTAAATTCACCGTCAGTGAATAGAATTGTCAACATGTGTTGGTGTAAAGTCACAACCAGTGATGAGCAAAATCACCATTATTGTTTTAAAAGTCGACATCATTGATTAGCTAAATCAACATTAGTGTTGTTAAAGTCTCCAACAGTGATGAGAAAAGTCACCATTTCTTTTGTAAAAGTCACCATCAGTGATGAGAAAAGTCACCATTACTTTTTTTAAAGTCACCGTCAGTGATGAGCAAAATCATATTTAGTGTTGGTAAAGTCACCATCAGTGAATGTCATTTTCAACATTTGTTGGTGAAAAGTTACAACCAGTGATGAGAAAAGTCACCATTTCTTTTGTAAAAGTCACCACCAGTGATGAGCAAAGTCATAATTATTGTTGGTAAATTCACCGTCAGTGAATAGAATTGTCAACATGTGTTGGTGTAAAGTCACAACCAGTGATGAGCAAAGTCACCATTAGTGTTTGAAAAGTCGACATCATTGATTAGCTAAATCAACATTAGTGTTGTTAAAGTCTCCAACAGTGATGAGAAAAGTCACCATTACTTTTGTAAAAGTCACCATCAGTGATGAGAAAAGTCACCATTACTTTTTTTAAAGTCACCATCAGTGATGAGCAAAGTCATATTTAGTGTTGGTAAAGTCAAAATCATTGATTAGCTTAGTCATAATTAGTGGATACAAAGTATCCATCAGTGATGAGAAAAGTCAGCATAAGTGTTGTTAAAGTCTATATCAGTTATTAGCAAAGTCATAATTAGTGTTGGTAAATTCACCATCAGTGACGAGGAAAGTCGAAATTGGTGTTGGTAAAGTCACCATCAGTGAAGGGCAAAGTCACCATTAGTGTTTGTAAAGTCGACATCATTGATTAGCTAAGTCAACATAAGTGTAGTTAAAGTCTCCATCAGTAATGAGAAAAATCACCATTTTTTTTGTTAAAGTCACCATCAGTGATGAGCAAAGTCATAATTATTGTTGGTAAAGTCACCATCAGTGAAGGGCAAAGCCAACATGTGTTGGTGCAAAGACAAAATCAGTGATTAGCAAATGCACCATTAGTATTGGTAAAGTCACCATCAGTGACCGGAAAATTCATAATCGATTGGGCAAAGTCTCCATCAGTGATAAGAAAAGTCATAATTAGTGTTGGTAAATTCACCGTCAGTGAATAGAATTGTCAACATGTGTTGGTGTAAAGTCACAACCAGTGATGAGCAAAGTCACCATTAGTGTTTGAAAAGTCGACATCATTGATTAGCTAAATCAACATTAGTGTTGTTAAAGTCTCCAACAGTGATGAGAAAAGTCACCATTACTTTTGTAAAAGTCACCATCAGTGATGAGAAAAGTCACCATTACTTTTTTTAAAGTCACCATCAGTGATGAGCAAAGTCATATTTAGTGTTGGTAAAGTCAAAATCATTGATTAGCTTAGTCATAATTAGTGGATACAAAGTATCCATCAGTGATGAGAAAAGTCAGCATAAGTGTTGGTAAATTCACCGTCAGTGAATAGAATTGTCAACATGTGTTGGTGTAAAGTCACAACCAGTGATGAGCAAAGTCACTATTAGTGTTTTAAAAGTCGACATCATTGATGAGAAAAGTCTAAATTAGTGTTGGTAAATTCACCGTCAGTGAATAGAATTGTCAACATGTGTTGGTGTAAAGTCACAACCAGTGATGAGCAAAGTCACTATTAGTGTTTTAAAAGTCGACATCATTGATTAGCTAAATCAACATTAGTGTTGTTAAAGTCTCCAACAGTGATGAGAAAAGTCACCATTTCTTTTGTAAAAGTCACCATCAGTGATGAGAAAAGTCACCATTACTTTTTTTAAAGTCACCATCAGTGATGAGCAAAGTCATATTTAGTGTTGGTAAAGTCACCATCAGTGAATGTCATTTTCAACATTTGTTGGTGAAAAGTTACAACCAGTGATGAGAAAAGTCACCATTTCTTTTGTAAAAGTCACCACCAGTGATGAGCAAAGTCATAATTATTGTTGGTAAATTCACCGTCAGTGAATAGAATTGTCAACATGTGTTGGTGTAAAGTCACAACCAGTGATGAGCAAAGTCACCATTAGTGTTTGAAAAGTCGACATCATTGATTAGCTAAATCAACATTAGTGTTGTTAAAGTCTCCAACAGTGATGAGATAAGTCACCATTACTTTTGTAAAAGTCACCATCAGTGATGAGAAAAGTCACCATTACTTTTTTTAAAGTCACTATCAGTTATGAGCAAAGTCATATTTAGTGTTGGTAAAGTCAAAATCATTGATTAGCTTAGTCATAATTAGTGGATACAAAGTATCCATCAGTGATGAGAAAAGTCAGCATAAGTGTTGTTAAAGTCTATATCAGTTATTAGCAAAGTCATAATTAGTGTTGGTAAAGTCACCATCAGTGATGAGCAAAGTCATAATTATTGTTGGTAAAGTCACCATCAGTGAAGGGCAAAGCCAACATGTGTTGGTGCAAAGACAATATCAGTGATGAGCAAATGTTCCATTAGTGTTGGTAAAGTCACCATCAGTGACCGGAAAATTCATAATCAGTTGGGACAAAGTCTCCATCAGTGATGAGAAAAGTCATAATTAGTGTAGGTAAAGTCACCGTCAGTGAATAGCATTGTCAACATGTGTTGGTGTAAAGTCACAACCAGTGATGAGCAAAGTCACCATTAGTGTTTGAAAAGTCGACATCATTGATTTGCTAAATCAACATTAGTGTTGTTAAAGTCTCCAACAGTGATGAGAAAAGTCACCATTTCTTTAGTAAAAGTCACCATCAGTGATGAGCAAAGTCATTATTATTGTTGGTAAAGTCACCATCAGTGAAGGGCAAAGCCAACATGTGTTGGTGCAAAGACAAAATCAGTGATGAGCAAAGTCTGCATTAGTATTGGTTAAGTCACCATCAGTGACCGGAAAATTCATAATCAGTTGGGACAAAGTCTCCATCAGTGATGAGAAAAGTAATAATTAGTGTTGATAAAGTCACCGTCAGTGAATAGCATTGTCAACATGTGTTGGTGTAAAGTCACAACCAGTGATGAGCCAAGTCACCATTAGTGTTATTAAAGTCTCCAACAGTGATGAGAAAAGTCATATTTAGTGTTGGTAAAGTCACCATCAGTGAATGTCATTTTCAACATTTGTTGGTGAAAAGTTACAACCAGTGATGAGAAAAGTCACCATTTCTTTTGTAAAAGTCACCACCAGTGATGAGCAAAGTCATAATTATTGTTGGTAAATTCACCGTCAGTGAATAGAATTGTCAACATGTGTTGGTGTAAAGTCACAACCAGTGATGAGCAAAGTCACCATTAGTGTTTGAAAAGTCGACATCATTGATTAGCTAAATCAACATTAGTGTTGTTAAAGTCTCCAACAGTGATGAGATAAGTCACCATTACTTTTGTAAAAGTCACCATCAGTGATGAGAAAAGTCACCATTACTTTTTTTAAAGTCACCATCAGTGATGAGCAAAGTCATATTTAGTGTTGGTAAAGTCAAAATCATTGATTAGCTTAGTCATAATTAGTGGATACAAAGTATCCATCAGTGATGAGAAAAGTCAGCATAAGTGTTGTTAAAGTCTATATCAGTTATTAGCAAAGTCATAATTAGTGTTGGAAAAGTCACCATCAGTGATGAGCAAAGTCATAATTATTGTGGGTAAAGTCACCATCAGTAAAGGGCAAAGCCAACATGTGTTGGTGCAAAGACAATATCAGTGATGAGCAAATGCACCATTAGTGTTGGTAAAGTCACCATCAGTGACCGGAAAATTCATAATCAGTTGGGACAAAGTCTCCATCAGTGATGAGAAAAGTCATAATTAGTGTAGGTAAAGTCACCGTCAGTGAATAGCATTGTCAACATGTGTTGGTGTAAAGTCACAACCAGTGATGAGCAAAGTCACCATTAGTGTTTGAAAAGTCGACATCATTGATTTGCTAAATCAACATTAGTGTTGTAAAAGTCTCCAACAGTGATGAGAAAAGTCTCCATTTCTTTAGTAAAAGTCACCATCAGTGATGAGCAAAGTCATTATTATTGTTGGTAAAGTCACCATCAGTGAAGGGCAAAGCCAACATGTGTTGGTGCAAAGACAAAATCAGTGATGAGCAAAGTCTGCATTAGTATTGGTTAAGTCACCATCAGTGACCGGAAAATTCATAATCAGTTGGGACAAAGTCTCCATCAGTGATGAGAAAAGTAATAATTAGTGTTGATAAAGTCACCGTCAGTGAATAGCATTGTCAACATGTGTTGGTGTAAAGTCACAACCAGTGATGAGCCAAGTCACCATTAGTGTTATTAAAGTCTCCAACAGTGATGAGAAAAGTCATAATTATTGTTGGTAAAGTCACCATCAGTGATGAGAATAGCCAACATGTGTTGGGGCAAAGTCACCATCAGTGATGAGCAATGTTACCATTAGTATTGTTAACGTCACCATCATTGATGAGCAAAGTCATAAAAAGAGTTGGTAAAGTCACCGTCAGTGATGAGCAAAGTCACCATTAATGTTAGTAAATACACCATCAGTGATGAGCATAGCCAACATATGTTGGCGCAAAGTCACCATCAGTGATGTGCAAAGTCATAATAAGTTTTAGTAACGTCACCATCAGTGAGGGGCAAAGCCAACATGTGTTGGTGCAAAGTCTCAGTCAGTGATGAGCAAAGTCATAATCAGTGTTGGTAAAGTCACCATCAGCGATTAGCAAAGCCAACATAAGTTGGGGCAAAGTCACCATCAGTGATGAGCAAAGTTACCATAAGTGTTGTTAAAGATACCATTAGTGATGAGCAAAGTCATAATTATTGTTGTAAAGTCACCATCAGTGAAGGGCAAAGCCAACATGTGTTGGTGCAAAGACAAAATCAGTGATGAGCAAATGCATCATAAGTGTTGTTAAAGTCACCATCAGTGATGAGCATAGCCAACATATATTGGCGCAAAGTCACCATCGATGTGCAAAGTCATAATAAGTTTTAGTAACGTCACCATCAGTGAGGGGCAAAGCCAACATGTGTTGGTGCAAAGTCTCATTCAGTGATGAGCAAAGTCATTATCAGTGTTGGTAAAGTCACCATCAGTGATGAGCAAAGTCATAATTATTGTTGGTAAAGTCACCATCAGTGAAGGGCAAAGCCAACATGTGTTGGTGCAAAGACAAAATCAGTGATGAGCAAATGCACCATTAGTGTTGGTAAAGTCACCATCAGTGACCGGAAAATTCATAATCAGTTGGGACAAAGTCTCCATCAGTGATGAGAAAAGTAATAATTAGTGTTGGTAAAGTCACCGTCAGTGAATAGCATTGTCAACATGTGTTGGTGTAAAGTCACAACCAGTGATGAGCAAAGTCACCATTAGTGTTTAAAAAGTCGACATCATTAATTAGCTAAATCAACATTAAAGTTGTTAAAGTCTCCAACAGTGATGAGAAAAGTCACCATTTCTTTTGTAAAAGTCACCATCAGTGATGAGCAAAGTCATAATTATTGTTGGTAAAGTCACCATCAGTGACCGGAAAATTCATAATCAGTTGGGACAAAGTCTCCATCAGTGATGAGAAAAGTAATAATTAGTGTTGGTAAAGTCACCGTCAGTGAATAGCATTGTCAACATGTGTTGGTGTAAAGTCACAACCAGTGATGAGCAAAGTCACCATTAGTGTTTAAAAAGTCGACATCATTAATTAGCTAAATCAACATTAAAGTTGTTAAAGTCTCCAACAGTGATGAGAAAAGTCACCATTTCTTTTGTAAAAGTCACCATCAGTGATGAGCAAAGTCATAATTATTGTTGGTAAAGTCACCATCAGTGACCGGAAAATTCATAATCAGTTGGGACAAAGTCTCCATCAATGATGAGAAAAGTAATAATTAGTGTTGGTAAAGTCACCGTTAGTGAAAAGCATTGTCAACATGTGTTGGTGTAAAGTCACAACCAATGATGAGCAAAGTCACCATTAGTGTTTGAAAAGTCGACATCATTAATTAGCTAAATCAACATTAAAGTTGTTAAAGTCTCCAACAGTGATGAGAAAAGTCACCATTTCTTTTGTAAAAGTCACCATCAGTGATGAGCAAAGTCATAATTATTGTTGGTAAAGTCACCATCAGTGACCGGAAAATTCATAATCAGTTGGGACAAAGTCTCCATCAGTGATGAGAAAAGTAATAATTAGTGTTGGTAAAGTCACCGTTAGTGAATAGCATTGTCAACATGTGTTGGTGTAAAGTCACAACCAGTGATGAGCAAAGTCACCATTAGTGTTTAAAAAGTCGAAATCATTAATTAGCTAAATCAACATTAAAGTTGTTAAAGTCTCCAACAGTGATGAGAAAAGTCACCATTTCTTTTGTAAAAGTCACCATCAGTGATGAGCATAGCCAACATATATTGGCGCAAAGTCACCATCGATGTGCAAAGTCATAATAAGTTTTAGTAACGTCACCATCAGTGAGGGGCAAAGCCAACATGTGTTGGTGCAAAGTCTCATTCAGTGATGAGCAAAGTCATTATCAGTGTTGGTAAAGTCACCATCAGTGATGAGCAAAGTCATAATTATTGTTGGTAAAGTCACCATCAGTGAAGGGCAAAGCCAACATGTGTTGGTGCAAAGACAAAATCAGTGATGAGCAAATGCACCATTAGTGTTGGTAAAGTCACCATCAGTGACCGGAAAATTCATAATCAGTTGGGACAAAGTCTCCATCAGTGATGAGAAAAGTAATAATTAGTGTTGGTAAAGTCACCGTCAGTGAATAGCATTGTCAACATGTGTTGGTGTAAAGTCACAACCAGTGATGAGCAAAGTCACCATTAGTGTTTGAAAAGTCGACATCATTGATTAGCTAAATCAACATTAAAGTTGTTAAAGTCTCCAACAGTGATGAGAAAAGTCACCATTTCTTTTGTAAAAGTCACCATCAGTGATGAGCAAAGTCATAATTATTGTTGGTAAAGTCACCATCAGTGACCGGAAAATTCATAATCAGTTGGGACAAAGTCTCCATCAGTGATGAGAAAAGTAATAATTAGTGTTGGTAAAGTCACCGTCAGTGAATAGCATTGTCAACATGTGTTGGTGTAAATTCACAACCAGTGATGAGCAAAGTCACCATTAGTGTTTGAAAAGTCGACATCATTAATTAGCTAAATCAACATTAAAGTTGTTAAAGTCTCCAACAGTGATGAGAAAAGTCACCATTTCTTTTGTAAAAGTCACCATCAGTGATGAGCAAAGTCATAATTATTGTTGGTAAAGTCACCATCAGTGACCGGAAAATTCATAATCAGTTGGGACAAAGTCTCCATCAGTGATGAGAAAAGTAATAATTAGTGTTGGTAAAGTCACCGTCAGTGAATAGCATTGTCAACATGTGTTGGTGTAAAGTCACAACCAGTGATGAGCAAAGTCACCATTAGTGTTTAAAAAGTCGACATCATTAATTAGCTAAATCAACATTAAAGTTGTTAAAGTCTCCAACAGTGATGAGAAAAGTCACCATTTCTTTTGTAAAAGTCACCATCAGTGATGAGCAAAGTCATAATTATTGTTGGTAAAGTCACCATCAGTGACCGGAAAATTCATAATCAGTTGGGACAAAGTCTCCATCAGTGATGAGAAAAGTAATAATTAGTGTTGGTAAAGTCACCGTCAGTGAATAGCATTGTCAACATGTGTTGGTGTAAAGTCACAACCAGTGATGAGCAAAGTCACCATTAGTGTTTAAAAAGTCGACATCATTAATTAGCTAAATCAACATTAAAGTTGTTAAAGTCTCCAACAGTGATGAGAAAAGTCACCATTTCTTTTGTAAAAGTCACCATCAGTGATGAGCAAAGTCATAATTATTGTTGGTAAAGTCACCATCAGTGACCGGAAAATTCATAATCAGTTGGGACAAAGTCTCCATCAGTGATGAGAAAAGTAATAATTAGTGTTGGTAAAGTCACCGTCAGTGAATAGCATTGTCAACATGTGTTGGTGTAAATTCACAACCAGTGATGAGCAAAGTCACCATTAGTGTTTGAAAAGTCGACATCATTAATTAGCTAAATCAACATTAAAGTTGTTAAAGTCTCCAACAGTGATGAGAAAAGTCACCATTTCTTTTGTAAAAGTCACCATCAGTGATGAGCAAAGTCATAATTATTGTTGGTAAAGTCACCATCAGTGAAGGGCAAAGCCAACATGTGTTGGTGCAAAGACAAAATCAGTGATGAGCAATGCACCATTAGTGTTGGTAAAGTCACCATCAGTGACCGGAAATTTCATAATCAGTTGGGACAAAGTCTCCATCAGTGATGAGAAAAGTCATAATTAGTGTTGGTAAAGTCACCGTCAGTGAATGGCATTGCCAACATGTGTTGGTGTAAAGTCACAACCAGTGATGAGCCAAGTCACCATTAGTGTTCGATAAGTCGACATCATTGATTAGCAAAATCAACATTAGTGTTATTAAAGTCTCCAACAGTGATGAGAAAAGTCATAATTTTTGTTGGTAAAGTCACCATCAGTGATGAGAATAGCCAACATATGTTGGGGCAAAATCACCATCAGTGATGAGCAATGTAATCATTAGTATTGTTAACGTCACCATTATTGATGAGCAAAGTCATAAAAAGAGTTGGTAAAGTCACCGTCAGTGATGAGCAAAGTCACCATTAATGTTAGTAAATACACCATCAGTGATGAGCATAGCAAACATATGTTGGCGCAAAGTCACCATCAGTGATGTGCAAAGTCATAATAAGTTTTAGGAACGTCACCATCAGTGAGGGGCAAAGCCAACATGTGTTGGTGCAAAGTCTCAGTCAATGATGAGCAAAGTCATAATCAGTGTTGGTAAAGTCACTATCAGCGATTAGCAAAGCCAACATAAGTTGGGGCAAAGTCACCATCAGTGATGAGCAAAGCTACCATAAGTGTTGTTAAAGATACCATTAGTGATGAGCAAAGTCGACATCATTGATTAGCTAAATCAACATTAAAGTTGTTAAAGTCTCCAACAGTGATGAGAAAAGTCACCATTTCTTTTGTAAAAGTCACCATCAGTGATGAACAAAGTCATAATTATTGTTGGTAAAGTCACCATCAGTGAAGGGCAAAGCCAACATGTGTTGGTGCAAAGACAAAATCAATGATGAGCAATGCACCATTAGTGTTGGTAAAGTCACCATCATTGACCGGAAAATTCATAATCAGTTGGGACAAAGTCTCCATCAGTGATGAGAAAAGTCATAATTAGTGATGGTAAAGTCACCGTCAGTGAATGGCATTGCCAACATGTGTTGGGGCAAAATCACCATCAGTGATGAGCAATGTAACCATTAGTGTTCGAAAAGTCGACATCATTGATTAGCAAAATCAACATTAGTGTTATTAAAGTCTCCAACAGTGATGAGAAAAGTAATAATTAGTGTTGATAAAGTCATCGTCAGTGAATAGCATTGTCAACATGTGTTGGTGTAAAGTCACAACCAGTGATAAGCCAAGTCACCTTAGTGTTATTAAAGTCTCCAACAGTGATGAGAAAAGTCATAATTATTGTTGGTAAAGTCACCATCAGTGATGAGAATAGCCAACATATGTTGGGGCAAAGTCACCATCAGTGATGAGCAATGTAACCATTAGTATTGTTAACGTCACCATCATTGATGAGCAAAGTCATAAAAAGAGTTGGTAAAGTCACCGTCAGTGATGAGCAAAGTCACCATTAATGTTAGTAAAAACACCATCAGTGATGAGCATAGCAAACATATGTTGGCGGAAAGTCACCATCAGTTATGTGCAAAGTCATAATAAGTTTTAGGAACGTCACCATCAGTGAGGGGCAAAGCCAACATGTGTTGGTGCAAAGTCTCAGTCAATGATGAGCAAAGTCATAATCAGTGTTGGTAAAGTCACCATCAGCGATTAGTAAAGCCAACATAAGTTGGGGCAAAGTCACCATCAGTGATGAGCAAAGTTACCATAAGTGTTGTAAAAGATACCATTAGTGATGAGCAAAGTCATAATTATTGTTGGTAAAGTCACCATCAGTGAAGGGCAAAGCCAACATGTGTTGGTGCAAAGACAAAATCAGTGATGAGCAAATGCATCATAAATGTTGGTAAAGTCACCATCAGTGAAGGGCAAAGCCAACATGTGTTGGTGCAAAGACAAAATCAGTGATGAACAATGCACCATTAGTGTTGGTAAAGTCACCATCAGTGACCGGAAAATTCATAATCAGTTGGGGAAAGGTCTCCATCAGTGATGAGAAAAGTCATAATTAGTGTTGGTAAAGTCACCGACAGTGAATGGCATTGCCAACATGTGTTGGTGTAAAGTCACAACCAGTGATGAGCCAAGTCACCATTAGTGTTCGAAAAGTCGACATCATTGATTAGCAAAATCAACATTAGTGTTATTAAAGTCTCCAACAGTGATGAGAAAAGTCATTATTATTGTTGGTAAAGTCACCATCAGTGATGAAATAGCCAACATATGTTGGGGCAAAGTCACCATCAGTGATGAGCAATGTAACCATTAATGTTAGTAAATACACCATCAGTGATGAGCATAGTAAACATATCTTGGCGCAAAGTCACCATCAGTGATGTGCAAAGCCAACATGTGTTGGTGCAAAGTCTCAGTCAGTGATGAGCAAAGTCATAATCAGTTTTGGTAAAGTCACCATCAGCGATTAGCAAAGCCAACATAAGTTGGGGCAAAGTCACCATCAGTGATGAGCAAAGTTACCATAAGTGTTGTTAAAGATACCATAAGTGATGAGCAAAGTCATAATTATTGTTGGTAAAGTCACCATCAGTGAAGGGCAAAGCCAACATGTGTTGGTGTAAAGACAAAATCAGTGATGAGCAAATGCATCATAAGTGTTGTTAAAGTCACTATCAGTGATGAGCATAGCCAACATATATTGGCGTTAAGTCACCATCAGTGATGTGCAAAGTCATAATAAGTTTTAGTAACGTCACCATCAGTGAGGGGCAAAGCCAACATGTGTTGGTGCAAAGTCTCAGTCAGTGATGAGCAAAGTCAAAATCAGTGTTGGTAAAGTCACCATCAGCGATTAGCAAAGCCAACATAAGTTGGGGCAAAGTCACCATCAGTGATGAGCAAAGTTACCATAAGTGTTGTTAAAGATACCATTAGTGATGAGCAAAGTCATAATTATTGTTGGTAAAGTCACCATCAGTGAAGGGCAAAGCCAACATGTGTTGGTGTAAAGACAAAATCAGTGATGAGCAAATGCATAATAAGTGTTGTTAAAGTCACCATCAGTGATGAGCATAGCCAACATATATTGGCGCAAAGTCACCATCAGTGATGTGCAAAGTCATTATAAGTTATAGTAACGTCACCATCAGTGAGGGGCAAAGCCAACATAAGTTGGGGCAAAGTCACCATCAGTGATGAGCAAAGTTACCATAAGTGTTGTTAAAGATAACATTAGTGATGAGCAAAGTCATAATTATTGTTGGTAAAGTCACCATCAGTGAAGGGCAAAGCCAACATGTGTTGGTGCAAAGACAAAATCAGTGATGAGCAAATGCATAATAAGTGTTGTTAAAGTCACCATCAGTGATGAGCATAGCCAACATATATTGGCGCAAAGTCACCATCAGTGATGTGCAAAGTCATTATAAGTTTTTGTAACGTCACCATCAGTGAGGGGCAAAGCCAACATGTGTTGGTGAAAAGTCTCATTCAGTGATTTGCAAAGTCATAATTAAAAGGGAACAAAGTCCACATCAGTGATGAGAAAAGTCACCATTACTTTTTTTAAAGTCACCATCAGTGATAAGCAAAGTCATAATTATTGTTGGTGAAGTCACCATCAGTGAATGGCAAAGCAACATAAGTTGGGGCAAAGTCACCATCAGTGAAGGGCAAAGCCAACATGTGTTGGTGTAAAGTCTCATTCAGTGATTTGCAAAGTCATAATTAAAAGGGAACAAAGTCCACATCAGTGATGAGAAAAGTCACCATTACTTTTTTTAAAGTCACCATCAGTGATAAGCAAAGTCATAATTATTGTTGGTGAAGTCACCATCAGTGAATGGCAAAAGCAACATAAGTTGGGGCAAAGTCACCATCAGTGAAGGGCAAAGCTAACATGTGTTGGTGCAAAGTCTCAGTCAGTGATGAGCAAAGTCATAATCAGTGTTGGTAAAGTCACCATCAGCGATTAGCAAAGCCAACATAAGTTGGGGCAAAGTCACCATCAGTGATGAGCAAAGTTACCATAAGTGTTGTTAAAGATACCATTAGTGATGAGCAAAGTCATAATATTGTTGGTAAAGTCACCATCAGTGAAGGGCAAAGCCAACATGTGTTGGTGCAAAGACATAATCAGTGATGAGCAAATGCATAATAAGTGTTGTTAAAGTCACCATCAGTGATGAGCATAGCCAACATATATTGGCGCAAAGTCACCATCAGTGATGTGCAAAGTCATTATAAGTTTTTGTAACGTCACCATCAGTGAGGGGCAAAGCCAACATGTGTTGGTGAAAAGTCTCATTCAGTGATTTGCAAAGTCATAATTAAAAGGGAACAAAGTCCACATCAGTGATGAGAAAAGTCACCATTACTTTTTTTAAAGTCACCATCAGTGATAAGCAAAGTCATAATTATTGTTGGTGAAGTGACCATCAGTGAATGGCAAAGCAACATAAGTTGGGGCAAAGTCACCATCAGTGAAGGGCAAAGCCAACATGTGTTGGTGTAAAGTCTCATTCAGTGATTTGCAAAGTCATAATTAAAAGGGAACAAAGTCCACATCAGTGATGAGAAAAGTCACCATTACTTTTTTAAAGTCACCATCAGTGATAAGCAAAGTCATAATTATTGTTGGTGAAGTCACCATCAGTGAATGGCAAAAGCAACATAAGTTGGGGCAAAGTCACCATCAGTGAAGGGCAAAGCTAACATGTGTTGGTGCAAAGTCTCAGTCAGTGATGAGCAAAGTCATAATCAGTGTTGGTAAAGTCACCATCAGCGATTAGCAAAGCCAACATAAGTTGGGGCAAAGTCACCATCAGTGATGAGCAAAGTTACCATAAGTGTTGTTAAAGATACCATTAGTGATGAGCAAAGTCATAATATTGTTGGTAAAGTCACCATCAGTGAAGGGCAAAGCCAACATGTGTTGGTGCAAAGACATAATCAGTGATGAGCAAATGCATCATAAGTGTTGTTAAAGTCACCATCAGTGATGAGCATAGCCAACATATATTGGCGCAAAGTCACCATCAGTGATGTGCAAAGTCATAATAAGTTTTAGTAACGTCACCATCAGTGAGGGGCAAAGCCAACATGTGTTGGTGCAAAGTCTCATTCAGTGATTTGCAAAGTCATAATTAAAAGGGAACAAAGTCCACATCAGTGATGAGAAAACTCACCATTACTTTTTTTAAAGTCACCATCAGTGATAAGCAAAGTCATAATTATTGTTGGTGAAGTCACCATCAGTGAATGGCAAAAGCAACATAAGTTGGGGCAAAGTCACCATCAGTGAAGGGCAAAGCCAACATGTGTTGGTGCAAAGACAAAATCAGTGATGAGCAAATGCATCATAAGTGTTGTTAAAGTCACCATCAGTGATGAGCATAGCCAACATATATTGGCGCAAAGTCACCATCAGTGATGTGCAAAGTCATAATAAGTTTTAGTAACGTCACCATCAGTGAGGGGCATAGCCAACATGTGTTGGTGCAAAGTCTCAGTCAGTGATGAGCAAAGTCATTATCAGTGTTGGTAAAGTCACCATCAGCGATTAGCAAAGTCAACATAAGTGGGGACAAAATCACCATCAGTGAAGGGCAAATCAAGCATGAATTGGTGTAAATTCAAAATCAGTGATGAGCAAAGTCACCATTAGTGTTAGATAAGTCACCATCAGTGATGAGCAAAGTCATAATCAGTGTTGGTAAAGTCACCATCAGCGATTAGCAAAGCCAACATAAGTGGTGTCAAAGTCTCCAACAGTGATGAGAAAAGTCACCATTTCTTTTGGTAAAGTCACCATCAGTGATGAGCAAAGTCATAATTATTGTTGGTAAAGTCACCATCAGTGAAGGGCAAAGCCAACATGTGTTGGTGCAAAGACAATATCAGTGATGAGCAAATGCACCATTAGTGTTGGTAAAGTCACCATCAGTGACCGGAAAATTCATAATCAGTTGGGACAAAGTCTCCATCAGTGATGAGAAAAGTCATAATTAGTGTAGGTAAAGTCACCGTCAGTGAATAGCATTGTCAACATGTGTTGGTTTAAAGTCACAACCAGTGATGAGCAAAGTCACCATTAGTGTTTGAAAAGTCGACATCATTGATTTGCTAAATCAACATTAGTGTTGTTAAAGTCTCCAACAGTGATGAGAAAAGTCACCATTTCTTTTGTAAAAGTCACCATCAGTGATGAGCAAAGTCATAATTATTGTTGGTAAAGTCACCATCAGTGAAGGGCAAAGCCAACATGTGTTGGTGCAAAGACAAAATCAGTGATGAGCAAAGTCTGCATTAGTATTGGTAAAGTCACCATCAGTGACCGGAAAATTCATAATCAGTTGGGACAAAGTCTCCATCAGTGATGAGAAAAGTAATAATTAGTGTTGATAAAGTCACCGTCAGTGAATAGCATTGTCATCATGTGTTGGTGTAAAGTCACAACCAGTGATGAGCCAAGTCACCTTAGTGTTATTAAAGTCTCCAACAGTGATGAGAAAAGTCATAATTATTGTTGGTAAAGTCACCATCAGTGATGAGAATAGCCAACATATGTTGGGGCAAAGTCACCATCAGTGATGAGCAATGTAACCATTAGTATTGTTAACGTCACCATCATTGATGAGCAAAGTCATAAAAAGAGTTGGTAAAGTCACCGTCAGTGATGAGCAAAGTCACCATTAATGTTAGTAAATACACCATCAGTGATGAGCATAGCCAACATTTGTTGGCGCAAAGTCACCATCAGTGATGTGCAAAGTCATAATAAGTTTTAGTAACGTCACCATCAGTGAGGGGCAAAGCCAACATGTGTTGGTGCAAAGTCTCAGTCAGTGATGAGCAAAGTCATAATCAGTGTTGGTAAAGTCACCATCAGCGATTAGCAAAGCCAACATAAGTTGGGGCAAAGTAACCATCAGTGATGAGCAAAGTTACCATAAGTGTTGTTAAAGATACCATTAGTGATGAGCAAAGTCATAATTATTGTTGGTAAAGTCACCATCAGTGAAGGGCAAAGCCAACATGTGTTGGTGCAAAGACAAAATCAGTGATGAGCAAATGCATCATAAGTGTTGTTAAAGTCACCATCAGTGATGAGAATAGCCAACATATGTTGGGGCAAAGTCACCATCAGTGATGAGCAATGTAACCATTAGTATTGTTAACGTCACCATCATTGATGAGCAAAGTCATAAAAAGAGTTGGTAAAGTCACCGTCAGTGATGAGCAAAGTCACCATTAATGTTAGTAAATACACCATCAGTGATGAGCATAGCCAACATATATTGGCGCAAAGTCACCATCGATGTGCAAAGTCATAATAAGTTTTAGTAACGTCACCATCAGTGAGGGGCAAAGCCAACATGTGTTGGTGCAAAGTCTCATTCAGTGATGAGCAAAGTCATTATCAGTGTTGGTAAAGACACCATCAGTGATGAGCAAAGTCATAATTATTGTTGGTAAAGTCACCATCAGTGAAGGGCAAAGCCAACATGTGTTGGTGCAAAGACAAAATCAGTGATGAGCAAATGCACCATTAGTGTTGGTAAAGTCACCATCAGTGACCGGAAAATTCATAATCAGTTGGGACAAAGTCTCCATCAGTGATGAGAAAAGTAATAATTAGTGTTGGTAAAGTCACCGTCAGTGAACAGCATTGTCAACATGTGTTGGTGTAAAGTCGACAACCAGTGATGAGCAAAGTCACCATTAGTGTTTGAAAAGTCGACATCATTGATTAGCTAAATCAACATTAAAGTTGTTAAAGTCTCCAACAGTGATGAGAAAAGTCACCATTTCTTTTGTAAAAGTCACCATCAGTGATGAGCAAAGTCATAATTATTGTTGGTAAAGTCACCATCAGTGACCGGAAAATTCATAATCAGTTGGGACAAAGTCTCCATCAGTGATGAGAAAAGTAATAATTAGTGTTGGTAAAGTCACCGTCAGTGAATAGCATTGTCAACATGTGTTGGTGTAAAGTCACAACCAGTGATGAGCAAAGTCACCATTAGTGTATGCAAAGTCGACATCATTAATTAGCTAAATCAACATTAAAGTTGTTAAAGTCTCCAACAGTGATGAGAAAAGTCACCATTTCTTTTGTAAAAGTCACCATCAGTGATGAGCAAAGTCATAATTATTGTTGGTAAAGTCACCATCAGTGAAGGGCAAAGCCAACATGTGTTGGTGCAAAGACAAAATCAGTGATGAGCAAATGCACCATTAGTGTTGGTAAAATCACCATCAGTGACCGGAAAATTCATAATCAGTTGGGACAAAGTCTCCATCAGTGATGAGAAAAGTAATAATTAGTGTTGGTAAAGTCACCGTCAGTGAACAGCATTGTCAACATGTGTTGGTGTAAAGTCACAACCAGTGATGAGCAAAGTCACCATTAGTGTTTGAAAAGTCGACATCATTGATTAGCTAAATCAACATTAAAGTTGTTAAAGTCTCCAACAGTGATGAGAAAAGTCACCATTTCTTTTGTAAAAGTCACCATCAGTGATGAGCAAAGTCATAATTATTGTTGGTAAAGTCACCATCAGTGACCGGAAAATTCATAATCAGTTGGGACAAAGTCTCCATCAGTGATGAGAAAAGTAATAATTAGTGTTGGTAAAGTCACCGTCAGTGAATAGCATTGTCAACATGTGTTGGTGTAAAGTCACAACCAGTGATGAGCAAAGTCACCATTAGTGTATGCAAAGTCGACATCATTAATTAGCTAAATCAACATTAAAGTTGTTAAAGTCTCCAACAGTGATGAGAAAAGTCACCATTTCTTTTGTAAAAGTCACCATCAGTGATGAGCAAAGTCATAATTATTGTTGGTAAAGTCACCATCAGTGAAGGGCAAAGCCAACATGTGTTGGTGCAAAGACAAAATCAGTGATGAGCAATGCACCATTAGTGTTGGTAAAGTCACCATCAGTGACCGGAAAATTCATAATCAGTTGGGACAAAGTCTCCATCAGTGATGAGAAAAGTCATAATTAGTGTTGGTAAAGTCACCGTCAGTGAATAGCATTGTCAACATGTGTTGGTGTAAAGTCACAACCAGTGATGAGCAAAGTCACCATTAGTGTATGAAAAGTCGACATCATTAATTAGCTAAATCAACATTAAAGTTGTTAAAGTCTCCAACAGTGATGAGAAAAGTCACCATTTCTTTTGTAAAAGTCACCATCAGTGATGAGCAAAGTCATAATTATTGTTGGTAAAGTCACCATCAGTGAAGGGCAAAGCCAACATGTGTTGGTGCAAAGATAAAATCAGTGATGAGCAATGCACCATTAGTGTTGGTAAAGTCACCATCAGTGACCGGAAAATTCATAATCAGTTGGGACAAAGTCTCCATCAGTGATGAGAAAAGTAATAATTAGTGTTGGTAAAGTCACCGTCAGTGAATGGCATTGCCAACATGTGTTGGTGTAAAGTCACAACCAGTGATGAGCCAAGTCACCATTAGTGTTCGAAAAGTCGACATCATTGATTAGCAAAATCAACATTAGTGTTATTAAAGTCTCCAACAGTGATGAGAAAAGTCATTATTATTGTTGGTAAAGTCACCATCAGTGATGAGAATAGCCAACATATGTTGGGGCAAAGTCACCATCAGTGATGAGCAATGTAACCATTAGTATTGTTAACGTCACCATCATTGATGAGCAAAGTCATAAAAAGAGTTGGTAAAGTCACCGTCAGTGATGAGCAAAGTCACCATTAATGTTAGTAAATACACCATCAGTGATGAGCATAGCAAACATATGTTGGCGCAAAGTCACCATCAGTGATGTGCAAAGTCATAATAAGTTTTAGGAACGTCACCATCAGTGAGGGGCAAAGCCAACATGTGTTGGTGCAAAGTCTCAGTCAATGATGAGCAAAGTCATAATCAGTGTTGGTAAAGTCACCATCAGCGATTAGCAAAGCCAACATAAGTTGGGGCAAAGTCACCATCAGTGATGAGCAAAGTTACCATAAGTGTTGTTTAAGATACCATCAGTGATGAGCATAGCCAACATATATTAGCGCAATGTCACCATCGATGTGCAAAGTCATAATAAGTTTTAGTAACGTCACCATCAGTGAGGGGCAAAGCCAACATGTGTTGGTGCAAAGTCACCATCAGTGATGAGCAAAGTCATAATTATTGTTGGTAAAGTCACCATCAGTGAAGGGCAAAGCCAACATGTGTTGGTGCAAAGACAAAATCAGTGATGAGCAATGCACCATTAGTGTTGGTAAAGTCACCATCAGTGACCGGAAAATTCATAATCAGTTGGGACAAAGTCTCCATCAGTGATGAGAAAAGTAATAATTAGTGTTGGTAAAGTCACCGTCAGTGAATGGCATTGCCAACATGTGTTGGTGTAAAGTCACAACCAGTGATGAGCCAAGTCACCATTAGTGTTCGAAAAGTCGACATCATTGATTAGCAAAATCAACATTAGTGTTATTAAAGTCTCCAACAGTGATGAGAAAAGTCATAATTATTGTTGGTAAAGTCACCATCAGTGATGAGAATAGCCAACATATGTTGGGGCAAAGTCACCATCAGTGATGAGCAATGTAACCATTAGTATTGTTAACGTCACCATCATTGATGAGCAAAGTCATAAAAAGAGTTGGTAAAGTCACCGTCAGTGATGAGCAAAGTCACCATTAATGTTAGTAAATACACCATCAGTGATGAGCATAGCCAACATATGTTGGCGCAAAGTCACCATCAGTGATGTGCAAAAGCATAATAAGTTTTAGTAACGTCACCATCAGTGAGGGGCAAAGCCAACATGTGTTGGTGCAAAGTCTCAGTCAGTGATGAGCAAAGTTACCATAAGTGTTGTTAAAGATACCATTAGTGATGAGCAAAGTCGACATCATTGATTAGCTAAATCAACATTAAAGTTGTTAAAGTCTCCAACAGTGATGAGAAAAGTCACCATTTCTTTTGTAAAAGTCACCATCAGTGATGAGCAAAGTCATAATTATTGTTGGTAAAGTCACCATTAGTGTTCGAAAAGTCGACATCATTGATTAGCAAAATCAACATTAGTGTTATTAAAGTCTCCAACAGTGATGAGAAAAGTCATAATTATTGTTGGTAAAGTCACCATCAGTGATGAGAATAGCCAACATATGTTGGGGCAAAGTCACCATCAGTGATGAGAAAAGTAATAATTAGTGTTGGTAAAGTCACCGTCAGAGAATGGCATTGCCAACATGTGTTGGTGTAAAGTCACAACCAGTGATGAGCCAAGTCACCATTAGTGTTCGAAAAGTCGACATCATTGATTAGCAAAATCAACATTCGTGTTATTAAAGTCTCCAACAGCGATGAGAAAAGTCATAATTATTGTTGGTAAAGTCACCATCAGTGATGAGAATAGCCAACATATGTTGGGGCAAAGTCACCATCAGTGATGAGCAATGTAACCATTAGTATTGTTAACGTCACCATCATTGATGAGCAAAGTCATAAAAAGAGTTGGTAAAGTCACCGTCAGTGATGAGCAAAGTCACCATTAATGTTAGTAAATACACCATCAGTGATGAGCATAGCCAACATATGTTGGCGCAAAGTCACCATCAGTGATGTGCAAAGTCATAATAAGTTTTAGTAACGTCACCATCAGTGAGGGGCAAAGCCAACATGTGTTGGTGCAAAGTCTCAGTCAGTGATGAGCAAAGTTACCATAAGTGTTGTTAAAGATACCATTAGTGATGAGCAAAGTCGACATCATTGATTAGCTAAATCAACATTAAAGTTGTTAAAGTCTCCAACAGTGATGAGAAAAGTCACCATTTCTTTTGTAAAAGTCACCATCAGTGATGAGCAAAGTCATAATTATTGTTGGTAAAGTCACCATTAGTGTTCGAAAAGTCGACATCATTGATTAGCAAAATCAACATTAGTGTTATTAAAGTCACCATCAGTGATGAGAATAGCCAACATATGTTGGGGCAAAGTCCCCATCAGTGATGAGCAATGTAACCATTAGTATTGTTAATGTCACCATCATTGATGAGCAAAGTCATAAAAAGAGTTGGTAAAGTCACCGTCAGTGATGAGCAAAGTCACCATTAATGTTAGTAAATACACCATCAGTGATGAGCATAGCAAACATATGTTGGCGCAAAGTCACCATCAGTGATGTGCAAAGTCATAATAAGTTTTAGGAACGTCACCATCAGTGAGTGGCAAACCAACATGTGTTGGTGCAAAGTCTCAGTCAATGATGAGCAAAGTCATAATCAGTGTTGGTAATGTCACCATCAGCGATTAGCAAAGCCAACATAAGTTGGGGCAAAGTCACCATCAGTGATGAGCAAAGTTACCATAAGTGTTGTTTAAGATACCATTAGTGATGAGCAAAGTCGACATCATTGATTAGCTAAATCAACATTAAAGTTGTTAAAGTCTCCAACAGTGATGAGAAAAGTCACCATTTCTTTTGTAAAAGTCACCATTAGTGATGAGCAAAGTCATAATTATTGTTGGTAAAGTCACCATCAGTGAAGGGCAAAGCCAACATGTGTTGGTGCAAAGACAAAATCAGTGATGAGCAATGCACCATTAGTGTTGGTAAAGTCACCATCAGTGACCGGAAAATTCATAATCATTTGGGACAAAGTCTCCATCAGTGATGAGAAAAGTCATAATTAGTGTTGGTAAAGTCACCGTCAGTGAATGGCATAGCCAACATGTGTTGGTGTAAAGTCACAACCAGTGATGAGCCAAGTCACCATTAGTGTTCGAAAAGTCGACATCATTGATTAGCAAAATCAACATTAGTGTTATTAAAGTCTCCAACAGTGATGAGAAAAGTCATAATTATTGTTGGTAAAGTCACCATCAGTGATGAGAATAGCCAACATATGTTGGGGCAAAGTCACCATCAGTGATGAGCAATGTAACCATTAGTATTGTTAACGTCACCATCATTGATGAGCAAAGTCATAAAAAGAGTTGGTAAAGTCACCGTCAGTGATGAGCAAAGTCACCATTAATGTTAGTAAATACACCATCAGTGATGAGCATAGCCAACATATGTTGGCGCAAAGTCACCATCAGTGATGTGCAAAGTCATAATAAGTTTTAGTAACGTCACCATCAGTGAGGGGCAAAGCCAACATGTGTTGGTGCAAAGTCTCAGTCAGTGATGAGCAAAGTTACCATAAGTGTTGTTAAAGATACCATAAGTGATGAGCAAAGTCATAATTATTGTTGGTAAAGTCACCATCAGCGATTAGCAAAGCCAACATAAGTTGGGGCAAAGTCACCATCAGTGATGAGCAAAGTTACCATAAGTGTTGTTTAAGATACCATTAGTGATGAGCAAAGTCGACATCATTGATTAGCTAAATCAACATTAAAGTTGTTAAAGTCTCCAACAGTGATGAGAAAAGTCACCATTTCTTTTGTAAAAGTCACCATTAGTGATGAGCAAAGTCATAATTATTGTTGGTAAAGTCAACATCAGTGAAGGGCAAAGCCAACATGTGTTGGTGCAAAGACAAAATCAGTGATGAGCAATGCACCATTAGTGTTGGTAAAGTCACCATCAGTGACCGGAAAATTCATAATCATTTGGGACAAAGTCTCCATCAGTGATGAGAAAAGTCATAATTAGTGTTGGTAAAGTCACCGTCAGTGAATGGCATTGCCAACATGTGTTGGTGTAAAGTCACAACCAGTGATGAGCCAAGTCACCATTAGTGTTCGAAAAGTCGACATCATTGATTAGCAAAATCAACATTAGTGTTATTAAAGTCTCCAACAGTGATGAGAAAAGTCATAATTATTGTTGGTAAAGTCACCATCAGTGATGAGAATAGCCAACATATGTTGGGGCAAAGTCACCATCAGTGATGAGCAATGTAACGATTAGTATTGTTAACGTCACCATCATTGATGAGCAAAGTCATAAAAAGAGTTGGTAAAGTCACCGTCAGTGATGAGCAAAGTCACCATTAATGTTAGTAAATACACCATCAGTGATGAGCATAGCCAACATATGTTGGCGCAAAGTCACCATCAGTGATGTGCAAAGTCATAATAAGTTTTAGTAACGTCACCATCAGTGAGGGGCAAAGCCAACATGTGTTGGTGCAAAGTCTCAGTCAGTGATGAGCAAAGTTACCATAAGTGTTGTTAAAGATACCATTAGTGATGAGCAAAGTCATAATTATTGTTGGTAAACTCACCATCAGCGATTAGCAAAGCCAACATAAGTTGGGGCAAAGTCACCATCAGTGATGAGCAAAGTTACCATAAGTGTTGTTAAAGATACCATTAGTGATGAGCAAAGTCATAATTATTGTTGGTAAAGTCACCATCAGTGAAGGGCAAAGCCAACATGTGTTGGTGCAAAGGCAAAATCAGTGATGAGCAAATGCATCATAAGTGTTGTTAAAGTCACCATCAGTGATAAGCAAAGTCATAATTATTGTTGGTGAAGTCACCATCAGTGAATGGCAAAAGCAACATAAGTTGGGGCAAAGTCACCATCAGTGAAGGGCAAAGCCAACATGTGTTGGTGCAAAGTCTCATTCAGTGATTTGCAAAGTCATAATTAAAAGGGAACAAAGTCCACATCAGTGATGAGAAAAGTCACCATTCCTTTTTTTAAAGTCACCATCAGTGATAAGCAAAGTCATAATTATTGTTGGTGAAGTCACCATCAGTGAATGGCAAAAGCAACATAAGTTGGGGCAAAGTCACCATCAGTGAAGGGCAAAGCCAACATGTGTTGGTGCAAAGACAAAATCAGTGATGAGCAAATGCATCATAAGTGTTGTTAAAGTCACCATCAGTGATGAGCATAGCCAACAAATATTGGCGCAAAGTCACCATAAGTGAAGGGCAAAGTCAACATAAGTGGGGGCAAATAAACCATCATTTATGAGCAAAGTTCCCATTGGTGTTGTTAGATTCACCATCAGTGATAAGCAAAGTCATAATTATTGGGGACAAAGTCACCATCAGTGAAGGGCAAAGTTACCAATAGTGTTGTAAAAGTCACCATCAGCGATTAGCAAAGTCATAATAAGTGGGGACATGGTCTCCGTCAGTGGTCGGAAAAGTCTCCATTAGTGTTGTTAAAGTCATCATCAGTGATGAGCTAAGTCAAAATTAGAGTTGGTTAAGTCACCATCAGTGAAGGTCAAGGCCAACATAATTGGGGGCAAAGTCATCATCAGTGAAGAGCAAAGAAACCATAATTGTTGTTAAAGGAAACCATTGGTGATGAGCAAAGTCATAATTAGTGTTGGTATATTCACCATCAGTGAAAGGAAAAGTCAACATAAGTGGGGGCAAAGTCACCATCAGTGATGAGCAAAGTCACCATTGGTGTTGAAAAAGTCACCATCAGTTATTTGCAAAGTAATAATTAGTTGAAGCAAAATCTCCATCAGTGATGAGAAAAGTCACCATTACTTTTGTTAAAGTCACCATAAGTGATGAGAAAAGTCATAATTTTTGTTGGTTAAGTCACCATCAGCGGATGGCAAAGCCAATATAAGTTGGGACAAAGTTTACATCAGTGATGAGAAAAGTCACCATTACTTTTGTTAAAGTCATCATCAGTGATGAGCAAAGTCATATTTAGTGTTAGTAAAGTCACCATCAGTGAATATCATTGCCAACATGTGTTGGTGAAAAGTTACAACCAGTGATTAGCAAAGTCACCATTAGTGTTGTTAAAGTCAAAATCATTGATTAGTTTAGTCATAATTAGTGGGTACAAAGCATCCATCAGTGATGAGAAAAGTCAACATAAGTGTTGTTAAAGTCTATATCAGTTATGAGCAAAGTCATAATTAGTGTTGGTAACGTCACCATAAGTGATTTGCAAAGTCATAATTAAAAGGGAACAAAGCCTATATCAGTGATGAGAAAAGTCACCATTACTTTTGTTAAAGTCGCCATCAGTGATAAGCAAAGTCATAATTATTGTTGGTAAAGTCACCATCAGTGAATTGCAAAGCCAACATAAGTGGGGACAAAGTCTCCATCAGTGATGAGAAAAGTCACCATTAAAGGCAACATCAGTTATTTGCAAAGTCATAATTAGTTGAAGCAAAATCTCCATCAGTGATGAGAAAAGACACCATTACTTTTGTTAAAGTCATCTTCAGCGGATGGCAAAGCAAATATAAGTGGGGACAAAGTCTCCATCAGTGATGAGAAAAGTCACCATTACTTTTGTTAAAGTCATCATCAGTGATGGGCAAAGTCAAATTTAGTGTTAGTAAAGTCACCATCAGTGAATATAATTGCCAACATGTGTTGGTGAAAAGTTACAACAAGTGATGAGCAAAGTCACCATTAGTGTTGGTAAAGTCAAAATCATTGATTAGCTTAGTCATAATTAGTGTTGGTAACGTCACCATCAGTGATTTGCAAAGACATAATTAAGAGGGAACAAAGTCCACATCAGTGATGAGAAAAGTCACCATTACTTTTGTTAAAGTCACCATCAGTGATAAGCAAAGTCATAATTATTGTTGGTGAAGTCACCATCAGTGAATGGCAAAAGCAACATAAGTTGGGGCAAAGTCACCATCAGTAATGAGCAATGTAACCATTAGTATTGTTAAAGTCACCATCATTGATTAGCAAAGTCATAATTAGAGTTGGTAAAGTCACCGTCAGTTATGAGCAAAGTCATCATTAATGTTAGTAAATACACTATCAGTGAAGGGCAAAGCCAAAATGTGTTGGTGCAAAGACAAAATCAGTGATGAGCAAAGTCACCATTAGTGTTGTTAAAGTCACCATCAGTGACAAGGAAAGTCGTAATTGGTGTTGGTAAAGTCACCATCAGTGAAGGGCAAAGACAACATGTGTTGGTGCAAAGTCACAATCAGTGATGAGCAAAGTTACCATAAGTGTTGCTTATATCAGCATCAGTGATCATTAAAGTCATAATTAGTATTGGTAAAGTCACCATCAGTGAATGGCATTGCCAACATGTCTTTGTGTAAAGTCACAACCAGTGATGAGCAAAGTCACCATTAGTGTTTGAAAAGTCGACATCATTTATTAGCTAAATCAACATTAGTGTTGTATAGGTCTCCAACAGTGATGAGAAAAGTCACCATTTTTTTTGTAAAAGTCACCATCTGTGATGAGCAAAGTCTTAATTATTGTTGGAAAAGTCACCTTCAGGGAATGGCATTGCCAACATGTGTTTGTGTAAAGTCACAACCAGTGATTAGCAAAGTCACCATTAGTGATTGTAAAGTCGACATTATTGATTAGCAAAGTCAACATTAGTGTTGTTAAAGTCTCCAACAGTGATTAGAAAAGACACCATTTCTTTTGTTAAAGTCACCATCAGTGATGAGCAAAGTGATAATTATTGTTGGTAAAGTCACCATCAGTGAATGGCAAAGCCAACATAAGTTGGGGCAAAGTCACCATCAGTGATGAGCAATGTTAACATTAGTATTGTTAAAGTCACCATCATTGATGAGCAAAGTCATAATTAGAGTTGGTAAAGTCATCATCAGTGATGAGCAAAGTCATATTTAGTGTTAGTAAAGTCACCATCAGTGAATGTCATTGCCAACATGTGTTGGTGAAAAGTTACAACCAGTGATGAGCAAAGTCACCATTAGTGTTAGTAAAGTCAAAATCATTGATTAGCCTAGTCATAATTAGTGGGTACAAAGTATCCATCAGTGATGAGAAAGTCAACATTACTTTTGTTAAAGTCTATATCAGTTATGAGCAAAGTCATAATTAGTGTTGGTAACGTCACCATCAGTGATTTGCAAAGTCATAATTAAAAGGGAACAAAGTCCACATCAGTAATGAGAAAAGTCACCATTACTTTTGTTAAAGTCACCATCAGTGATAAGCAAAGTCATAATTATTGTTGGTGAAGTCACCATCAGTGAATGGCAAAAGCAACATAAGTTGGGGCAAAATCACCATCAGTGATGAGCAAAGTCATAATTAGAGTTGGTAAAGTCACCATCAGCGACGAGGAAACTCGTAATTGGTGTTGGTAAAGTCACCATCAGTGAAGGGCAGAGACAACATGTGTTGGTGCAAAGTCACAATCAGTGATGAGCAAAGTCACCATTAGTGTTGCTTATATCAGCATCAGTGATCATCAAAGTCATAATTAGTAATGGTAAAGTCACCATCAGTGAATGGCATTGCCAACATGTGTTTGTGTAAAGTCACCATCAGTGATGAGCAAAGTCATAATTATTGCTGGTAAAGTCACCATCATTGAAGAGCAAAGCCAACATGTGTTGGTGCAAAGACAAAATCAGTGATGAGCAAATGCACCATTAGTGTTGATAAAGTCACCATCAGTGACCGGAAAATTCATAATCAGTTGTGACAAAGTCTCCATCAGTGATGAGAAAATTCATAATTAGTGTTGGTAAAGTCACCGTCAGTGAATGGCATTGCCAACATGTGTTGGTGTAAAGTCACAACCAGTGAAGAGCAAAGTCACAATTAGTGTTTGTAAATTCGCAATCATTGATAAGCTAAGTCAACATTAGTGTTGTTAAAGTCTCCAACAGTGATGAGAAAAGTCACCATTTCTTTTGTAAAAGTCACCATCAGTGATGAGCAAAGTCGCCATTAGTGTTGGTAAAGTCAAAATCATTGATTAGCTTAGTCATAATTAGTGGGTACAAAGTATCCATCAGTGATGAGAAAAGTCAGCATAAGTGTTGTTAAAGTCTATATCAGTTATGGGCAAAGTCATAATTTGTGTTGGTAAAGTCACCATCAGTGACGAGGAAAGTCGATATTGGTGTTGGTAAAGTCACCATCAGTGAAGGGCAAAGACAACAAGTGTTGGTGCAAAGTCACAATCAGTGATAAGCAAAGTCACCATTAGTGTTGCTTATATCACCATTAGTGATCATCAAAGTCATAATTAGTATTGGTAAAGTCACCATCAGTGAATGGCATTGCCAACATATGTTTGTGTAAAGTCACAACCAGTGATGAGCAAAGTCACCATTAGTGTTTGTAAAGTCGACATCATTGATTAGCTAAGTCAACATAAGTGTAGTTAAAGTCTCCATCAGTAATGAGAAAAATCATCATTTCTTTTGTTAAGGTCACCATCAGTAATGATTAAAGTCATAATTATTGTTGGTAAAGTCACCATCAGTGAAGGGCAAAGCCAACATGTGTTGGTGCAAAGACAAAATCAGTGATGAGCAAATGCACCATTAGTATTGGTAAAGTCACCATCAGTGACCGGAAAATTCATAATCATTTGGGACAAAGTCTCCATCAGTGATGAGAAAAGTCATAATTAGTGTAGGTTATGTCACCGTCAGTGAATAGCATTGTCAACATGAATTGGTGTAAAGTCACTACCAGTGATGAGCAAAGTCACCATTAGTGTTTGTAAAGTCGACATCATTGATTAGCTAAATCAACATAAGTGTAGTTAAAGTCTCCAACAGTGATGAGAAAAGTCACCATTTCTTTTGTAAAAGTCACCATCAGTGATGAGCAAATGCATAATTATTGTTAGTAAAGTCACCATCAGTGAAGGGCAAAGCCAACATGTGTTGGTGCAAAGACAAAATCAGTGATGAGCAAATGCACCATTTGTGATGGTTAAGTCACCATCGTTGACCGGAAAATTCATAATGAGTTGGGACAAAGTCTCCATCAGTGATGAGAAAAATTATAATTAGTGATGGTAAAGTCACCGTCAGTGAATGGCATTTCCAACATGTGTTGGTGTAAAGTCACAACCAGTGATGAGCTAAGTCAAAATTAGAGTTGGTAAAGTCACCATCAGTGAAGGGCAAGGCCAACATAATTTGGGGCAAAGTCATCATCAGTGAAGAGCAAAGAAACCATAACTGTTGTTTAAGGAAACCATTGGTGATGAGCAAAGTCATAATTAGTGTTGGTAAAGTCAAAATCATTGATTAGCTTAGTCATAATAAGTGTTGGTAACGTCACCATCAGTGATTTGCAAAGTCATAATTAAAAGGGAACAAAGTCCACATCAGTGATGAGAAAAAGCCACCATTACTTTTGTTAAAGTCACCATCAGTGATAAGCAAAGGCATAATTATTGTTGGTGAAGTCACCATCAGTGAATGGCAAAGCCAACATAAGTTGGGGCAAAGTCACCATAAGTGATGAGCAATGTTAACATTAGTATTGTTAAAGTCACCATCATTGATGAGCAAAGTCATAATTAGAGTTGGTAAAGTCATCATCAGTGAATGTCATTGCCAACATGTGTTGGTGAAAAGTTACAACCAGTGATGAGCAAAGTCACCGTTAGTGTTGGTAAAGTCAAAATCATTGATTAGCCTAGTCATAATAAGTTGGTACAAAGTATCCATCAGTGATGAGAAAAGTCAACATTACTTTTGTTAAAGTCTATATCAGTTATGAGCAAAGTCATAATTAGTGTTGGTAACGTCACCATCAGTGATTTGCAAAGTCATAATTAAAAGGGAACAAAGTCCACATCAGTAATGAGAAAAGTCACCATTACTTTTGTTAAAGTCACCATCAGTGATAAGCAAAGTCATAATTATTGTTGGTGAAGTCACCATCAGTGAATGGCAAAAGCAACATAATTTGGGGCAAAATCACCATCAGTGATGAGCAAAGTCATAATTAGAGTTGGTAAAGTCACCATCAGTGACGAGGAAACTCGTAATTGGTGTTGGTAAAGTCACCATCAGTGAAGGGCAAAGACAACATGTGTTGGTGCAAAGTCACAATCAGTGATGAGCAAAGTCACCATTAGTGTTGCTTATATCAGCATCAGTGATCATCAAAGTCACAATTAGTAATGGTGAAGTCACCATCAGTGAATGGCATTGCCAACATGTGTTTGTGTAAAGTCACCATCAGTGATGAGCAAAGTCATAATTATTGCTGGTAAAGTCACCATCAGTGAAGGGCAAGGCCAACATGTGTTGGTGCAAAGACAAAATCAGTGATGAGCAAATGCACCATTAGTGTTGATAAAGTCACCATCAGTGACCGGAAAATTCATAATCAGTTGGGACAAAGTCTCCATCAGTGATGAGAAAAGTCATAATTAGTGTTGGTAAAGTCACCGTCAGTGAATGGCATTGCCAACATGTGTTGGTGTAAAGTCACAACCAGTGAAGAGCAAAGTCACCATTAGTGTTTGTAAATTCGAAATCATTGATAAGCTAAGTCAACATTAGTGTTGTTAAAGTCTCCAACAGTGATTAGAAAAGTCACCATTTCTTTTGTAAAATTCACCATCAGTGATGAGAAAAGTCACCATTACTTTTTTTAAAGTCGCCATCAGTGATGAGCAAAGTCGCCATTAGTGTTGGTAAAGTCAAAATCATTGATTAGCTTAGTCATAATTAGTGGGTACAAAGTATCCATCAGTGATGAGAAAAGTCAGCATAAGTGTTGTTAAAGTCTATATCAGTTATGGGCAAAGTCATAATATGTGTTGGAAAAGTCACCATCAGTGACGAGGAAAGTCGAAATTGGTGTTGGTAAAGTCACCATCAGTGAAAGCAAAGACAACAAGTGTTAGTGCAAAGTCACAATCAGTGATAAGCAAAGTCACCATTAGTGTTGCTTATTACACCATTAGTGATCATAAAAGTCATAATTAGTATTGGTAAAGTCACCATCAGTGAATGGCATTGCCAACATGTGTTTGTGTAAAGTCACAACCAGTGATGAGCAAAGTCACCATTAATGTTTGTAAAGTCACCATCAGTGACCGGAAAATTCATAATCAGTTGGGACAAAGTCTCCATCAGTGATGAGAAAAGTCATCATTAGTGTTTGTAAAGTCGACATCATTGATTAGCTAAGTCAACATAAGTGTAGTTAAAGTCTCCAACAGTGATGAGAAAAGTCACCATTACTTTTGTAAAAGTCACCATCAGTGATCAGGAGATTAATAATTATTGTTGGTAAAGTCACCATCAGTGAAGGTCAAAGCCAACATGTTTTGGTGCAAAGACAAAATCAGTGAAGAGCAAATGCACTATTTGTGATGGTAAAGTCACCATCAGTGACCGGAAAATTCAAAATCAGTTGGGACAAAGTCTCCATCAGTGATGAGAAAAATCATAATTAGTGTTGGTAAAGTCACCGTCAGTGAATGGCATTGCCAACATGTGTTGGTGTAAAGTCACAACCAGTGATGAGCAAAGTCACCATTAGTGTTCGAAAAGTCGACATCATTGATTAGCAAAATCAACATTAGTGTTGTTAAAGTCTCCAACAGTGATGAGCAAAGTCATAATTATTGTTGGTAAAGTCACCATCAGTGAAGGGCAAAGCCAACATGTGTTGGTGCAAAGTCTCAGTCAGTGATGAGCAAAGTCATTATCAGTGTTGGTAAAGTCACCATCAGCGATTAGCAAAGTCAACATAAGTGGGGACATAGTAACCATCAGTGAAGGGCAAATCAAGCATGAATTGGTGTAAATTCAAAATCAGTGATGAGCAAAGTCACCATTAGTGATAGATAAGTCACCATCAGTGATGAGCAAAGTCATAATCAGTGTTGGTAAAGTCACCATCAGCGATTAGCAAAGCCAACCTAATTGGGGGCAAAGTCACCATCAGTGATGAGCAAAGTTACCATAAGTGTTGTTAAAGATACCATTAGTGATGAGCAAAGTCATAATTAGTGTTGGTATAGTCATCATCATGTAAGGGCAAAGCCATCATGCGTTGGTGCAAAGTCGAAATCAGGGATGAGCAAAGTTACCATTAGTGTTGATAAAGTCACCATAAGTGAAGGGCAAAGTCAACATAAGTGGGGGCAAATAAACAATCATTTATGAGCAAAGTTACCATTGGTGTTGTTAGATTCACCATCAGTGATAAGCAAAGTCATAATTATTGGGGACAAAGTCACCATCAGTGAAGGGCAAAGTTACCAATAGTGTTTGTATAGTCACCATCAGTGAAAGGAAAAGTCAACATAAGTGGGGGCAAAGTCACCATCAGTGATGAGCAAAGTCACCATTGGTGTTGAAAAAGTCACCATCAGTTATTTGCAAAGTCATAATTAGTCGAAGCGAAATCTCCATCAGTGATGAGAAAAGTCACCATTACTTTTGTAAAAGTCACCATCAGTGATGAGGACAGTAATAATTATTGTTGGTAAAGTCACCATCAGTGAAGGTCAAAGCCAACATGTGTTGGTGCAAAGACAAAATCAGTGATGAGCAAATGCACTATTTGTGATGGTAAAGTCACCATCAGTGACCGGAAAATTCAAAATCAGTTGGGACAAAGTCTCCATCAGTGATGAGAAAAATCATAATTAGTGTTGGTAAAGTCACCGTCAGTGAATGGCATTGCCAACATGTGTTGGTGTAAAGTCACAACCAGTGATGAGCAAAGTCACCATTAGTGTTTGTAAAGTCGACATCATTGATTAGCTAAGTCAACATTAGTGTTGTTAAAGTATCCAACAGTGATGAGAAAAGTCACCATTACTTTTGTTTAAATCACCATCAGTGATGAACAAAGTCATAATTATTGTTGGTAAAGTCACTATCAGTGAAGGGCAAAGCCAACATGTGTTGGTGCAAAGACAAAATCAGTGATGAGCAAATGCACTATTTGTGATGGCAAAGTCACCATCAGTGATGAGCAAAGTTACCATAAGTGTTGTTTAAGATACCATTAGTGATGAGCAAAGTCATAATTAGTGTTGGTATAGTCATCATCATGTAAGGGCAAAGCCATCATGCGTTGGTGCAAAGTCGAAATCAGGGATGAGCAAAGTTACCATTAGTGTTGATAAAGTCACCATAAGTGAAGGGCAAAGTCAACATAAGTGGGGGCAAATAAACAATCATTTATGAGCAACGTTACCATTGGTGTTGTTAGATTCACCATCAGTGATAAGCAAAGTCATAATTATTGGGGACATGGTCTCCGTAGGTGGTGGGAAAAGTCTCCATTAGTGTTGTTAAAGTCATCATCAGTGATGAGCTAAGTCAAAATTAGAGTTGGTAAAGTCACCATCAGTGAAGGGCAAGGCCAACATAATTGGGGGCAAAGTGATCATCAGTGAAGAGCAAAACAACCATAATTGTTGTTCAAGGAAACCATTGGTGATGAGCAAAGTCATAATTAGTGTTTGTATAGTCACCATCAGTGAAAGGAAAAGTCAACATAAGTGGGGGCAAAGTCACCATCAGTGATGAGCAAAGTCACCATTGGTGTTGAAAAAGTCACCATCAGTTATTTGCAAAGTCATAATTAGTCGAAGCAAAATCTCCATCAGTGATGAGAAAAGTCACCATTACTTTTGTAAAAGTCACCATCAGTGATGAGGACAGTAATAATTATTGTTGGTAAAGTCACCATCAGTGAAGGTCAAAGCCAACAAGTGTTGGTGCAAAGTCACAATCTGTGATAAGCAAAGTCACCATTAGTGTTGCTTATATCACCATTAGTGATCATAAAAGTCATAATTAGTATTGGTAAAGTCACCATCAGTGAATGGCATTGCCAACATGTGTTTGTGTAAAGTCACAACCAGTGATGAGCAAAGTCACCATTAGTGTTTGTAAAGTCACCATCAGTGACCGGAAAATTCATAATCAGTTGGGACAAAGTCTCCATCAGTGATGAGAAAAGTCATCATTAGTGTTTGTAAAGTCGACATCATTGATTAGCTAAGTCAACATAAGTGTAGTTAAAGTCTCCAACAGTGATGAGAAAAGTCACCATTACTTTTGTAAAAGTCACCATCAGTGATGAGGAGAGTAATAATTATTGTTGGTAAAGTCACCATCAGTGAAGGTCAAAGCCAACATGTTTTGGTGCAAAGACAAAATCAGTGAAGAGCAAATGCACTATTTGTGATGGTAAAGTCACCATCAGTGACCGGAAAATTCAAAATCAGTTGGGACAAAGTCTCCATCAGTGATGAGAAAAATCATAATTAGTGTTGGTAAAGTCACCGTCAGTGAATGGCATTGCCAACATGTGTTGGTGTAAAGTCACAACCAGTGATGAGCAAAGTCACCATTAGTGTTTGTAAAGTCGACATCATTGATTAGCTAAGTCAACATTAGTGTTGTTTAAGTCTCCAACAGTGATGAGAAAAGTCACCATTACTTTTGTTTAAATCACCATCAGTGATGAACAAAGTCATAATTATTGTTGGTAAAGTCACCATCAGTGAAGGGCAAAGCCAACATGTGTTGGTGCAAAGACAAAATCAGTGATGAGCAAATGCACTATTTGTGATGGTAAAGTCACCATCAGTGACCGGAAAATTCATAATCAGTTGGGACAAAGTCTCCATCAGTGATGAGAAAAGTCATAATTAGTGTTGGTAAAGTCACCGTCATTGAATGGAATTGCCAACATAAGTTGGTGTAAAGTCACAACCAGTGATGAGCAAAGTCACCATTAGTGTTCGAAAAGTCGACATCATTGATTAGCAAAATCAACATTAGTGTTGTTAAAGTCTCCATCAGTGATGAGCATAGCCAACATATGTTGGCGCAAAGTCTCAGTCAGTGATGAGCAAAGTCATTATCAGTGTTGGTAAAGTCACCATCAGCGATTAGCAAAGTGAACATAAGTGGGGACAAAGTCACCATTAGTGAAGGGCAAATCAAGCATGAATTGGTGAAAATTCAAAATCAGTGATGAGCAAAGTCACCATCAGCGTTTAGCAAAGCCAACATAAGTGGGGGCAAAGTCATCATCAGTGATGAGCAAAGTTACCATAAGTGTTGTTAAAGATACCATTAGTGATGAGCAAATTCATAATTAGTGTTGGTATAGTCATCATCATGTAAGGGCAAAGCCATCATGCGTTGGTGCAAAGTCGAAATCAGGGATGAGCAAAGTCACCATTAGTGTTGATAAAGTCACCATAAGTGAAGGGCAAAGTCAACATAAGTGGGGGCAAATAAACCATCATTTATGAGCAAAGTTACCATTGGTGTTGTATGATTCACCATCAGTGATAAGACAAGTCATAATTATTGGGGACAAAGTCACCATCAGTGAAGGGCAAAGTTACCAATAGTGTTGTAAAAGTCACCATCAGCGATTAGCAAAGTCATAATAAGTGGGGACATGGTCTCCGTCAGTGGTGGGAAAAGTCTCCATTAGTGTTGTTAAAGTCATCATCAGTGATGAGCTAAGTCAAAATTAGAGTTGGTAAAGTCACCATCAGTGAAGGGCAAGGCCAACATAATTGGGGGCAAAGTGATCATCAGTGAAGAGCAAAGTAACCATAATTGTTGTTCAAGGAAACCATTGGTGATGAGCAAAGTCATAATTAGTGTTGAAAAAGTCACCATCAGTTATTTGCAATGTAATAATTAGTTGAAGCAAAATCTCCATCAGTGATGAGAAAAGTCAGCATTACTTTTGTTAAAGTCACCATAAGTGATGAGAAAAGTCATAATTATTGTTAGTAAAGTCACCATCAGTGAATGTCATTGCAAACATGTGTTGGTGAAAAGTTACAACCAGTGATGAGCAAAGTCACGATTAGTGTTGTTAAAGTCAAAATCATTGATTAGTTTAGTCATAATTAGTGGGTACAAACTATCCATCAGTTATGAGAAAAGTCAACATTACTTTTGTTAAAGTCGCCATCAGTGATAAGCAAATTCATAATTATTGTTGGTAAAGTCACCATCAGTGAATGTCATTGCAAACATGTGTTGGTGAAAAGTTACAACCAGTGATGAGCAAGGTCACCATTTGTGTTGTTAAAGTCAAAATCATTGATTAGTTTAGTCATAATTAGTGGGTACAAAGTATCCATCAGTGATGAGAAAATGCAACATAAGTGTTGTTAAAGTCTATATCAGTTATGAGCAAAGTCATAATTAGTGTTGGTAACGTCACCATAAGTGATTTGCAAAGTCATAATTAAAAGGGAACAAAGTCCACATCAGTGATGAGAAAAGTCACCATTACTTTTTTTAAAGTCGCCAACAGTGATAAGCAAATTCATAATTATTGTTCGTAAAGTCACCATCAGTGAATTGCAAAGCTAACATAAGTGGGGACAAAGTCTCCATCAGTGATGAGAAAAGTCACCATTCCTTTTGTTAAAGTCATCATCAGTTTTTTGCAAAGTCATAATTAGTTGAAGCAAAATCTCCATCAGTGATGAGAAAAGACACCATTACTTTTGTTAAAGTCACCATCAGCGGATGGCAAAGCCATTATAAGTGGGGACAAACTCTCCATCAGTGCTGAGAAAAGTCACCATTACTTTTGTTAAAGTCATCATCAGTGATGAGCAAAGTCATATTTAGTGTTAGTAAAGTCACCATCAGTGAATATCATTGCCAACATGTGTTGGTGAAAAGTGACAACCAGTGATGAGCAAAGTCACCATTAGTGTTGGTAAAGTCAAAATCATTGATTAGCTTAGTCATAATTAGAGTTGGTAAATTCATAGTCAGTGATGAGCAAAGTCACCATTAATGTTAGTAAATACACTATCAGTGAAGGGCAAAGCCAAAATGTGTTGGTGCAAAGACAAAATCAGTGATGAGCAAAGTCACCATTAGTGTTGTTAAAGTCACCATCATTGACAAGGAAAGTCGTAATTGGTGTTGGTGAAGTCACCATCAGTGAAGGGCAAAGACAACATGTGTTGGTGCAAAGTCACAATCAGTGATGAGCAAAGTCACCATAAGTGTTGCTTATATCAGCATCAGTGATCATTAAAGTCATAATTAGTATTGGTAAAGTCACCATCAGTGAATGGCATTGCCAACATGTGTTTGTGTAAAGTCACAACCAGTGATGAGCAAAGTCACCATTAGTGTTTGAAAAGTCGACATCATTTATTAGCTAGATCAACATTAGTGTTGTATATATCTCCATCAGTGATGAGCAAAGTCTTAATTATTGTTGGAAAAGTCACCATCAGTGAATGGCTAAGCCAACATAAGTGAGGACAAAATCTCCATCAGTGATGAGAAAAGTCACCATTACTTTTGTTAAAGTCGCCATCAGTGATAAGCAAAGTCATAATTATTGTTAGTAAAGTCTCCATCAGTGAATTGCAAAGCCAACATAAGTGGGGACAAAGTCTCCATCAGTGATGAGAAAAGTCACCATTCCTTTTGTTAAAGTCATCATCAGTTATTTGCAAAGTCATAATTAGAGTTGGTAAAGTCACCGTCAGTGATGAGCAAAGTCACCATTAATGTTAGTAAATACACTATCAGTGAAGGGCAAAGCCAAAATGTGTTGGTGCAGAGACAAAATCAGTGATCAGCAAAGTCACCATTAGTGTTGTTAAAGTCACCATCAGTGACGAGGAAAGTCGTAATTGGTGTTGGTAAAGTCACAATCAGTGATGAGCAAAGTCACCATTAGTGTTTGTAAAGTCGACATCATTTATTAGCTAAATCAACATTAGTGTTGTATAGGTCTCCAACAGTGATGAGAAAAGTCACCATTTTTTTTGTAAAAGTCACCATCAGTGATGAGCAAAGTCTTAATTATTGTTGGTAAAGTCACCATCAGTGAATGGCATTGCCAACATGTGTTTGTGTAAAGTCACAACCAGTGATGAGCAAAGTCACCATTAGTGTTTGTAAAGTCGACATCATTGATTAGCTAAGTCAACATTAGTGTTGTTAAAGTCTCCAACAGTGATGAGAAAAGACACCATTTCTTTTGTTAAAGTCACCATCAGTGAATGGCAAAGCCAACATAAGTGAGGACAAAGTCTCCATAAGTGATGAGAAAAGACACCATTCCTTTTGTTTTAGTCACCATCAGTGTTGAGCAATGTCATAATTATTGTTCGAAAAGTCACCATCAGTGAATGGCAAAGCCAACATAAGTAAGGACAAAATCTCCATCAGTGATGAGAAAAGTCACCATTACTTTTGTTTAAGTCACCATCTGTGACGAGGAAAGTCGTAATTGGTGTTGGTAAAGTCACCATCAGTGAATGGCATTGCCAACATGTGTTTGTGTAAAGTCACAACCAGTGATGATCAAAGTCACCATTAGTGTTTGTAAAGTCGACATCATTGATTAGCTTAGTCAACATTAGTGTAGTTTAAGTCTCCATCAGTGATGAGAAAAATCACCATTTCTTTTGTTAAAGTCCCGATCAGTGATGAGCAATGTGATAATTATTGTTGGTAAAGTCACCATCAGTGAATGGCAAAGCCAACATAAGCGGGGGCAAAGTCACCATCAGTGATGAGCAAAGTCATAATATTTGTTGGTAAAGTCACCATCAGTGAATGGCAAAGCCAAAATAAGTTGGGGCAAAGTCACCATCAGTGATGAGCAATGTTACCATTAGTATTGTTAAAGTCACAATCATTGATGAGAAAAGTCACCATTACTTTTGTTAAAGTCGCCATCAGTGATAAGCAAAGTCATAATTATTGTTGGTAAAGTCACCATCAGTGAATTGCAAAGCCAACATAAGTGGGGACAAAGTCTCCATCAGTGATGAGAAAAGTCACCATTCCTTTTGTTAAAGTCATCATCAGTTATTTGCAAAGTCATAATTAGTTGAAGCAAAATCTTCATAAGTGATGAGAAAAGACACCATTACTTTTGTTAAAGTCACTATCAGCGGATGACAAAGCCAATATAAGTGGGGACAAAGTCTCCGTCAGTGATGAGAAAAGTCACCATTACTTTTGTTAAAGTAACCATCAGTGAAGGACAAGACAACATGTGTTGGTGCAAAGTCACCATCAGTGTTGAGCAAAGTCACCATTAGTGTAAGTAAAGTCACCATCAGTGAAGGGCAAAGTCAACATAAGTGGGGGCAAAGTCACCATCAGTGATGACCAAAGTTACCATTAGTGTTGTTTAAGTCTTTATCAGTGATGAGCTAGGTCAAAATTAGAGTTGGTAAAGTCACCATCAGTGAAGGGCAAAGCCAACATAAGTGGGGGCAATGTCACCATCAGTGATGAGCAAAGTAACCATATTTGTTGTTAAAGGAAACCATAGGTGATGAGCAAAGTCATAATTAGTGTTGGTATAGTCACCATCAGTGAAAGGAAAAGTCAATATAAGCGGGGGCAAAGTCACCATCAGTGATGAGCAAAGTCACCATTGGTGCTGTTTAAGTCACCAGCAGTGATGAGCAAAGTCATAATATTCGTTGGTAAAGTCACCATCAGTGAATGGCAAAGCCAACATAAGTGGGGACAAAGTCTCCATCAGTGATGAGAAAAGTCACCATTCCTTTTGTTAAAGTCATCATCAGTTATTTGCAAAGTCATAATTAGTTGAAGCAAAATCTTCATCAGTGATGAGAAAAGACACCATTACTTTTGTTAAAGTCACTATCAGCGGATGGCAAAGCCAATATAAGTGGGGACAAAGTCTCCGTCAGTGATGAGAAAAGTCACCATTACTTTTGTTAAAGTCACCATCAGTGAAGGACAAGACAACATGTGTTGGTGCAAAGTCACCATCAGTGTTGAGCAAAGTCACCATTAGTGTAAGTAAAGTCACCATCAGTGAAGGGCAAAGTCAACATAAGTGGGGGCAAAGTCACCATCAGTGATCACCAAAGTTACCATTAGTGTTGTTAAAGTCTTTATCAGTGATGAGCTAGGTCAAAATTAGAGTTGGTAAAGTCACCATCAGTGAAGGGCAAAGCCAACATAAGTGGGGGCAAAGTCACCATAGGTGATGAGCAAAGTTATAATTAGTGTTGGTATAGTCACCATCAGTGAAAGGAAAAGTCAATATAAGCGGGGGCAAAGTCACAATCAGTGATGAGCAAAGTCACCATTGGTGCTGTTTAAGTCACCAGCAGTGATGAGCAAAGTCATAATATTCGTTGGTAAAGTCACCATCAGTGAATGGCAAAGCCAAAATAAGTTGGGGCAAAGTCACCATCAGTGATGAGCAATGTTACCATTAGTATTGTTAAAGTCACAATCATTGATGAGCAAAGTCACCATAAATGTTATGAAATACACTATCAGTGAAGGGCAAAGCCAAAATGTGTTGGTGCAAAGACAAAATCAGTGATGAGCAAAGTCACCATTAGTGTTGTTAAAGTCACCATCATTGACAAGGAAAGTCGTAATTGGTGTTGGTAAAGTCACCATCAGTGAAGGGCAAAGACAACATGTGTTGGTGCAAAGTCACAATCAGTGATGAGCAAAGTCACCATAAGTGTTGCTTATATCAGCATCAGTGATCATTAAAGTCATAATTAGTATTGGTTAAGTCACCATCAGTGAATGGCATTGCCAACATGTGTTTGTATAAAGTCACAACCAGTGATGAGCAAAGTCACCATTAGTGTTTGAAAAGTCGACATCATTTATTAGCTAGATCAACATTAATGTTGTATATATCTCCAACAGTGATGTGAAAAGTCACCATTCCTTTTGTTTTAGTCACCATCAGTTTTGAGCAATTTCATAATTATTGTTGGAAAAGTCACCATCAGTGAATGGCAAAGCCAACATAAGTGAGGACAAAATCTTCATCAGTGATGAGAAAAATCACCATTTCCTTTGTTAAAGTCACCATCAGTAATGAGCAAAGTGATAATTATTGTTGGTAAAGTCATCATCAGTGATGAGCAAAGTCATATTTAGTGTTAGTAAAGTCACCATCAGTGAATGTCATTGCCAACATGTGTTGGTGAAAAGTTACAACCAGTGATGAGCAAAGTCACCATTAGTGTTGTTAAAGTCAAAATCATTGATTAGTTTACTCATAATTAGTGGGTACAAAGTATCCATCAGTGATGAGAAAAGTCAACATAAGTGTTGTTAAAGTCTATATCAGTTATGAGCAAAGTCATAATTAGTGTTGGTAACGTCACCATAAGTGATTTGCAAAGTCATAATTGAAAGGGAACAAAGACTACATCAGTGATGAGAAAAGTCACCATTACTTTTGTTAAAGTCACCATCAGCGGATGGCAAAGCCAATATAAGTGGGGACAAAGTCTCAATCAGTGATGAGAAAAGTCACCATTACTTTTGTTAAAGTCATCATCAGTGATGAGCAAAGTCGTAATTAGTGTTAGTAAAGTCACCATCAGTGAATATCATTGCCAACATGAGTTGGTGAAAAGTTACAACCAGTGATGAGCAAAGTCACTATTAGTGTTGGTAAAGTCAAAATCATTGATTAGCTAAGTCATAATTAGTGGGTACAAGGTATCCATCAGTGATGAGAATAGTCAACATAAGTGTTGTTATAGTCTATATCAGTTATGAGAAAAGTCATAATTAGTGTTGGTAACGTCACCATCAGTGATTTGCAAAATCATAATAAAAAGGGAACAAAGTCCACATCAGTGATGAGAAAAGTCACCATTACTTTTGTTAAAGTCACCATCAGTGATAAGCAAAGTCATAATTATTGTTGGTGAAGTCACCATCAGTGAATGGCAAAAGCAACATAAGTTGGGGCAAAGTCACAATCAGTGATGAGCAATGTAACCATTAGTATTGTTAAAGTCACCATCATTGATTAGCAAAGTCATAATTAGAGTTGGTAAAGTCACCGTCAGTGATGAGCAAAGTCACCATTAATGTTAGTAAATACACTATCAGTGAAGGGCAAGGCCAAAATGTGTTGGTGCAGAGACAAAATCAGTGATGAGCAAAGTCACCATTAGTGTTGTTAAAGTCACCATCAGTGACGAGGAAAGTCGTAATTGGTGTTGGTAAAGTCACCATCAGTGAAGGGCAAAGACAACATGTGTTGGTGCAAAGTCACAATCAGTGATGAGCAAAGTCACCATTAGTGTTGCTTATATCAGCATCAGTGATCATTAAAGTCATAATTAGTATTGGAAAAGTCACTATCAGTGAATGGCATTGCCAACATGTGTTTGTGTAAAGTCACAACCAGTGATGAGCAAAGTCACCATTAGTGTTTGAAAAGTCGACATCATTTATTAGCTAAATCAACATTAGTGTTGTATAGGTCTCCAACAGTGATGAGAAAAGTCACCATTTTTTTGTAAAAGTCACCATCAGTGATGAGCAAAGTCTTAATTATTGTTGGTTAAGTCACCATCAGTGAATGGCATTGCCAACATGTGTTTGTGTAAAGTCACAACCAGTGATGAGCAAAGTCACCATTAGTGTTTGTAAAGTCGACATCATTGATTAGCTAAGTCAACATTAGTGTTGTTAAAGTCTCCAACAGTGATGAGAAAAGACACCATTTCTTTTGTTAAAGTCACCATCAGTGAATGTCATTGCCAACATGAGTTGGTGAAAAGTTACAACCAGTGATGAGCAAAGTCACTATTAGTGTTGGTAAAGTCAAAATCATTGATTAGCTAAGTCATAATTAGTGGGTACAAGGTATCCATCAGTGATGAGAATAGTCAACATAAGTGTTGTTAAAGTCTATATCAGTTATGAGAAAAGTCATAATTAGTGTTGGTAACGTCACCATCAGTGATTTGCAAAATCATAATAAAAAGGGAACAAAGTCCACATCAGTGATGAGAAAAGTCACCATTACTTTTGTTAAAGTCACCATCAGTGATAAGCAAAGTCATAATTATTGTTGGTGAAGTCACCATCAGTGAATGGCAAAAGCAACATAAGTTGGGGCAAAGTCACAATCAGTGATGGGCAATGTAACCATTAGTATTGTTAAAGTCACCATCATTGATTAGCAAAGTCATAATTAGAGTTGGTAAAGTCACCGTCAGTGATGAGCAAAGTCACCATTAATGTTAGTAAATACACTATCAGTGAAGGGCAAGGCCAAAATGTGTTGGTGCAGAGACAAAATCAGTGATGAGCAAAGTCACCATTAGTGTTGTTAAAGTCACCATCAGTGACGAGGAAAGTCGTAATTGGTGTTGGTAAAGTCACCATCAGTGAAGGGCAAAGACAACATGTGTTGGTGCAAAGTCACAATCAGTGATGAGCAAAGTCACCATTAGTGTTGCTTACATCAGCATCAGTGATCATTAAAGTCATAATTAGTATTGGAAAAGTCACTATCAGTGAATGGCATTGCCAACATGTGTTTGTGTAAAGTCACAACCAGTGATGAGCAAAGTCACCATTAGTGTTTGAAAAGTCGACATCATTTATTAGCTAAATCAACATTAGTGTTGTATAGGTCTCCAACAGTGATGAGAAAAGTCACCATTTTTTTTGTAAAAGTCACCATCAGTGATGAGCAAAGTCTTAATTATTGTTGGTTAAGTCACCATCAGTGAATGGCATTGCCAACATGTGTTTGTGTAAAGTCACAACCAGTGATGAGCAAAGTCACCATTAGTGTTTGTAAAGTCGACATCATTGATTAGCTAAGTCAACATTAGTGTTGTTAAAGTCTCCAACAGTGATGAGAAAAGACACCATTTCTTTTGTTAAAGTCACCATCAGTGAATGTCATTGCCAACATGTGTTGGTGAAAAGTTACAACCAGTGATGAGCAAAGTCACCATTAGTGTTGTTAAAGTCAAAATCATTGATTAGTTTACTCATAAATAGTGGGTACAAAGTATCCATCAGTGATGAGAAAAGTCAACATAAGTGTTGTTAAAGTCTATATCAGTTATGAGCAAAGTCATAATTAGTGTTGGTAACGTCACCATAAGTGATTTGCAAAGTCATAATTGAAAGGGAACAAAGACTACATCAGTGATGAGAAAAGTCACCATTACTTTTGTTAAAGTCGCCATCAGTGATAAGCAAAGTCATAATTATTGTTGGTAAAGTCACCATCAGTGAATTGCAAAGCCAACATAAGTGGGGACAAAGTCTCCATCAGTGATGAGAAAAGTCACCATTCCTTTTGTTAAAGTCATCATCTGTTATTTGCAAAGTCATAATTAGTTGAAGCAAAATCTCCATCAGTGATGAGAAAAGACACCATTACTTTTGTTAAAGTCACCATCAGCGGATGGCAAAGCCAATATAAGTGGGGACAAAGTCTCAATCAGTGATGAGAAAAGTCACCATTACTTTTGTTAAAGTCATCATCAGTGATGAGCAAAGTCGTATTTAGTGTTAGTAAAGTCACCATCAGTGAATATCATTGCCAACATGAGTTGGTGAAAAGTTACAACCAGTGATGAGCAAAGTCACTATTAGTGTTGGTAAAGTCAAAATCATTGATTAGCTAAGTCATAATTAGTGGGTACAAGGTATCCATCAGTGATGAGAATAGTCAACATAAGTGTTGTTAAAGTCTATATCAGTTATGAGAAAAGTCATAATTAGTGTTGGTAATGTCACCATCAGTGATTTGCAAAATCATAATAAAAAGGGAACAAAGTCCACATCAGTGATGAGAAAAGTCACCATTACTTTTGTTAAAGTCACCATCAGTGATAAGCAAAGTCATAATTATTGTTGGTGAAGTCACCATCAGTGAATGGCAAAAGCAACATAAGTTGGGGCAAAGTCACAATCAGTGATGAGCAATGTAACCATTAGTATTGTTAAAGTCACCATCATTGATTAGCAAAGTCATAATTAGAGTTGGTAAAGTCACCGTCAGTGATGAGCAAAGTCACCATTAATGTTAGTAAATACACTATCAGTGAAGGGCAAGGCCAAAATGTGTTGGTGCAGAGACAAAATCAGTGATGAGCAAAGTCACCATTAGTGTTGTTAAAGTCACCATCAGTGACGAGGAAAGTCGTAATTGGTGTTGGTAAAGTCACCATCAGTGAAGGGCAAAGACAACATGTGTTGGTGCAAAGTCACAATCAGTGATGAGCAAAGTCACCATTAGTGTTGCTTATATCAGCATCAGTGATCATTAAAGTCATAATTAGTATTGGAAAAGTCACTATCAGTGAATGACATTGCCAACATGTGTTTGTGTAAAGTCACAACCAGTGATGAGCAAAGTCACCATTAGTGTTTGAAAAGTCGACATCATTTATTAGCTAAATCAACATTAGTGTTGTATAGGTCTCCAACAGTGATGAGAAAAGTCACCATTTTTTTTGTAAAAGTCACCATCAGTGATGAGCAAAGTCTTAATTATTGTTGGTTAAGTCACCATCAGTGAATGGCATTGCCAACATGTGTTTGTGTAAAGTCACAACCAGTGATGAGCAAAGTCACCATTAGTGTTTGTAAAGTCGACATCATTGATTAGCTAAGTCAACATTAGTGTTGTTAAAGTCTCCAACAGTGATGAGAAAAGACACCATTTCTTTTGTTAAAGTCACCATCAGTGAATGGCAAAGCCAACATAAGTGAGGACAAAGTCTCCATCAGTGATGAGAAAAGACACCATTCCTTTTGTTTTAGTCACCATCAGTGTTGAGCAATGTCATAATTATTGTTGGAAAAGTCACCATCAGTGAATGGCAAAGCCAACATAAGTGAGGACAAAATCTCCATCAGTGATGAGAAAAGTCACCATTACTTTTGTTTAAGTCACCATCAGTGACGAGGAAAGTCGTAATTGGTGTTGGTAAAGTCACCATCAGTGAATGGCATTGCCAACATGTGTTTGTGTAAAGTCACAACCAGTGATGAGCAAAGTCACCATTAGTGTTTGTAAAGTCGACATCATTGATTAGCTTAGTCAACATTAGTGTAGTTTAAGTCTCCATCAGTGATGAGAAAAATCACCATTTCTTTTGTTAAAGTCACCATCAGTGATGAGCAAAGTGATAATTATTGTTGGTAAAGTCACCATCAGTGAATGGCAAAGCCAACATAAGTACGGGCAAAGTCACCATCAGTGATAAACAATGTTAACATTAGTATTGTTAAAGTCACCATCATTGATGAGCAAAGTCATAATTAGAGTTGGTAAAGTCACCGTCAGTGATGAGCAAAGTCTCCATTAATGTTAGTAAATACACCATCAGTGAAGGGCAAAGCCAACATGTGTTGGTGCAAAGACAAAATCAGTGATGAGCAAATGCACCATTAGTGTTGGTAAAGTCACCATCAGTTACCGGAAAAATCATAATCAGTTGGGACAAAGTCTCCATCAGTGATGAAAAAGTCATAATTAGTGGTGGTTAAGTCACCGTCAGTGAATGGCATTGCCAACATGTGTTGGTGTAAAGTCACAACCAGTGATGAATAAAGTCAACATTAGTGTTGTTAAAGTCTCCAACAGTGATGAGAAAAGTCACCAGTTCTTTTGTTAAAGTCACCATCAGTGATGAGCAAAGTGATAATTATTGTTGGTAAAGTCACCAGCAGTGAATAGCAAAGCCAACATAAGTGGGGACAAAGTCTCCATCAATGATGAGAAAAGTCACCATCACTTTTGTTAAAGTCACCGTCAGTGATGAGCAAAGTCATAATTATTGTTGGTAAAGTCACCATCAGTGAAGGGCAAAGCCAACATGTGTTTGTGTAAAGTCACAACCAGTGATGAGCAAAGTCACCATTAGTGTTTGTAAAGTCGACATCATTGATTAGCTAAGTCAACATTAGTGTTGTTAAAGTCTCCAACAGTGATGAGAAAAGACACCATTTCTTTTGTTAAAGTCACCATCAGTGAATGGCAAAGCCAACATAAGTGAGGACAAAGTCTCCATCAGTGATGAGAAAAGACACCATTCCTTTTGTTTTAGTCACCATCAGTGTTGAGCAATGTCATAATTATTGTTGGAAAAGTCACCATCAGTGAATGGCAAAGCCAACATAAGTGAGGACAAAATCTCCATCAGTGATGAGCAAAGTCATAATTATTGTTGATAAAGTCACCATCAGTGAAGGGCAAAGCCAACATGTGTTGGTGTAAAGTCACCATTAGTGTTTGTAAAGTCGACATCATTGATTAGCTAAGTCAACATTAGTGTAGTTTAAGTCTTCATCAGTGATGAGAAAAATCACCATTTCTTTTGTTAAAGTCACCATCAGTGATGGGCAAAGTGATAATTATAGTTGGTAAAGCCACCATCAGTGAATGGCATTGCCAACATGTGTTTGTGTAAAGTCACAACCAGTGATGAGCAAAGTCACCATTAGTGTTTGTAAAGTCGACATCATTGATTAGCTAAGTCAACATTAGTGTTGTTAAAGTCTCCAACAGTGATGAGAAAAGACACCATTTCTTTTGTTAAAGTCACCATCAGTGAATGGCAAAGCCAACATAAGTGAGGACAAAGTCTCCATCAGTGATGAGAAAAGACACCATTCCTTTTGTTTTAGTCACCATCAGTGTTGAGCAATGTCATAATTATTGTTGGAAAAGTCACCCTCAGTGAATGGCAAAGCCAACATAAGTGAGGACAAAATCTCCATCAGTGATGAGAAAAGTCACCATTACTTTTGTTTAAGTCACCATCAGTGACGAGGAAAGTCGTAATTGGTGTTGGTAAAGTCACCATCAGTGAATGGCATTGCCAACATGTGTTTGCGTAAAGTCACAACCAGTGATGAGCAAAGTCACCATTAGTGTTTGTAAAGTCGACATCATTGATTAGCTTAGTCAACATTAGTGTTGTTAAAGTCTCCATCAGTGATGAGAAAAGACACCATTCCTTTTGTTTTAGTCACCATCAGTGTTGAGCAATTTCATAATTATTGTTGGAAAAGTCACCATCAGTGAATGGCAAAGCCAACATAAGTGAGGACAAAATCTCCATCAGTGATGAGAAAAATCACCATTTCTTTTGTTAAAGTCACCATCAGTAATGAGCAAAGTGATAATTATTGTTGGTAAAGTCACCATCAGTGAATGGCAAAGCCAACATAAGTTGGGGCAAAGTCACCATCAGTGATGAGCAATGTTATTATTAGTATTGTTAAAGTCACCATCATTGATGAGCAAAGTCATAATTAGAGTTGGTTAAGTCATAATCAGTGATGAGCAAAGTCATATTTAGTGTTAGTAAAGTCACCATCTGTGAATGTCATTGCCAACATGTGTTGGTGAAAAGTTACAACCAGTGATGAGCAAAGTCACCATTAGTGTTGTTAAAGTCAAAATCATTGATTAGTTTACTCATAATTAGTGGGTACAAAGTATCCATCAGTGATGAGAAAAGTCAACATAAGTTTTGTTAAAGTCTATATCAGTTATGAGCAAAGTCATAATTGGTGTTGGTAACGTCACCATAAGTGATTTACAAAGTCATAATTGAAAGGGAACAAAGCCTACATCAGTGATGAGAAAAGTCACCATTACTTTTGTTAAAGTCATCATCAGTTATTTGCAAAGTCATAATTAGTTGAAGCAAAATCTCCATCAGTGATGAGAAAAGACACCATTACTTTTGTTAAAGTCACCATCAGCGGATGGCAAAGCCAATATAAGTGGGGACAAAGTCTCCATCAGTGATGAGAAAAGTCACCATTACTTTTGTTAAAGTCATCATCAGTGATGAGCAAAGTCGTATTTAGTGTTAGTAAAGTCAACATCAGTGAATATCATTGCCAACATGAGTTGGTGAAAAGTTACAACCAGTGATGAGCAAAGTCACTATTAGTGTTGGTAAAGTCAAAATCATTGATTAGCTATGTCATAATTAGTGGGTACAAGGTATCCATCAGTGATGAGAATAGTCAACATAAGTGTTGTTAAAGTCTATATCAGTTATGAGAAAAGTCATAATTAGTGTTGGTAACGTCACCATCAGTGATTTGCAAAATCATAATAAAAAGGGAACAAAGTCCACATCAGTGATGAGAAAAGTCACCATTACTTTTGTTAAAGTCACCATCAGTGATAAGCAAAGTCATAATTATTGTTGGTGAAGTCACCATCAGAGAATGGTAAAAGCAACATAAGTGGGGACAAAGTCTCCATCAGTGATGAGCAATGTAACCATTAGTATTGTTAAAGTCACCATCATTGATTAGCAAAGTCATAATTAGAGTTGGTAAAGTCACCGTCAGTGATGAGCATAGTCACCATTAATGTTAGTAAATACACTATCAGTGAAGGGCAAAGCCAAAATGTGTTGGTGCAGAGACAAAATCAGTGATGAGCAAGGTCACCATTAGTGTTGTTAAAGTCACCATCAGTGACGAGGAAAGTCGTAATTGGTGTTGGTAAAGTCACTATCAGTGAAGGGCAAAGACAACATGTGTTGGTGCAAAGTCACAATCAGTGATGAGCAAAGTCACCATTAGTGTTGCTTATATCAGCATCAGTGATCATTAAAGTCATAATTAGTATTGGAAAAGTCACTATCAGTGAATGGCATTGCCAACATGTGTTTGTGTAAAGTCACAACCAGTGATGAGCAAAGTCACCATTAGTGTTTGAAAAGTCGACATCATTTATTAGCTAAATCAACATTAGTGTTGTATAGGTCTCCAACAGTGATGAGAAAAGTCACCATTTTTTTTGTAAAAGTCACCATCAGTGATGAGCAAAGTCTTAATTATTGTTGGTAAAGTCACCATCAGTGAATGGCATTGCCAACATGTGTTTGTGTAAAGTCACAACCAGTGATGAGCAAAGTCACCATTAGTGTTTGTAAAGTCGACATCATTGATTAGCTAAGTCAACATTAGTGTTGTTAAAGTCTCCAACAGTGATGAGAAAAGACACCATTTCTTTTGTTAAAGTCACCATCAGTGAATGGCAAAGCCAACATAAGTGAGGACAAAGTCTCCATCAGTGATGAGAAAAGTCACCATTACTTTTGTTTAAGTCACCATCAGTGACGAGGAAAGTCGTAATTGGTTTTGGTAAAGTCACCATCAGTGAATGGCATTGCCAACATGTGTTTGTGTAAAGTCACAACCAGTGATGAGCAAAGTCACCATTAGTGTTTGTAAAGTCGACATCATTGATTAGCTTAGTCAACATTAGTGTAGTTTAAGTCTCCATCAGTGATGAGAAAAATCACCATTCCTTTTGTTTTAGTCACCATCAGTGTTGAGCAATGTCATAATTATTGTTGGAAAAGTCACCATCAGTGAATGGCAAAGCCAACATAAGTGAGGACAAAATCTCCATCAGTGATGAGAAAAGTCACCATTACTTTTGTTTAAGTCACCATCAGTGACGAGGAAAGTCGTAATTGGTGTTGGTAAAGTCACCATCAGTGAATGGCATTGCCAACATGTGTTTGTGTAAAGTCACAACCAGTGATGAGCAAAGTCACCATTAGTGTTTGTAAAGTCGACATCATTGATTAGCTTAGTCAACATTAGTGTAGTTTAAGTCTCCATCAGTGATGAAAAAAATCACCATTTCTTTTGTTAAAGTCACCATCAGTGATGAGCAAAGTGATAATTATTGTTGGTAAAGTCACCATCAGTGAATGGCAAAGCCAACATAAGTTGGGGCAAAGTCACCATCAGTGATAAACAATGTTAACATTAGTATTGTTAAACTCACCATCATTGATGAGCAAAGTCATAATTAGAGTTGGTAAAGTCACCGTCAGTGATGAACAAAGTCTCCATTAATGTTAGTAAATACACCATCAGTGAAGGGCAAAGCCAACATGTGTTGGTGCAAAGACAAAATCAGTGATGAGCAAATGCACCATTAGTGTTGGTAAAGTCACCATCAGTTACCGGAAAAATCATAATCAGTTGGGACAAAGTCTCCATCAGTGATGAAAAAGTCATAATTAGTGGTGGTTAAGTCACCGTCAGTGAATGGCATTGCCAACATGTGTTGGTGTAAAGTCACAACCAGTGATGAATAAAGTCAACATTAGTGTTGTTAAAGTCTCCAACAGTGATGAGAAAAGTCACCAGTTCTTTTGTTAAAGTCACCATCAGTGATGAGCAAAGTGATAATTATTGTTGGTAAAGTCACCAGCAGTGAATAGCAAAGCCAACATAAGTGGGGACATAGTCTCCATCAATGATGAGAAAAGTCACCATCACTTTTGTTAAAGTCACCATCAGTGATGAGCAAAGTGATAATTATAGTTGGTAAAGCCACCATCAGTGAATGGCATTGCCAACATGTGTTTGTGTAAAGTCACAACCAGTGATGAGCAAAGTCACCATTAGTGTTTGGAAAGTCGACATCATTGATTAGCTAAGTCAACATTAGTGTTGTTAAAGTCTCAAACAGTGATGAGAAAAGACACCATTTCTTTTGTTAAAGTCACCATCAGTGAATGGCAAAGCCAACATAAGTGAGGACAAAGTCTCCATCAGTGATGAGAAAAGACACCATTCCTTTTGTTTTAGTCACCATCAGTGTTGAGCAATGTCATAATTATTGTTGGAAAAGTCTACCTCAGTGAATGGCAAAGCCAACATAAGTGAGGACAAAATCTCCATCAGTGATGAGAAAAGTCACCATTACTTTTGTTTAAGTCACCATTAGTGACGAGGAAAGTCGTAATTGGTGTTGGTAAAGTCACCATCGGTGAATGGCATTGCCAACATGTGTTTGCGTAAAGTCACAACCAGTGATGAGCAAAGTCACCATTAGTGTTTGTAAAGTCGACATCATTGATTAGCTTAGTCAACATTAGTGTTGTTAAAGTCTCCATCAGTGATGAGAAAAGACACCATTCCTTTTGTTTTAGTCACCATCAGTGTTGAGCAATGTCATAATTATTGTTGGAAAAGTCACCATCAGTGAATGGCAAAGCCAACATAAGTGAGGACAAAATCTCCATCAGTGATGAGAAAAGTCACCATTACTTTTGTTTAAGTCACCATCAGTGACGAGGAAAGTCGTAATTGGTGTTGGTAAAGTCACCATCAGTGAATGGCGAAGCCAACATAAGTTGGGGCAAAGTCACCATCAGTGATGAGCAATGTTATTATTAGTATTGTTAAAGTCACCATCATTGATGAGCAAAGTCATAATTAGAGTTGGTTAAGTCATAATCAGTGATGAGCAAAGTCATATTTAGTGTTAGTAAAGTCACCATCTGTGAATGTCATTGCCAACATGTGTTGGTGAAAAGTTACAACCAGTGATGAGCAAAGTCACCATTAGTGTTGTTAAAGTCAAAATCATTGATTAGTTTACTCATAATTAGTGGGTACAAAGTATCCATCAGTGATGAGAAAAGTCAACATAAGTTTTGTTAAAGTCTATATCAGTTATGAGCAAAGTCATAATTGGTGTTGGTAACGTCACCATAAGTGATTTGCAAAGTCATAATTGAAAGGGAACAAAGCCTACATCAGTGATGAGAAAAGTCACCATTACTTTTGTTAAAGTCATCATTAGTTATTTGCAAAGTCATAATTAGTTGAAGCAAAATCTCCATCAGTGATGAGAAAAGACACCATTACTTTTGTTAAAGTCACCATCAGCGGATGGCAAAGCCAATATAAGTGGGGACAAAGTCTCCATCAGTGATGAGAAAAGTCACCATTACTTTTGTTAAAGTCATCATCAGTGATGAGCAAAGTCGTATTTAGTGTTAGTAAAGTCACCATCAGTGAATATGATTGCCAACATGAGTTGGTGAAAAGTTACAACCACTGATGAGCAAAGTCACTATTAGTGTTGGTAAAGTCAAAATCATTGATTAGCTATGTCATAATTAGTGGGTACAAGGTATCCATCAGTGATGAGAATAGTCAACATAAGTGTTGTTAAAGTCTATATCAGTTATGAGAAAAGTCATAATTAGTGTTGGTAACGTCACCATCAGTGATTTGCAAAATCATAATAAAAAGGGAACAAAGTCCACATCAGTGATGAGAAAAGTCACCATTACTTTTGTTAAAGTCACCATCAGTGATAAGCAAAGTCATAATTATTGTTGGTGAAGTCACCATCAGTGAATGGCAAAAGCAACATAAGTGGGGACAAAGTCTCCATCAGTGATGAGCAATGTAACCATTAGTATTGTTAAAGTCACCATCATTGATTAGCAAAGCCAAAATGTGTTGGTGCAGAGACAAAATCAGTGATGAGCAAAGTCACCATTAGTGTTGTTAAAGTCACCATCAGTGACGAGGAAAGTCGTAATTGGTGTTGGTAAAGTCACCATCAGTGAAGGGCAAAGACAACATGTGTTGGTGCAAAGTCACAATCAGTGATGAGCAAAGTCACCACTAGTGTTGCTAATATCAGCATCAGTGATCATTAAAGTCATAATTAGTATTGGAAAAGTCACTATCAGTGAATGGCATTGCCAACATGTGTTTGTGTAAAGTCACAACCAGTGATGAGCAAAGTCACCATTAGTGTTTGAAAAGTCGACATCATTTATTAGCTAAATCAACATTAGTGTTGTATAGGTCTCCAACAGTGATGAGAAAAGTCACCATTTTTTTTGTAAAAGTCACCATCAGTGATGAGCAAAGTCTTAATTATTGTTGGTAAAGTCACCATCAGTGAATGGCATTGCCAACATGTGTTTGTGTAAAGTCACAACCAGTGATGAGCAAAGTCACCATTAGTGTTTGTAAAGTCGACATCATTGATTAGCTAAGTCAACATTAGTGTTGTTAAAGTCTCCAACAGTGATGAGAAAAGACACCATTTCTTTTGTTAAAGTCACCATCAGTGAATGGCAAAGCCAACATAAGTGAGGACAAAGTCTCCATCAGTGATGAGAAAAGACACCATTCCTTTTGTTTTAGTCACCATCAGTGTTGAGCAATGTCATAATTATTGTTGGAAAAGTCACCATCAGTGAATGGCAAAGCCAACATAAGTGAGGACAAAATCTCCATCAGTGATGAGAAAAGTCACCATTACTTTTGTTTAAGTCACCATCAGTGACGAGGAAAGTCGTAATTGGTGTTGGTAAAGTCACCATCAGTGAATGGCATTGCCAACATGTGTTTGTGTAAAGTCACAACCAGTGATGAGCAAAGTCACCATTAGTGTTTGTAAAGTCGACATCATTGATTAGCTTAGTCAACATTAGTGTAGTTTAAGTCTCCATCAGTGATGAGAAAAATCACCATTTCTTTTGTTAAAGTCACCATCAGTGATGAGCAAAGTGATAATTATTGTTGGTAAAGTCACCATCAGTGAATGGCAAAGCCAACATAAGTACGGGCAAAGTCACCATCAGTGATAAACAATGTTAACATTAGTATTGTTAAAGTCACCATCATTGATGAGCAAAGTCATAATTAGAGTTGGTAAAGTCACCGTCAGTGATGAGCAAAGTCTCCATTAATGTTAGTAAATACACCATCAGTGAAGGGCAAAGCCAACATGTGTTGGTGCAAAGACAAAATCAGTGATGAGCAAATGCACCATTAGTGTTGGTAAAGTCACCATCAGTTACCGGAAAAATCATAATCAGTTGGGACAAAGTCTCCATCAGTGATGAAAAAGTCATAATTAGTGGTGGTTAAGTCACCGTCAGTGAATGGCATTGCCAACATGTGTTGGTGTAAAGTCACAACCAGTGATGAATAAAGTCAACATTAGTGTTGTTAAAGTCTCCAACAGTGATGAGAAAAGTCACCAGTTCTTTTGTTAAAGTCACCATCAGTGATGAGCAAAGTGATAATTATTGTTGGTAAAGTCACCAGCAGTGAATAGCAAAGCCAACATAAGTGGGGACAAAGTCTCCATCAATGATGAGAAAAGTCACCATCACTTTTGTTAAAGTCACCGTCAGTGATGAGCAAAGTCATAATTATTGTTGGTAAAGTCACCATCAGTGAAGGGCAAAGCCAACATGTGTTGGTGTAAAGTCACCATTAGTGTTTGTAAAGTCGACATCATTGATTAGCTAAGTCAACATTAGTGTAGTTTAAGTCTTCATCAGTGATGAGAAAAATCACCATTTCTTTTGTTAAAGTCACCATCAGTGATGAGCAAAGTGATTATTATAGTTGGTAAAGCCACCATCAGTGAATGGCATTGCCAACATGTGTCTGTGTAAAGTCACAACCAGTGATGAGCAAAGTCACCATTAGTGTTTGTAAAGTCGACATCATTGATTAGCTAAGTCAACATTAGTGTTGTTAAAGTCTCCAACAGTGATGAGAAAAGACACCATTTCTTTTGTTAAAGTCACCATCAGTGAATGGCAAAGCCAACATAAGTGAGGACAAAGTCTCCATCAGTGATGAGAAAAGACACCATTCCTTTTGTTTTAGTCACCATCAGTGTTGAGCAATGTCATAATTATTGTTGGAAAAGTCACCATCAGTGAATGGCAAAGCCAACATAAGTGAGGACAAAATCTCCATCAGTGATGAGAAAAGTCACCATTACTTTTGTTTAAGTCACCATCAGTGACGAGGAAAGTCGTGATTGGTGTTGGTAAAGTCACCATCAGTGAATGGCATTGCCAACATGTGTTTGTGTAAAGTCACAACCAGTGATGAGCAAAGTCACCATTAGTGTTTGTAAAGTCGACATCATTGATTAGCTTAGTCAACATTAGTGTAGTTTAAGTCTCCATCAGTGATGAGAAAAATCACCATTTCTTTTGTTAAAGTCACCATCAGTGATGAGCAAAGTGATAATTATTGTTGGTAAAGTCACCATCAGTGAATGGCAAAGCCAACATAAGTTGTTGCAAAGTCACCATCAGTGATGAACAATGTTAACATTAGTATTGTCAAAGTCACCATCATTGATGAGCAAAGTCATAATTAGAGTTGGTAAAGTCACCGTCAGTGATGAGCAAAGTCTCCATTAATGTTAGTAAATACACCATCAGTGAAAGGGAAAGCCAACATGTGTTGGTGCAAAGACAAAATCAGTGATGAGCAAATGCACCATTAGTGTTGGTAAAGTCACCATCAGTGACCGGAAAAATCATAATCAGTTGGGACAAAGTCTCCATCAGTGATGAAAAAGTCATAATTAGTGGTGGTAAAGTCACCGTCAGTGAATGGCATTGCCAACATGTGTTGGTGTAAAGTCACAACCAGTGATGAATAAAGTCAACATTAGTGTTGTTAAAGTCTCCAACAGTGATGAGAAAAGTCACCAGTTCTTTTGTTAAAGTAACCATCAGTGATGAGCAAAGTGATAATTATTGTTGGTAAAGTCACCAGCAGTGAATAGCAAAGCCAACATAAGTGGGGACATAGTCTCCATCAGTGATGAGAAAAGTCACCATCACTTTTGTAAAAGTCACCGTCAGTGATGAGCAAAGTCATAATTATTGTTGGTAAAGTCACCATCAGTGAAGGGCAAAGCCAACATGTGTTGGTGTAAAGTCACCATTAGTGTTTGTAAAGTCGACATCATTGATTAGCTAAGTAAACATTAGTGTAGTTTAAGTCTTCATCAGTGATGAGAAAAATCACCATTTCTTTTGTTAAAGTCACCATCAGTGATGAGCAAAGTGATAATTATAGTTGGTAAAGCCACCATCAGTGAATGGCAAAGCCAACATAAGTTGGGGCAAAGTCACCATCAGTGATGAGCAATGTTAACATTAGTATTGTTAAAGTCACCATCATTGATGAGCAAAGTCATAATTAGAGTTGGTAAAGTCACCGTCAGTGATGAGCAAAGTCTCCATTAATTTTAGTAAATACACCATCAGTGAAGGGCAAAGCCAACATGTGTTGGTGCAAAGACAAAATCAGTGAAGAGATAATGCACCATTAGTGTTGGTAAAGTCACCATCAGTGACCGGCAAATTCATAATAAGTGGGTACAAAGTCTCCATCAGTGAATGACATGCCAACATTAGTTTGGGTAAAGTCACAATCAGTGATGAGCTAAGTCAGCATTAGTGTTGGTAATATCACTATCAGTGATGATCAAAGTCATAATTATTGTTGGTAAAGTCAACATCAGTGACCGGCAAATTCATAATCAGTTGGGACAAAGTCTCCATCAGTGATGAGAAAAGTCATAATTAGTGTTGGTAAAGTCACCATCAGTGAATTGCATTGCCAACATGTGTTGGTGTAAAGTCAAAACCAGTGATGAGCAAAGTCACCATTAGTGTTTGTAAAGTCGACATCATTGATTAGCTAAGTCAACATTAGTGTAGTTTAAGTCTTCATCAGTGATGAGAAAAATCACCATTTCTTTTGTTGAAGTCACCATCAGTGATGAGCAAAGTGATAATTATAGTTGGTAAAGTCACCATCAGTGAATGGCAAAGCCAACATAAGTTGGGGCAAAGTCACCATCAGTGATGAACAATGTTAACATTAGTATTGTCAAAGTCACCATCATTGATGAGCAAAGTCATAATTAGAGTTGGTAAAGTCACCGTCAGTGATGAGCAAAGTCTCCATTAATGTTAGTAAATACACCATCAGTGAAAGGGAAAGCCAACATGTGTTGGTGCAAAGACAAAATCAGTGATGAGCAAATGCACCATTAGTGTTGGTAAAGTCACCATCAGTGACCGGAAAAATCATAATCAGTTGGGACAAAGTCTCCATCAGTGATGAAAAAGTCATAATTAGTGGTGGTAAAGTCACCGTCAGTGAATGGCATTGCCAACATGTGTTGGTGTAAAGTCACAACCAGTGATGAATAAAGTCAACATTAGTGTTTGAAAAGTCGACATCATTGATTAGCTTAGTCAACATTAGTGTTGTTAAAGTCACCATCAGTTATGAGCAAAGTGATAATTATAGTTGATAAAGTCACCATCAGTGAATGGAAAAGCCAACATAAGTTGGGGCAAAGTCACCATCAGTGATGAGCAATGTTAACATTAGTATTATTAAAGTCACCATCATTGATGAGCAAAGTCATAATTAGAGTTGGTAAAGTCACCGTCAGTGATGAGCAAAGTCTCCATTAATGTTAGTAAATACACCATCAGTGAAGAGCAAAGCCAACATGTGTTGGTGAAAAGACAAAATCATTGATGAGCAAATGCACCATTAGTCTTGGTAAAGTCACCATCGGTGACCGGAAAAATCATAATCAGTTGGGACAAAGTCTCCATCAGTGATGAAAAAGTCATAATTAGTGGTGGTAAAGTCACCGTCAGTGAATGGCATTGCCAACATGTGTTGGTGTAAAGTCACAACCAGTGATGAGCAAAGTCACCATTAGTGTTTGAAAAGTCGACATCATTGATTAGCTTAGTCAACATTAGTGTTGTTAAAGTCACCATCAGTGATGAGCAAAGTGATAATTATTGTTGGTAAAGTCACCAGCAGTGAATAGCAAAGCCAACATAAGTGGGGACAAAGTCTCCATCAGTGATGTGAAAAGTCATAATTAGTGGTGGTAAAGTCACCGTCAGTGAATGGCATTGCCAACATGTGTTGGTGTAAAGTCACAACCAGTGATGAGCAAAGTCACCATTAGTGTTTGTAAAGTCGACATCATTGATTAGCTAAGACAACATTAGTGTTGTTAAAGTCTCCAACAGTGATGAGAAAAGTCACCATTTCTTTTGTTAAAGTCACCATCAGTGATGAGCAAAGTCATTATTATTGTGAGGAAAGTCACCATCAGTGAATGTCAAAGCCAACATAAGTGAGGACAAAGTCTCGATCAGTGATGAGAAAAGTCACCATTTCTTTTGTTTTAGTAACCATCAGTGATGAACAAAGTCATAATTATTGTTGGTAAAGTCACCATTAGTGAAGGGCAAAGCCAACATGTGTTGGTGCAAAGTCAAAATTAGTGATGAGCAAATGCATCATTAGTGTTGTTAATGTCACAAACAGTGACCGGTAAATTCATAATCAGTGGGTACAAAGTTTCCATCAGTGATGAGAAAAGTCATCATCAGTGTTGTTAAAGTTATCAATAGTGATGAGCAAAGTCATGATTAGAGTTGGTAAAGTCACCATCAGTGAAGGGAAAAGCGAACATAAGTGGGGGCAAAGTAACCATAAATGTTGTTAAAGAAACTATTAGTGATGAAAAATTCACCATCAGTGATTTGCAAGGTCATAATTAGTGGGGACAAAGTCTCCATCAGTGAAGGGCAAGCCAACATTAGTTTGGGTAAAGTCACAATCAGTGATGAGAAAAGTCACCATTACTTTTGTTTATGTCACCATCAGTGATGAACAAAGTCAAAATTATTGTTGGTAAAGTCACCATCAGTGACCGGAAAATTCATATTCAGTTGGGACAAAGTCTCCATCAGTGATGAGAAAAGTCATAATTAGTGGTGGTAAAGTCACCGTCAGTGAATGGCATTGACAACATGTGTTGGTGTAAAGTCACAACCAGTGATGAGCAAAGTCACCATTAGTGTTGTTAAAGTCACCATCAGTTACGAGGAAAGTCGTAATTGGTGTTGGTAAAGTCACCATCAGTGAAGGGCAAAGACAACATGTGTTGGTGCAAAGTCACAATCAGTATTGAGCAAAGTCTCAATTAGTGTTGCTTATATCACCATCAGTGAATACAAAATCATATTTAGTATTTGTAAAGTCACCATCAGTGAATGGCATTGCCAACATGTGTTGGTGTAAAGTCACCATTAGTGTTTGTAAAGTCGACATCATTGTTTAGCTAAGTCAACATTAGTGTTGTTAAAGTCTCCAACAGTGATGAGAAAAGTCACCATTTCTTTTGTTAAAGTCACCATCAGTGATGAGCAAAGCCAACATAAGTGAGGACAAAGTCTCGATCAGCGATGAGAAAAGTCACCATTACTTTTCTTTAAGTCACCATCAGTGATGAACAAAGTCATAATTACTGTTGGTAAAGTCACCATCAGTGAAGGGCAAAGCAAACATGTGTTGGTGCAAAGACAAAATCAGTGATGAGCAAATGCACCATTAGTGTTGGTAAAGTCACCATAAGTGACCGGAAAAATCATTATCAGTTGGGACAAAGTCTCCATCAGTGATGAGAATAGTCATAATTAGAGTTGGTTAAGTGACCATCAGTGAAGGGAAAAGCCAACATAACTGGGGGCAAAGTAACCAAAAGTGTTGTTAAAGAAACTATTAGTGATGAAAAAGTCACCATCAGTGATTTGCAAAGTCATAATTAGTGGGTACAAAGTCTCCATTAGTGAATGGCAAGCCAACATTAGTTTGGGTAAAGTCACAATCAGTGATGAGCTTAGTCAGCATTAGTGTTGGTAATATTACCATCAGTGATGATCAAAGTCAAAATTATTGTTGGGAAAGTCACCATCAGTGAATAGCAAAGCCAACATAAGTGAGGACATAGTCTCCATCAGTGATGAGAAAAGTCACCATTACTTTTGTTTAAGTCACCATCAGTGATGAGGAAAGTCATAATTATTGTTGGTAAAGTCACCATCAGTGACCGGCAAATTCATAATAAGCGGGTACAAAGTCTCGATCAGTGATGAGAAAAGTCATAATTAGTGGTGGTAAAGTCACCGTCAGTGAATGGCATTGCCAACATGTGTTGGTGTAAAGTCACAACCAGTGATGAGCAAAGTCACCATTAGTGTTTGTAAAGTCGACATCATTGATTAGCTAAGTCAACATTAGTGTTGTTAAAGTCTCCAACAGTGATGAGAAAAGTCACCATTTCTTTTGTTAAAATCACCATCAGTGATGAGCAAAGTCATTATTATTGTGAGGAAACTCACCATCAGTGAATGGCAAAGCAAACATAAGTGAGGACTAAGTCTCGATCAGTGATGAGAAAAGTCAACATTACTTTTGTTAAAGTCACAACCAGTGATGAGCAAAGTCACCATTAGTGTTGTTAAAGTCACCATCAGTTACGAGGAAAGTCGTAATTGGTGTTGGTAAAGTCACCATCATTGAAGGGCAAAGACAACATGTGTTGGTGCAAAGTCACAATCAGTGATGAGCAAAGTCACCATTAGTGTTTGTAAAGTCGACATCATTGTTTAGCTAAGTCAACATTAGTGTTGTTAAAGTCTCCAACAGTGATGAGAAAAGTCACCATTTCTTTTGTTAAAGTCACCATCAGTGATGAGCAAAGTCATTATTATTGTGAGGAAACTCACCATCAGTGAATGGCAAAGCCAACATAAGTGAGGACTAAGTCTCGATCAGTGATGAGAAAAGTCAACATTACTTTTGTTAAAGTCACCATCATTGATGAGCAAAGTCATAATTAAAGTTGGTAAAGTCACCGTCAGTGATGAGCAAAGTCACCATTAGTGTTTGTAAAGTCGACATCATTGATTAGCTAAGTCAACATTAGTGTTGTTAAAGTCTCCAACAGTGATGAGAAAAGTCACCATTTCTTTTGTTAAAGTCACCATCAGTGATGAGCAAAGTCATTATTATTGTGAGGAAACTCACAATCAGTGAATGGCAAAGCCAACATAAGTGAGGACTAAGTCTCGATCAGTGATGAGAAAAGTCAACATTACTTTTGTTAAAGTCAACATCATTGATGAGCAAAGTCATAATTAAAGTTGGTAAATACACCATCAGTGAAGGGCAAATGCACCATTAGTGTTGGTAAAGTCACCATAAGTGACCGGAAAAATCATAATCAGTTGGGACAAAGTCTCCATCAGTGATGAGAAAAGTCATAATTAGAGTTGGTAAAGTCACCGTCTGTGATGAGCAAAGTCACCATTAATGTTAGTAAATACACCATCAGTGAATGGCAAAGCCAAAATGTGTTGGTGCAAAGACAAAATCAGTGATGAGCAAAGTCACCATTAGTGTTGTTAAAGTTACCATCAGTGATGAAAAAGTCATAATTAGTGGTGGTAAAGTCACCGTCAGTGAATGGCATTGCCAACATGTGTTGGTGTAAAGTCACAACAAGTGATGAGCAAAGTCACCATTAGTGTTTGAAAAGTCGACATCATTGATTAGCTTAGTCAACATTAGTGTTGTTAAAGTCACCATCAGTTATGAGCAAAGTGATAATTATAGTTGATAAAGTCACCATCAGTGAATGGAAAAGCCAACATAAGTTGGGGCAAAGTCACCATCAGTGATGAGCAATGTTAACATTAGTATTATTAAAGTCACCATCATTGATGAGCAAAGTCATAATTAGAGTTGGTAAAGTCACCGTCAGTGATGAGCAAAGTCTCCATTAATGTTAGTAAATACACCATCAGTGAAGAGCAAAGCCAACATGTGTTGGTGAAAAGACAAAATCAGTGATGAGCAAATGCACCATTAGTCTTGGTAAAGTCACCATCAGTGACCGGAAAAATCATAATCAGTTGGGACAAAGTCTCCATCAGTGATGAAAAAGTCATAATTAGTGGTGGTAAAGTCACCGTCAGTGAATGGCATTGCCAACATGTGTTGGTGTAAAGTCACAACCAGTGATGAGCAAAGTCACCATTAGTGTTTGAAAAGTCGACATCATTGATTAGCTTAGTCAACATTAGTGTTGTTAAAGTCACCATCAGTGATGAGCAAAGTGATAATTATTGTTGGTAAAGTCACCAGCAGTGAATAGCAAAGCCAACATAAGTGGGGACAAAGTCTCCATCAGTGATGTGAAAAGTCATAATTAGTGGTGGTAAAGTCACCGTCAGTGAATGGCATTGCCAACATGTGTTGGTGTAAAGTCACAACCAGTGATGAGCAAAGTCACCATTAGTGTTTGTAAAGTCGACATCATTGATTATCTAAGACAACATTAGTGTTGTTAAAGTCTCCAACAGTGATGAGAAAAGTCACCATTTCTTTTGTTAAAGTCACCATCAGTGATGAGCAAAGTCATTATTATTGTGAGGAAAGTCACCATCAGTGAATGTCAAAGCCAACATAAGTGAGGACAAAGTCCCGATCAGTGATGAGAAAAGTCACCATTTCTTTTGTTTTAGTAACCATCAGTGATGAACAAAGTCATAATTATTGTTGGTAAAGTCACCATTAGTGAAGGGCAAAGCCAACATGTGTTGGTGCAAAGTCAAAATTAGTGATGAGCAAATGCATCATTAGTGTTGTTAATGTCACAAACAGTGACCGGTAAATTCATAATCAGTGGGTACAAAGTTTCCATCAGTGATGAGAAAAGTCATCATCAGTGTTGTTAAAGTTATCAATAGTGATGAGCAAAGTCATGATTAGAGTTGGTAAAGTCACCATCAGTGAAGGGAAAAGCCAACATAAGTGGGGGCAAAGTAACCATAAATGTTGTTAAAGAAACTATTAGTGATGAAAAATTCACCATCAGTGATTTGCAAGGTCATAATTAGTGGGGACAAAGTCTCCATCAGTGAAGGGCAAGCCAACATTAGTTTGGGTAAAGTCACAATCAGTGATGAGAAAAGTCACCATTACTTTTGTTTATGTCACCATCAGTGATGAACAAAGTCAAAATTATTGTTGGTAAAGTCACCATCAGTGACCGGAAAATTCATATTCAGTTGGGACAAAGTCTCCATCAGTGATGAGAAAAGTCATAATTAGTGGTGGTAAAGTCACCGTCAGTGAACGGCATTGACAACATGTGTTGGTGTAAAGTCACAACCAGTGATGAGCAAAGTCACCATTAGTGTTGTTAAAGTCACCATCAGTTACGAGGAAAGTCGTAATTGGTGTTGGTAAAGTCACCATCAGTGAAGGGCAAAGACAACATGTGTTGGTGCAAAGTCACAATCAGTATTGAGCAAAGTCTCAATTAGTGTTGCTTATATCACCATCAGTGAATACAAAATCATATTTAGTATTTGTAAAGTCACCATCAGTGAATGGCATTGCCAACATGTGTTGGTGTAAAGTCACCATTAGTGTTTGTAAAGTCGACATCATTGTTTAGCTAAGTCAACATTAGTGTTGTTAAATACTCCAACAGTGATGAGAAAAGTCACCATTTCTTTTGTTAAAGTCACCATCAGTGATGAGCAAAGCCAACATAAGTGAGGACAAAGTCTCGATCAGCGATGAGAAAAGTCACCATTACTTTTCTTTAAGTCACCATCAGTGATGAACAAAGTCATAATTACTGTTGGTAAAGTCACCATCAGTGAAGGGCAAAGCAAACATGTGTTGGTGCAAGGACAAAATCAGTTATGAGCAAATGCACCATTAGTGTTGGTAAAGTCACCATAAGTGACCGGAAAAATCATTATCAGTTGGGACAAAGTCTCCATCAGTGATGAGAATAGTCATAATTAGAGTTGGTTAAGTGACCATCAGTGAAGGGAAAAGCCAACATAACTGGGGGCAAAGTAACCAAAAGTGTTGTTAAAGAAACTATTTGTGATGAAAAAGTCACCATCAGTGATTTGCAAAGTCATAATTAGTGGGTACAAAGTCTCCATTAGTGAATGGCAAGCCAACATTAGTTTGGGTAAAGTCACAATCAGTGATGAGCTTAGTCAGCATTAGTGTTGGTAATATTACCATCAGTGATGATCAAAGTCAAAATTATTGTTGGGAAAGTCACCATCAGTGAATAGCAAAGCCAACATAAGTGAGGACATAGTCTCCATCAGTGATGAGAAAAGTCACCATTACTTTTGTTTAAGTCACCATCAGTGATGAGGAAAGTCATAATTATTGTTGGTAAAGTCACCATCAGTGACCGGCAAATTCATAATCAGCGGGTACAAAGTCTCGATCAGTGATGAGAAAAGTCATAATTAGTGGTGGTAAAGTCACCGTCAGTGAATGGCATTGCCAACATGTGTTGGTGTAAAGTCACAACCAGTGATGAGCAAAGTCACCATTAGTGTTTGTAAAGTCGACATCATTGATTAGCTAAGTCAACATTAGTGTTGTTAAAGTCTCCAACAGTGATGAGAAAAGTCACCATTTCTTTTGTTAAAATCACCATCAGTGATGAGCAAAGTCATTATTATTGTGAGGAAACTCACCATCAGTGAATGGCAAAGCAAACATAAGTGAGGACTAAGTCTCGATCAGTGATGAGAAAAGTCAACATTACTTTTGTTAAAGTCACAACCAGTGATGAGCAAAGTCACCATTAGTGTTGTTAAAGTCACCATCAGTTACGAGGAAAGTCGTAATTGGTGTTGGTAAAGTCACCATCATTGAAGGGCAAAGACAACATGTGTTGGTGCAAAGTCACAATCAGTGATGAGCAAAGATTCAATTAGTGTTGCTTATATCACCATCAGTGAATACAAAATCATATTTAGTATTGGTAAAGTCACCATCAGTGAATGGCATTGCCAACATGTGTTGGTGTAAAGTCACAATCAGTGATGAGCAAAGTCACCATTAGTGTTTGTAAAGTCGACATCATTGTTTAGCTAAGTCAACATTAGTGTTGTTAAAGTCTCCAACAGTGATGAGAAAAGTCACCATTTCTTTTGTTAAAGTCACCATCAGTGATGAGCAAAGTCATTATTATTGTGAGGAAACTCACCATCAGTGAATGGCAAAGCCAACATAAGTGAGGACTAAGTCTCGATCAGTGATGAGAAAAGTCAACATTACTTTTGTTAAAGTCACCATCATTGATGAGCAAAGTCATAATTAAAGTTGGTAAAGTCACCGTCAGTGATGAGCAAAGTCACCATTAAAGTTTGTAAAGTCGACATCATTGATTAGCTAAGTCAACATTAGTGTTGTTAAAGTCTCCAACAGTGATGAGAAAAGTCACCATTTCTTTTGTTAAAGTCACCATCAGTGATGAGCAAAGTCATTTTTATTGTGAGGAAACTCACAATCAGTGAATGGCAAAGCCAACATAAGTGAGGACTAAGTCTCGATCAGTGATGAGAAAAGTCAACATTACTTTTGTTAAAGTGAACATCATTGATGAGCAAAGTCATAATTAAAGTTGGTAAATACACCATCAGTGAAGGGCAAATGCACCATTAGTGTTGGTAAAGTCACCATAAGTGACCGGAAAAATCATAATCAGTTGGGACAAAGTCTCCATCAGTGATGAGAAAAGTCATAATTAGAGTTGGTAAAGTCACCGTCTGTGATGAGCAAAGTCACCATTAATGTTAGTAAATACACCATCAGTGAATGGCAAAGCCAAAATGTGTTGGTGCAAAGACAAAATCAGTGATGAGCAAAGTCACCATTAGTGTTGTTAAAGTTACCATCAGTGAATACAAAGTCATAATTTATATTGGTAAAGTCACCATCAGTGAATGGCATAGCCAACATGAGTTGGTGTAAAGTCACAACCAGTGATGAGCAAAGTCACCATTAGTGTTTGTAAAGTCGACATCATAGATTAGCTAAGTCAACATTAGTGTTGTTACAGTCTCCAACAGTGATGAGAAAAGTCACCATTTCTTTTGTTAAAGTCACCATCAGTGAAGGGCAAAGCAAACATGTGTTGGTGCAAAGACAAAATCAGTGATGAGCAAATGCACCATTAGTGTTGGTAAAGTCACCATAAGTGACCGGAAAAATCATAATCAGTTGGGACAAAGGCTCCATCAGTGATGAGCAAAGTCATTATTATTGTGAGGAAAGTCACCATCAGTGAATGTCAAAGCCAACATAAGTGAGGACAAAGTCTCTATCAGCGATGAGAAAAGTCACCATTACTTTTCTTTAAGTCACCATGAGTGATGAGCAAAGCCAACATAAGTGAGGACAAAGTCTCGATCAGCGATGAGAAAAGTCACCATTACTTTTCTTTAAGTCACCATCAGTGATGAACAAAGTCATAATTATTGTTGGGAAAGTCACCATCAGTGAAGGGCAAAGCAAACATGTGTTGGTGCAAAGACAAAATCAGTGATGAGCAAATGCACCATTAGTGTTGGTAAAGTCAACATAAGTGACCGGAAAAATCATAATCAGTTGGGACAAAGTCTCCATCAGTGATGAGAAAAGTCATAATTAGTGTTGTTAAAGTCATCAATAGTGATGAGCAAAGTCATGATTAGAGTTGGTAAAGTGACCATCAGTGAAGGGAAAAGCCAACATAATTGGGGGCAAAGTAACCAAAAGTGTTGTTAAAGAAACTATTATTGATGAAAAAGTCACCATCAGTGATGTGAAAAGTCATAATTATTGGTGGTAAAGTCACCGTCAGTGAATGGCATTGCCAACATGTGTTGGTGTAAAGTCACAACCAGTGATGAGCAAAGTCACCATTAGTGTTTGTAAAGTCGACATCATTGATTAGCTAAGTCAACATTAGTGTTGTTAAAGTCTCCAACAGTGATGAGAAAAGTCACCATTTCTTTTGTTAAAGTCACCATCAGTGATGAGCAAAGTCATTATTATTGTGAGGAAAGTCACCATCAGTGAATGTCAAAGCCAACATAAGTGAGGACAAAGTCTCGATCAGTGATGAGAAAAGTCACCATTTCTTTTGTTTTAGTAACCATCAGTGATGAACAAAGTCATAATTATTGTTGGTAAAGTCACCATTAGTGAAAAGCAAAGCCAACATGTGTTGGTGCAAAGGCAAAATTAGTGATGAGCAAATGCATCATTAGTGTTGGTAATGTCACAAACAGTGACCGGTAAATTCATAATCAGTGGGTACAAAGTTTCCATCAGTGATGAGAAAAGTCATCATCAGTGTTGTTAAAGTCATCAATAGTGATGAGCAAAGTCATGATTAGAGTTGGTAAAGTGACCATCAGTGAAGGGAAAAGCCAACATAAGTGGGGGCAAAGTAACCATAAATGTTGTTAAAGAAACTATTAGTGATGAAAAATTCACCATCAGTGATTTGCAAGATCATAATTAGTGGGGACAAAGTCTCCATCAGTGAAGGGCAAGCCAACATTAGTTTGGGTAAAGTCACAATCAGTGATGAGAAAAGTCATCTTTACTTTTGTTTATGTCACCATCAGTGATGAACAAAGTCATAATTATTGTTGGTAAAGTCACCATCAGTGACCGGAAAATTCATATTCAGTTGGGACAAAGTCTCCATCAGTGATGAGAAAAGTCATAATTAGTGGTGGTAAAGTCACCGTCAGTGAATGGCATTGACAACATGTGTTGGTGTAAAGTCACAACCAGTGATGAGCAAAGTCACCATTAGTGTTGTTAAAGTCACCATCAGTTACGAGGAAAGTCGTAATTGGTGTTGGTAAAGTCACCATCAGTGAAGGGCAAAGACAACATGTGTTGGTGCAAAGTCACAATCAGTGATGAGCAAAGTCTCAATTAGTGTTGCTTATATCACCATCAGTGAATACAAAATCATATTTAGTATTTGTAAAGTCACCATCAGTGAATGGCATTGCCAACATGTGTTGGTGTAAAGTCACCATTAGTGTTTGTAAAGTCGACATCATTGTTTAGCTAAGTCAACATTAGTGTTTTTAAAGTCTCCAACAGTGATGAGAAAAGTCACCATTTCTTTTGTTAAAGTCACCATCAGTGATGAGCAAAGCCAACATAAGTGAGGACAAAGTCTCGATCAGCGATGAGAAAAGTCACCATTACTTTTCTTTAAGTCACCATCAGTGATGAACAAAGTCATAATTATTGTTGGTAAAGTCACCATCAGTGAAGGGCAAAGCAAACATGTGTTGGTGCAAAGACAAAATCAGTGATGAGCAAATGCACCATTAGTGTTGGTAAAGTCACCATAAGTGACCGGAAAAATCATAATCAGTTGGGACAAAGTCTCCATCAGTGATGAGAAAAGTCATAATTAGAGTTGGTTAAGTGACCATCAGTGAAGGGAAAAGCCAACATAACTGGGCTCAAAGTAACCAAAAGTGTTGTTAAAGAAACTATTAGTGATGATAAAGTCACCATCAGTGATTTGCAAAGTCATAATTAGTGGGGACAAAGTCTCCATTAGTGAATGGCAAGCCAACATTAGTTTGGGTAAAGTCACAATCAGTGATGAGCTTAGTCAGCATTAGTGTTGGTAATATTACCATCAGTGATGATCAAAGTCAAAATTATTGTTGGGAAAGTCACCATCAGTGAATAGCAAAGCCAACATAAGTGAGGACAAAGTCTCCATCAGTGATGAGAAAAGTCACCATTACTTTTGTTTAAGTCACCATCAGTGATGAGGAAAGTCATAATTATTGTTGGTAAAGTCACCATCAGTGACCGGCAAATTCATAATCAGTGGGTACAAAGTCTCGATCAGTCATGAGAAAAGTCATAATTAGTGGTAGTAAAGTCACCGTCAGTGAATGGCATTGCCAACATGTGTTGGTGTAAAGTCACAACCAGTGATGAGCAAAGTCACCATTAGTGTTTGTAAAGTCGACATCATTGATTGGCTAAGTCAACATTAGTGTTGTTAAAGTCTCCAACAGTGATGAGAAAAGTCACCATTTCTTTTGTTAAAGTCACCATCAGTGATGAGCAAAGTCATTTTTATTGTGAGGAAACTCACCATCAGTGAATGGCAAAGCCAACATAAGTGAGGACTAAGTCTCGATCAGTGATGAGAAAAGTCAACATTACTTTTGTTAAAGTCACCATCATTGATGAGCAAAGTCATAATTAAAGTTGGTAAAGTCACCGTCAGTGATGAGCAAAGTCACCATTAGTGTTTGTAAAGTCGACATCATTGATTAGCTAAGTCAACATTAGTGTTGTTAAAGTCTCTAACAGTGATGAGAAAAGTCACCATTTCTTTTGTTAAAGTCACCATCAGTGATGAGCAAAGTCATTATTATTGTGAGGAAACTCACCATCAGTGAATGGCATAGCCAACATAAGTGAGGACTAAGTCTCGATCAGTGATGAGAAAAGTCAACAATACTTTTGTTAAAGTCACAACCAGTGATGAGCAAAGTCACCATTAGTGTTGTTAAAGTCACCATCAGTTACGAGGAAAGTCGTAATTGGTGTTGGTAAAGTCACCATCATTGAAGGGCAAAGACAACATGTGTTGGTGCAAAGTCACAATCAGTGATGAGCAGGGATTCAATTAGTGTTGCTTATATCACCATCAGTGAATACAAAATCATATTTAGTATTGGTAAAGTCACCATCAGTGAATGGCATTGCCAACATGTGTTGGTGTAAAGTCACAATCAGTGATGAGCAAAGTCACCATTAGTGTTTGTAAAGTCGACATCATTGATTAGCTAAGTCAACATTAGTGTTGTTAAAGTCTCTAACAGTGATGAGAAAAGTCACCATTTCTTTTGTTAAAGTCACCATCAGTGATGAGCAAAGTCATTATTATTGTGAGGAAACTCACCATCAGTGAATGGCATAGCCAACATAAGTGAGGACTAAGTCTCGATCAGTGATGAGAAAAGTCAACAATACTTTTGTTAAAGTCACAACCAGTGATGAGCAAAGTCACCATTAGTGTTGTTAAAGTCACCATCAGTTACGAGGAAAGTCGTAATTGGTGTTGGTAAAGTCACCATCATTGAAGGGCAAAGACAACATGTGTTGGTGCAAAGTCACAATCAGTGATGAGCAGGGATTCAATTAGTGTTGCTTATATCACCATCAGTGAATACAAAATCATATTTAGTATTGGTAAAGTCACCATCAGTGAATGGCATTGCCAACATGTGTTGGTGTAAAGTCACAATCAGTGATGAGCAAAGTCACCATTAGTGTTTGTAAAGTCGACATCATTGTTCAGCTAAGTCAACATTAGTGTTGTTAAAGTCTCCAACAGTCATGAGAAAAGTCACCATTTCTTTTGTTAAAGTCACCATCAGTGATGAGCAAAGCCAACATAAGTGAGGACAAAGTCTCGATCAGCGATGAGAAAAGTCACCATTACTTTTGTTTAAGTCACCATCAGTGATGAGGAAAGTCATAATTATTGTTGGTAAAGTCACCATCAGTGACCGGCAAATTCATAATCAGTGGGTACAAAGTCTCGATCAGTCATGAGAAAAGTCATAATTAGTGGTAGTAAAGTCACCGTCAGTGAATGGCATTGCCAACATGTGTTGGTGTAAAGTCACAACCAGTGATGAGCAAAGTCACCATTAGTGTTTGTAAAGTCGAGATCATTGATTAGCTAAGTCAACATTAGTGTTGTTAAAGTCTCCAACAGTGATGAGAAAAGTCACCATTTCTTTTGTTAAAGTCACCATCAGTGATGAGCAAAGTCATTTTTATTGTGAGGAAACTCACCATCAGTGAATGGCAAAGCCAACACAAGTGAGGACTAAGTCTCGATCAGTGATGAGAAAAGTCAACATTACTTTTGTTAAAGTCACCATCATTGATGAGCAAAGTCATAATTAAAGTTGGTAAAGTCACCGTCAGTGATGAGCAAAGTCACCATTAGTGTTTGTAAAGTCGACATCATTGATTAGCTAAGTCAACATTAGTGTTGTTAAAGTCTCTAACAGTGATGAGAAAAGTCACCATTTCTTTTGTTAAAGTCACCATCAGTGATGAGCAAAGTCATTATTATTGTGAGGAAACTCACCATCAGTGAATGGCATAGCCAACATAAGTGAGGACTAAGTCTCGATCAGTGATGAGAAAAGTCAACAATACTTTTGTTAAAGTCACAACCAGTGATGAGCAAAGTCACCATTAGTGTTGTTAAAGTCACCATCAGTTACGAGGAAAGTCGTAATTGGTGTTGGTAAAGTCACCATCATTGAAGGGCAAAGACAACATGTGTTGGTGCAAAGTCACAATCAGTGATGAGCAGGGATTCAATTAGTGTTGCTTATATCACCATCAGTGAATACAAAATCATATTTAGTATTGGTAAAGTCACCATCAGTGAATGGCATTGCCAACATGTGTTGGTGTAAAGTCACAATCAGTGATGAGCAAAGTCACCATTAGTGTTTGTAAAGTCGACATCATTGATTAGCTAAGTCAACATTAGTGTTGTTAAAGTCTCTAACAGTGATGAGAAAAGTCACCATTTCTTTTGTTAAAGTCACCATCAGTGATGAGCAAAGTCATTATTATTGTGAGGAAACTCACCATCAGTGAATGGCATAGCCAACATAAGTGAGGACTAAGTCTCGATCAGTGATGAGAAAAGTCAACAATACTTTTGTTAGAGTCACAACCAGTGATGAGCAAAGTCACCATTAGTGTTGTTAAAGTCACCATCAGTTACGAGGAAAGTCGTAATTGGTGTTGGTAAAGTCACCATCATTGAAGGGCAAAGACAACATGTGTTGGTGCAAAGTCACAATCAGTGATGAGCAGGGATTCAATTAGTGTTGCTTATATCACCATCAGTGAATACAAAATCATATTTAGTATTGGTAAAGTCACCATCAGTGAATGGCATTGCCAACATGTGTTGGTGTAAAGTCACAATCAGTGATGAGCAAAGTCACCATTAGTGTTTGTAAAGTCGACATCATTGTTCAGCTAAGTCAACATTAGTGTTGTTAAAGTCTCCAACAGTCATGAGAAAAGTCACCATTTCTTTTGTTAAAGTCACCATCAGTGATGAGCAAAGCCAACATAAGTGAGGACAAAGTCTCGATCAGCGATGAGAAAAGTCACCATTACTTTTCTTTAAGTCACCATCAGTGATGAACAAAGTCATAATTATTGTTGGTAAAGTCACCATCAGTGAAGGGCAAAGCAAACATGTGTTGGTGAAAAGACAAAATCAGTGATGAGCAAATGCACCATTAGTGTTGGTAAAGTCACCATAAGTGACCGGAAAAATCATAATCAGTTGGGACAAAGTCTCCATCAGTGATGAGAATAGTCATAATTAGAGTTGGTAAAGTGACCATCAGTGAAGGGAAAAGCCAACATAACTGGGGGCAAAGTAACCAAAAGTGTTGTTAAAGAAACTATTAGTGATGAAAAAGTCACCATCAGTGATTTGCAAAGTCATAATTAGTGGGGACAAAGTCTCCATTAGTGAATGGCAAGCCAACATTAGTTTGGGTAAAGTCACAATCAGTGATGAGCTTAGTCAGCATTAGTGTTGGTAATATTACCATCAGTGATGATCAAAGTCAAAATTATTGTTGGGAAAGTCACCATCAGTGAATAGCAAAGCCAACATAAGTGAGGACAAAGTCTCCATCAGTGATGAGAAAAGTCACCATTACTTTAGTTTAAGTCACCATCAGTGATGAGGAAAGTCATAATTATTGTTGGTAAAGTCACCATCAGTGACCGGCAAATTCATAATCAGTGGGTACAAAGTCTCGATCAGTGATGAGAAAAGTCATAATTAGTGGTGCTAAAGTCACCGTCAGTGAATGGCATTGCCAACATGTGTTGGTGTAAAGTCACAACCAGTGATGAGCAAAGTCACCATTAGTGTTTGTAAAGTCGACATCATTGATTAGCTAAGTCAACATTAGTGTTGTTAAAGTCTCCAACAGTGATGAGAAAAGTCACCATTTCTTTTGTTAAAGTCACCATCAGTGATGAGCAAAGTCATTATTTTTGTGAGGAAACTCACCATCAGTGAATGGCAAAGCCAACATAAGTGAGGACTAAGTCTCGATCAGTGATGAGAAAAGTCAACATTACTTTTGTTAAAGTCACCATCATTGATGAGCAAAGTCATAATTAAAGTTGGTAAAGTCACCGTCAGTGATGAGCAAAGTCACCATTAGTGTTTGTAAAGTCGACATCATTGATTAGCTAAGTCAACATTAGTGTTGTTAAAGTCTCCAACAGTGATGAGAAAAGTCACCATTTCTTTTGTTAAAGTCACCATCTGTGATGAGCAAAGTCATTATTATTGTGAGGAAACTCACCATCAGTGAATGGCAAAGCCAACATAAGTGAGGACTAAGTCTCGATCAGTGATGAGAAAAGTCAACATTACTTTTGTTAAAGTCACCATCATTGATGAGCAAAGTCATAATTAAAGTTGGTAAATACACCATCAGTGAAGGGCAAAACCAACATGTGTTGGTGCAAAGACAAAATCAGTGATGAGCAAATGCACCATTAGTGTTGGTAAAGTCACCATAAGTGACCGGAAAAATCATAATCAGTTTGGACAAAGTCTCCATCAGTGATGAGAAAAGTCATAATTAGAGTTGGTAAAGTCACCGTCTGTGATGAGCAAAGTCACCATTAATGTTAGTAAATACACCATCAGTGAATGGCAAAGCCAAAATGTGTTGGTGCAAAGACAAAATCAGTGATGAGCAAATGCACCATTAGTGTTGGTAACGTCACCATCAGTGATTTGCAAATTGACAATTAAAAAGGAACAAAGTCTACATCAGTGATGAGAAAAGTCACCATTACTTTTGTTAAAGTCACCATCAGTGATAAGCAAAGTCATAATTATTGTTGTTAAAGTCACCAACAGTGACCGGCAAATTCAAAATTATTGTTGGTAAAGTCACCGTCAGTGATGAACAAAGTCACCATTAATGTTAGTAAATACACCATCAGTGAATGGCATTGCCAACATGTGTTTGTTTAAAGTCACAACCAGTGATGAGCAAAGTCACCATTAGTGTTTGTAAAGTCGACATCATTGATTAACTAAGTCAACATTAGTGTAGTTAAAGTCTCCAACAGTGATGAGAAAAGTCACCATTACTTTTGTTTAAGTCACCATCAGTGATGAGCAAAGTCATAATTATTGTTGGTAAAGTCACCATCAGTGAATGGCAAAGCCAACATAAGTGAGGACAAAGTCTCGATCAGTGATGAGAAAAGTCAACATTACTTTTGTTAAAGTCACCATCATTGATGAGCAAAGTCATAATTAAAGTTGGTAAAGTCACCGTCAGTGATGAGCAAAGTCACCATTAATGTTAATAAATACACCATCAGTGAAGGGCAAAGCCAACATGTGTTGGTGCAAAGACAAAATCAGTGATGAGCAAATGCACCATTAGTGTTGGTAAAGTCACCATAAGTGACCGGAAAATTCATAATCAGTTGGGACAAAGTCTCCATCAGTGATAAGAAAAGTCATAATTAGTGTTGGTAAAGTCACTGTAAGTGAATGGCATTGCCAACATGTGTTGGTGTAAAGTCACAACCGGTGATGAGCAAAGTCACAATAAGTGTTTGAAAAGTCGACATCATTGATTAGCTAAGTCAACATTAGTGTTGTTAAAGTCACAATCAGTGATGAGCAAAGTAATAGTTATTGTTGGTAAAGTCACGAGCAGTGAATAGAAAAGCCAACATAAGTGGGGACAATATCTCCATCAATGATGAGAAAAGTCACCATTACTTTTGTTAAAGTCACCATCAGTGATGAGCAAAGTCATAATTATTGTTGGAAAAGTCACCATCAGTGAAGGGCAAAGCCAACATGTGTTGGTGCAAAGACAAAATCAGTAATGAGCAAATGCAACATTAGTGTTGGTAAAGTTACCATCTGTGACAGGCAAATTCATAATCAATGGGGACAAAGTCTCCATCAGTGATGAGAAAAGCCAACATGTGTTGGTGCAAAGACAAAATCAGTGATGAGCAAATGCACCATTAGTGTTGGTAAAGTCACCATAAGTGACCGGAAAATTCATAATCAGTTGGGACAAAGTCTCCATCAGTGATAAGAAAAGTCATAATTAGTGTTGGTAAAGTCACTGTAAGTGAATGGCATTGCCAACATGTGTTGGTGTAAAGTCACAACCGGTGATGAGCAAAGTCACAATTAGTGTTTGAAAAGTCGACATCATTGATTAGCTAAGTCAACATTAGTGTTGTTAAAGTCACAATCAGTGATGAGCAAAGTAATAGTTATTGTTGGTAAAGTCACGAGCAGTGAATAGAAAAGCCAACATAAGTGGGGACAATATCTCCATCAATGATGAGAAAAGTCACCATTACTTTTATTAAAGTCACCATCAGTGATGAGCAAAGTCATAATTATTGTTGGAAAAGTCACCATCAGTGAAGGGCAAAGCCAACATGTGTTGGTGCAAAGACAAAATCAGTAATGAGCAAATGAAACATTAGTGTTGGTAAAGTTACCATCTGTGACAGGCAAATTCATAATCAATGGGGACAAAGTCTCCATCAGTGATGAGAAAAGCCAACATGTGTTGGTGTAAATTCACAATCAGTGATGTGCAAAGTTACCAATAGTGTTGGTAAAGACAAAATCATTCATTAGCTTAGTCATAATTAGTGATTACAAAGTCTACATCAGTGATGAGAAAAGTCACCATTACTCTTGTTAAAGTCACCATCAGTGATAAGCAAAGTCAACATTAGTGTAGTTAAAGTCTCCAACAGTGATGAGAAAAGTCACCATGACTTTTGTTTAAGTCACCATCAGTGATGAGCAAAGTCATAATTATTGTTGGTAAAGTCACCATCAGTGAATGGCAAAGCCAACATAAGTGAGGACAAAGTCTCGATCAGTGATGAGAAAAGTCAACATTTCTTTTGTTAAAGTCACCATCATTGATGAGCAAAGTCATAATTAAAGTTGGTAAAGTCACCGTCAGTGATGAGCAAAGTCACCATTAATGTAAATAAATACACCATCAGTGAAGGGCAAAGCCAACATGTGTTGGTGCAAAGACAAAATCAGTGATGAGCAAATGCACCATTAGTGTTGGTAAAGTCACCATAAGTGACCGGAAAAATCATAATCAGTTGGGACAAAGTCTTCATCAGTGATGAGAAAAGACATAATTAGAGTTGGTAAAGTCACCGTCTGTGATGATCAAAGTCACCATTAATGTTAGTAAATACACCATCAGTGAAGGGCAAAGCCAAAATGTGTTGGTGCAAAGACAAAATCAGTGAAGATCAAAGTCAAAATTATTGTTGGGAAAGTCACCATCAGTGAATAGCAAAGCCAACATAAGTGAGGACAAAGTCTCCATCAGTGATGAGAAAAGTCACCATTACTTTTGTTAAAGTCACCATCAGTGATGAGGAAAGTCATAATTATTGTTGGTAAAGTCACCATCAGTGACCGGCAAATTCATAATCAGTGGGTACAAAGTCTCGATCAGTGATGAGAAAAGTCATAATTAGTGGTGGTAAAGTCACCGTCAGTGAATGGCATTGCCAACATGTGTTGGTGTAAAGTCACAACCAGTGATGAGCAAAGTCACCATTAGTGTTTGTAAAGTCGACATCATTGATTAGCTAAGTCAACATTAGTGTAGTTAAAGTCTCCAACAGTGATGAGAAAAGTCACCATGACTTTTGTTTAAGTCACCATCAGTGATGAGCAAAGTCATAATTATTGTTGGTAAAGTCACCATCAGTGAATGGCAAAGCCAACATAAGTGAGGACAAAGTCTCGATCAGTGATGAGAAAAGTCAACATTACTTTTGTTAAAGTCACCATCATTGATGAGCAAAGTCATAATTAAAGTTGGTAAAGTCACCGTCAGTGATGAGCAAAGTCACCATTAATGTTAATAAATACACCATCAGTGAAGGGCAAAGCCAACATGTGTTGGTGCAAAGAAAAAATCAGTGATGAGCAAATGCACCATTAGTGTTGGTAAAGTCACCATAAGTGACCGGAAAAATCATAATCAGTTGGGACAAAGTCTTCATCAGTGATGAGAAAAGACATAATTAGAGTTGGTAAAGTCACCTTCTGTGATGAGCAAAGTCACCATTAATGTTAGTAAATACACCATCAGTGAAGGGCAAAGCCAAAATGTGTTGGTGCAAAGACAAAATCAGTGATGAGCAAAGTCACCATTAGTGTTGTTAAAGTCACCATCAGTGAATACAAAGTCATAATTAGTATTGGTAAAGTCACCATCAGTGAATGGCATTGCCAACATGAGTTGGTGTAAAGTCACAACCAGTGATGAGAAAAGTCACCATTAGTGTTTGTAAAGTCGACATCATAGATTAGCTAAGTCAACATTAGTGTTGTTACAGTCTCCAACAGTGATGAGAAAAGTCACCATTTCTTTTGTTAAAGTCACCATCAGTGATGAGCAAAGCCAACATAAGTGAGGACAAAGTCTCGATCAGTGATGAGAAAAGTCACCATTACTTTTGTTTTAGTCTCCATCAGTGATGAGAAAAGTCATAATTAGTGTTGGTTAAGTCACCATCAGTGAATGGAATTGCCAACATGTGTTGGTGTAAAGTCACAACCAGTGATGAGCAAAGTCACCATTAGTGTTCGAAAAGTCGACATCATTGAGTAGCTAAGTCAACATTAGTGTTGTTAAACTCTCCAACAGTGATGAGAAAAGTCACAATTACTTTTGTTAAAGTCACCATCAGTGATGAACAAAGTCATAATTATTGTTGTTAAAGTCACCATCAGTGACCGGCAAATTCAAAATTATTGTTGGTAAAGTCACCGTCAGTGATGAACAAAGTCACCATTAATGTTAGTAAATACACCATCAGTGAATGGCATTGCCAACATGTGTTTGTTTAAAGTCACAACCAGTGATGAGCAAAGTCACCATTAGTGTTTGTAAAGTCGACATCATTGATTAGCTAAGTCAACATTAGTGTAGTTAAAGTCTCCAACAGTGATGAGAAAAGTCACCATTACTTTTGTTTAAGTCACCATCAGTGATGAGCAAAGTCATAATTATTGTTGGTAAAGTCACCATCAGTGAATGGCAAAGCCAACATAAGTGAGGACAAAGTCTCGATCAGTAATGAGAAAAGTCAACATTACTTTTGTTAAAGTCACCATCATTGATGAGCAAAGTCATAATTAAAGTTGGTAAAGTCACCGTCAGTGATGAGCAAAGTCACCATTAATGTTAATAAATACACCATCAGTGAAGGGCAAAGCCAACATGTGTTGGTGCAAAGACAAAATCAGTGATGAGCAAATGCACCATTAGTGTTGGTAAAGTCACCATAAGTGACCGGAAAAATCATAATCAGTTGGGACAAAGTCTTCATCAGTGATGAGAAAAGACATAATTAGAGTTGGTAAAGTCACCGTCTGTGATGAGCAAAGTCACCATTAATGTTAGTAAATACACCATCAGTGAAGGGCAAAGCCAAAATGTGTTGGTGCAAAGACAAAATCAGTGATGAGCAAAGTCACCATTAGTGTTGTTAAAGTCACCATCAGTGAATAAAAAGTCATAATTTGTATTGGTAAAGTCACCATCAGTGAATGGCATTGCCAACATGAGTTGGTGTAAAGTCACAACCAGTGATGAGCAAAGTCACCATTAGTGTTTGTAAAGTCGACATCATAGATTAGCTAAGTCAACATTAGTGTTGTTACAGTCTCCAACAGTGATGAGAAAAGTCACCATTTCTTTTGTTAAAGTCACCATCAGTGATGAGCAAAGCCAACATAAGTGAGGACAAAGTCTCGATCAGTGATGAGAAAAGTCACCATTACTTTTGTTTTAGTCTCCATCAGTGATGAGAAAAGTCATAATTAGTGTTGGTTAAGTCACCATCAGTGAATGGAATTGCCAACATGTGTTGGTGTAAAGTCACAACCAGTGATGAGCAAAGTCACCATTAGTGTTTGAAAAGTCGACATCATTGAGTAGCTAAGTCAACATTAGTGTTGTTAAACTCTCCAACAGTGATGAGAAAAGTCACAATTACTTTTGTTTAAGTCACCATCAGTGATGAACAAAGTCATAATTATTGTTGGTAAAGTCACCATCATTGACCGGAAAATTCATAATCAGTTGGGACAAAGTCTCCATCAGTGATGAGAAAAGTCATAATTAGTGTTGGTAAAGTCAACGTCAGTGAATGGCATTGCCAACATGTGTTGGTGTAAAGTCACATACGGTGATGAGCAAAGTCACAATTAGTTTTTGAAAAGTCGACATCATTGATTAGCTAAGTCAACATTAGTGTTGTTAAAGTCGCAATCAGTGATGAGCAAAGTAATAGTTATTGTTGGTAAAGTCATCAGCAGTGAATAGAAAAGCCAACATAAGTGGGGACAAATTCTCCATCAATGATGAGCAAAGTCATAATTATAGTCGGAAAAGTCACCATCAGTGAAGGGCAAAGCCAACATGTGTTGGTGCAAAGACAAAATCAGTAATGAGCAAATACAAAATTAGTGTTGGTAAAGTTACCATCTGTTACATGCAAATTCATAATCAATGGGGACAAAGTCTCCATCAGTGATGAGAAAAGCCAACATGTGTTGGTGTAAATTCACAATCAGTGATGTGCAAAGTTACCAATTGTGTTGGTAAAGACAAAATTATTCATTAGCTTAGTCATAATTAGTGATTACAAAGAAAAAGTCAACATTAGTGTTGTTAAAGTCTATATCAGTTATGAGCAAAGTTATAATTAGTTTTGGTAACGTCACCATCAGTGATTTGCAAATTGACAATTAAAAAGGAACAAAGTCTACATCAGTGATGAGAAAAGTCACCATTTCTTTTGTTACTGTCACCATCAGTGATAAGCAAAGTCATAATTATTGTTGTTAAAGTCACCATCAGTGACCGGCAAATTCAAAATTATTGTTGGTAAAGTCACCGTCAGTGATGAACAAAGTCACCATTAATGTTAGTAAATACACCATCAGTGAATGGCATTGCCAACATGTGTTTGTTTAAAGTAACAACCAGTGATGAGCAAAGTCATAATTATTGTTGGTAAAGTCACCATCATTGACCGGAAAATTCATAATCAGTTGGGACAAAGTCTCCATCATTGATGAGCAAAGTCACAATTAGTGTTTGAAAAGTCGACATCATTGATTAGCTAAGTCAACATTAGTGTTGTTAAAGTCACAATCAGTTATGAGCAAAGTAATAGTTATTGTTGGTAAAGTCACCAGCAGTGAATAGAAAAGCCAACATAAGTGGGGGCAAATTCTCCATCAATGATGAGATAAGTCACCATTACTTTTGTTAAAGTCACCATCAGTGATGAGCAAAGTCATAATTATTGTTGGAAAAGTCACCATCAGTGAAGGGCAAAGCTAACATGTGTTGGTGCAAAGACAAAATCAGTAATGAGCAAATGCAACATTAGTGTTGGTAAAGTTACCATCTGTGACAGGTAAATTCATAATCAATGGGGACAAAGCCTCCATCAGTGATGAGAAAAGCCAACATGTGTTGGTGTAAATTCACAATCAGTGATGTGCAAAGTTACCAATTGTGTTGGTAAAGACAAAATCATTCATTAGCTTAGTCATAATTGGTGATTACAAAGTATCCATCAGTGATGAGAAAAGTCAACATAAGTGTTGTTAAAGTTTATATCAGTTATGAGCAAAGTCATAATTAGTGTTGGTAACGTCACCATCAGTGATTTGCAAATTGACAATTAAAAAGGAACAAAGTCTACATAAGTGATGAGAAAAGTTACCATTATTGTTGTTAAAGTCACCATCAGTGACCGGCAAATTCAAAATTATTGCTGGTAAAGTCACCGTCAGTGATGAACAAAGTCACCATTAATGTTAGTAAATACACCATCAGTGAATGGCATTGCCAACATGTGTTTGTTTAAAGTCACAACCAGTGATGAGCAAAGTCACCATTAGTGTTTGTAAAGTCGACATCATTGATTAGCTAAGTCAACATTAGTGTAGTTAAAGTCTCCATCAGTGATGAGAAAAATCACCATTTCTTTTGTTAAAGTCACCATCAGTGATGAGCAAAGTGATAATTATTGTTGGTAAAGTCACCATCAGTGAATGGCAAAGACAACATAAGTTGGGCTAAAGTCGCCATCAGTGATGAGCAATGTTACCATTAGTATTGTTAAAGTCACCATCATTGATGAGCAAGGTCATAATTAGAGTTGGTAAAGTCACCGTCAGTGATGAGCAAAGTCACCATTAATGTTAGTAAATACACCATCAGTGAAGCAAAGCCAAAATGTGTTGGTGCAAAGACAAAATCAGTGATGAGCAAAGTCACCATTAGTGTTGTTAAAGTCACCATCAGTGAATACTTAGTCATAATTAGTATTTGTAAAGTCACCATCAGTGAATGGCATTGCCAACATGTGTTGGTGTAAAGTCACAACCAGTGATGAGCAAAGTCACCATTAGTGTTGTTAAAGTCACCATCAGTGAATACAAAGTCATAATTAGTATTGGTAAAGTCACCATCAGTGAATGGCATTGCCAACATGTGCTGGTGCAAAGTCACAATCAGTAATGAGCAAAGTCACCATTAGTGTTGCTTATATCACCATCAGTGAATACAAAGTCATAATTAGTAATGGTAAAGTCACCATCAGTGAATGGCATTGCCAACATGTGTTGGTGTAAAGTCACAACCAGTGATGAGCAAAGTCACCATTAGTGTTTGTAAAGTCCACATCATTGATTAGCTAAGTCAACAGTAGTGTTGTTAAAGTCTCCAACAGTGATGAGAAAAGTCATAATCATTTTTAAGAAAGTCACCATCAGTGAATGGCAAAGCCAACATAAGTGAGGACAAAGTCTCGATCAGTGATAAGAAAAGTCAACATTACTTCTGTTAAAGTCACCATCATTGATGAGCAAAGTCATAATTAAAGTTGGTAAAGTCACCGTCAGTGATGAGCAAAGTCACCATTAATGTTAATAAATACACCATCAGTGAAGGGCAAAGCCAACATGTGTTGGTGCAAAGACAAAATCAGTGATGAGCAAATGCACCATTAGTGTTGGTAAAGTCACCATAAGTGACCGGAAAATTCATAATCAGTTGGGACAAAGTCTCCATCAGTGATAAGAAAAGTCATAATTAGTATTGGTAAAGTCACCATCAGTGAATGGCATTGCCAACATGTGTTGGTGCAAAGACAAAATCAGTGATGAGCAAAGTCACCATTAGTGTTGTTAAAGTCACCATCAGTGAATACTTAGTCATAATTAGTATTTGTAAAGTCACCATCAGTGAATGGCATTGCCAACATGTGTTGGTGTAAAGTCACAACCAGTGATGAGCAAAGTCACCATTAGTGTTGTTAAAGTCACCATCAGTGAATACAAAGTCATAATTAGTATTGGTAAAGTCACCATCAGTGAATGGCATTGCCAACATGTGCTGGTGCAAAGTCACAATCAGTAATGAGCAAAGTCACCATTAGTGTTGCTTATATCACCATCAGTGAATACAAAGTCATAATTAGTAATGGTAAAGTCACCATCAGTGAATGGCATTGCCAACATGTGTTGGTGTAAAGTCACAACCAGTGATGAGCAAAGTCACCATTAGTGTTTGTAAAGTCCACATCATTGATTAGCTAAGTCAACAGTAGTGTTGTTAAAGTCTCCAACAGTGATGAGAAAAGTCATAATCATTTTTAAGAAAGTCACCATCAGTGAATGGCAAAGCCAACATAAGTGAGGACAAAGTCTCGATCAGTGATAAGAAAAGTCAACATTACTTCTGTTAAAGTCACCATCATTGATGAGCAAAGTCATAATTAAAGTTGGTAAAGTCACCGTCAGTGATGAGCAAAGTCACCATTAATGTTAATAAATACACCATCAGTGAAGGGCAAAGCCAACATGTGTTGGTGCAAAGACAAAATCAGTGATGAGCAAATGCACCATTAGTGTTGGTAAAGTCACCATAAGTGACCGGAAAATTCATAATCAGTTGGGACAAAGTCTCCATCAGTGATAAGAAAAGTCATAATTAGTATTGGTAAAGTCACCATCAGTGAATGGCATTGCCAACATGTGTTGGTGCAAAGTCACAATCAGTAATGAGCAAAGTCACCATTATTGTTGCTTATATCACCATCAGTGAATACAAAGTCATAATTAGTATTGGTAAAGTCACCATCAGTGAATGGCATTGCCAAAATGTGTTGGTGCAAAGACAAAATCAGTGATGAGCAAAGTCACCATTAGTTTTGCTTATATCACCATCAGTGAATACAAAGTCATAATAAGTATTTGTAAAGTCACCATCAGTGAATGGCATTGCCAACATGTGTTGGTGTAAAGTTGCAACCAGTGATGAGCAAAGTCACCATTAGTGTTGTTAAAGTCACCATCAGTGAATACAAAGTCATAATTAGTATTGGTAAAGTCACCATCAGTGAATGGCATTGCCAACATATGTTGCAGCAAAGTCACAATCAGTAATGAGCATAGTCACCATTAGTGTTGCCTATATCACCATCAGTGAATACAATGTCATAATTAGTATTGGTAAAGTCACCATCAGTGAATGGCATTGCCAACATGTGTTGGTGTAAAGTCACAACCAGTGATGAGCAAAGTCACCATTAGTGTTTGTAAAGTCCACATCATTGATTAGCTACGTCAACAGTAGTGTTGTTAAAGTCTCCAACAGTGATGAGAAAAGTCACCATTTCTTTTGTTAAAGTCACTATCAGTGATGAGCAAGGTCATAATTATTTTAAGGAAAGTCACCATCAGTGAATGGAAAAGCCAACATAAGTGAGGACAAAGTCTCGATCAGTGATGAGAAAAGTCAACATTACTTTTGTTAAAGTCACCATCAGTGAATGGCATTGCCAACATGTGTTGGTGTAAAGTCACAACCAGTGATGAGCAAAGTCACCATTAGTGTTTGTAAAGTCCACATCATTGATTAGCTACGTCAACAGTAGTGTTGTTAAAGTCTCCAACAGTGATGAGAAAAGTCACCATTTCTTTTGTTAAAGTCACCATCAGTAATGAGCAAAGTCATAATTATTTTTAGGAAAGTCACCATCAGTGAATGGCATTGCCAAAATGTGTTGGTGCAAAGACAAAATCAGTGATGAGCAAAGTCACCATTAGTTTTGCTTATATCACCATCAGTGAATACAAAGTCATAATTAGTATTTGTTAAGTCACCATCAGTGAATTGCATTGCCAACATGTGTTGGTGTAAAGTCACAACCAGTGATGAGCAAAGTCACCATTAGTGTTTGTAAAGTCCACATCATTGATTAGCTACGTCAACAGTAGTGTTGTTAAAGTCTCCAACAGTGATGAGAAAAGTCACCATTTCTTTTGTTAAAGTCACCATCAGTGATGAGCAAAGTCATAATTATTTTTAGGAAAGTAACCATCAGTGAATGGCATTGCCAAAATGTGTTGGTGCAAAGACAAAATCAATGATGAGCAAAGTCACCATTAGTTTTGCTTATATCACCATCAGTGAATACAAAGTCATAATTAGTATTTGTAAAGTCACCATCAGTGAATGGCATTGCCAACATGTGTTGGTGCAAAGTCACAATCAGTAATGAGCAAAGTCACCATTAGTGTTGCTTATATCACCATCAGTGAATACAATGTCATAATTAGTATTGGTAAAGTCACCATCAGTGAATGGCATTGCCAACATGTGTTGGTGTAAAGTCACAACCAGTGATGAGCAAAGTCACCATTAGTGTTTGTAAAGTCAACATCATTGATTAGCTACGTCAACAGTAGTGTTGTTAAAGTCTCCAACAGTGATGAGAAAAGTCACCATTTCTTTTGTTAAAGTCACTATCAGTGATGAGCAAGGTCATAATTATTTTAAGGAAAGTCACCATCAGTGAATGGAAAAGCCAACATAAGTGAGGACAAAGTCTCGATCAGTGATGAGAAAAGTCAACATTACTTTTGTTAAAGTCACCATCAGTGAATGGCATTGCCAACATGTGTTGGTGTAAAGTCACAACCAGTGATGAGCAAAGTCACCATTAGTGTTTGTAAAGTCCACATCATTGATTAGCTACGTCAACAGTAGTGTTGTTAAAGTCTCCAACAGTGATGAGAAAAGTCACCATTTCTTTTGTTAAAGTCACTATCAGTGATGAGCAAGGTCATAATTATTTTAAGGAAAGTCACCATCAGTGAATGGAAAAGCCAACATAAGTGAGGACAAAGTCTCGATCAGTGATGAGAAAAGTCAACATTACTTTTGTTAAAGTCACCATCAGTGAATGGCAATGCCAACATGTGTTGGTGTAAAGTCACAACCAGTGATGAGCAAAGTCACCATTAGTGTTTGTAAAGTCCACATCATTGATTAGCTACGTCAACAGTTGTGTTGTTAAAGTCTCCAACAGTGATGAGAAAAGTCACCATTTCTTTTGTTAAAGTCACCATCAGTAATGAGCAAAGTCATAATTATTTTTAGGAAAGTCACCATCAGTGAATGGCATTGCCAAAATGTGTTGGTGCAAAGACAAAATCAGTGATGAGCAAAGTCACCATTAGTTTTGCTTATATCACCATCAGTGAATACAAAGTCATAATTAGTATTTGTAAAGTCACCATCAGTGAATGGCATTGCCAACATGTGTTGGTGTAAAGTCACAACCAGTGATGAGCAAAGTCACCAATAGTGTTGTTAAAGTCACCATCAGTGAATACAAAGTCATAATTAGTATTGGTAAAGTCACCATCAGTGAATGGCATTGCCAACATGTGTTGGTGCAAAGTCACAATCAGTAATGAGCAAAGTCACCATTAGTGTTGCTTATATCACCATCAGTGAATACAAAGTCATAATTAGTATTGGTAAAGTCACCATCAGTGAATGTCATTGCCAACATGTGTTGGTGTAAAGTCACAACCAGTGATGAGCTAAGTCACCATTAGTGTTTGTAAAGTCCACATCATTGATTAGCTACGTCAACAGTAGTATTGTTAAAGTCTCCAACAGTGATGAGAAAAGTCACCATTTCTTTTGTTAAAGTCACTATCAGTGATGAGCAAGGTCATAATTATTTTAAGGAAAGTCACCATCAGTGAATGGCATTGCCAAAATGTGTTGGTGCAAAGACAAAATCAGTGATGAGCAAAGTCACCATTAGTTTTGCTTATATCACCATCAGTGAATACAAAGTCATAATTAGTATTTGTAAAGTCACTATCAGTGAATGGCATTGCCAACATGTGTTGGTGCAAAGTCACAATCAGTAATGAGCAAAGTCACCATTAGTGTTGCTTATATCACCATCAGTGAATACAAAGTCATAATTAGTATTGGTAAAGTCACCATCAGTGAATGGCATTGCCAACATGTGTTGGTGTAAAGTCACAACCAGTGATGAGCAAAGTCACCATTAGTGTTTGTAAAGTCCACATCATTGATTAGCTACGTCAACAGTAGTGTTGTTAAAGTCTCCAACAGTGATGAGAAAAGTCACCATTTCTTTTGTTAAAGTCACTATCAGTGATGAGCAAGGTCATAATTATTTTAAGGAAAGTCACCATCAGTGAATGGCAAAGCCAACATAAGTGAGGACAAAGTCTCGATCAGTTATGAGAAAAGTCAACATTACTTTTGTTAAAGTCACCATCAGTGAATGGCATTGCCAACATGTGTTGGTGTAAAGTCACAACCAGTGATGAGCAAAGTCACCATTAGTGTTTGTAAAGTCCACATCATTGATTAGCTACGTCAACAGTAGTGTTGTTAAAGTCTCCAACAGTGATGAGAAAAGTCACCATTTCTTTTGTTAAAGTCACCATCAGTGATGAGCAAAGTCATAATTATTTTAAGGAAAGTCACCATCAGTGAATGGCATTGCCAAAATGTGTTGGTGCAATGACAAAATCAGTGATGAGCAAAGTCACCATTAGTTTTGCTTATATCACCATCAGTGAATACAAAGTCATAATTAGAGTTGGTAAAGTCACCGTCAGTGTTGAGCAAAGTCCTCATTAATGTTAGTAAATACACCATCAGTGAAGGGCAATGCCAACATGTGTTGGTGTAAAGTCACAACCAGTGATGAGCAAAGTCACCATTAGTGTTTGTAAAGTCCACATCATTGATTAGCTACGTCAACAGTTGTGTTGTTAAAGTCTCCAACAGTGATGAGAAAAGTCACCATTTCTTTTGTTAAAGTCACCATCAGTAATGAGCAAAGTCATAATTATTTTTAGGAAAGTCACCATCAGTGAATGGCATTGCCAAAATGTGTTGGTGCAAAGACAAAATCAGTGATGAGCAAAGTCACCATTAGTTTTGCTTATATCACCATCAGTGAATACAAAGACATAATTAGTATTTGTAAAGTCACCATCAGTGAATGGCATTGCCAACATGTGTTGGTGTAAAGTCACAACCAGTGATGAGCAAAGTCACCATTAGTGTTGTTAAAGTCACCATCAGTGAATACAAAGTCATAATTAGTATTGGTAAAGTCACCATCAGTGAATGGCATTGCCAACATGTGTTGGTGCAAAGTCACAATCAGTAATGAGCAAAGTCACCATTAGTGTTGCTTATATCACCATCAGTGAATACAAAGTCATAATTAGTATTGGTAAAGTCACCATCAGTGAATGGCATTGCCAACATGTGTTGGTGTAAAGTCACAACCAGTGATGAGCTAAGTCACCATTAGTGTTTGTAAAGTCCACATCATTGATTAGCTACGTCAACAGTAGTATTGTTAAAGTCTCCAACAGTGATGAGAAAAGTCACCATTTCTTTTGTTAAAGTCACTATCAGTGATGAGCAAGGTCATAATTATTTTAAGGAAAGTCACCATCAGTGAATGGCATTGCCAAAATGTGTTGGTGCAAAGACAAAATCAGTGATGAGCAAAGTCACCATTAGTTTTGCTTATATCACCATCAGTGAATACAAAGTCATAATTAGTATTTGTAAAGTCACTATCAGTGAATGGCATTGCCAACATGTGTTGGTGCAAAGTCACAATCAGTAATGAGCAAAGTCACCATTAGTGTTGCTTATATCACCATCAGTGAATACAAAGTCATAATTAGTATTGGTAAAGTCACCATCAGTGAATGGCATTGCCAACATGTGTTGGTGTAAAGTCACAACCAGTGATGAGCAAAGTCACCATTAGTGTTTGTAAAGTCCACATCATTGATTAGCTACGTCAACAGGAGTGTTGTTAAAGTCTCCAACAGTGATGAGAAAAGTCACCATTTCTTTTGTTAAAGTCACTATCAGTGATGAGCAAGGTCATAATTATTTTAAGGAAAGTCACCATCAGTGAATGGCAAAGCCAACATAAGTGAGGACAAAGTCTCGATCAGTTATGAGAAAAGTCAACATTACTTTTGTTAGAGTCACCATCAGTGAATGGCATTGCCAACATGTGTTGGTGTAAAGTCACAACCAGTGATGAGCAAAGTCACCATTAGTGTTTGTAAAGTCCACATCATTGATTAGCTACGTCAACAGTAGTGTTGTTAAAGTCTCCAACAGTGATGAGAAAAGTCACCATTTCTTTTGTTAAAGTCACCATCAGTGATGAGCAAAGTCATAATTATTTTAAGGAAAGTCACCATCAGTGAATGGCATTGCCAAAATGTGTTGGTGCAATGACAAAATCAGTGATGAGCAAAGTCACCATTAGTTTTGCTTATATCACCATCAGTGAATACAAAGTCATAATTAGAGTTGGTAAAGTCACCGTCAGTGTTGAGCAAAGTCCTCATTAATGTTAGTAAATACACCATCAGTGAAGGGCAATGCCAACATGTGTTGGTGCAAAGACAAAATCAGTGATGAGCAAATGCACCATTAGTGTTGGTAAAGTCACCATAAGTGACCGGAAAAATCATAATCAGTTGGGACAAAGTCTCCATCAGTGATGAGAAAAGTCATAATTAGAGTTGGTAAAGTCATCGTCAGTGATGAGCAAAGTCACCATTAATGTAAGTAAATACGCCATCAGTGAAGGGCAAAGCCAAAATGTGTTGGTGCAAAGACAAAATCAGTGATGAGCAAAGTCACTATTAGTGTTGTTAAAGTCACCATCAGTGAATACAAAGTCATAATTAGTATTTGTAAAGTCACCATCAGTGAATGGCATTGCCAACATGTGTTGGTGTAAAGTCACAACCAGTGATGAGCAAAGTCACCATTAGTGTTGTTAAAGTCACCATCAGTGAATAAAAAGTCATTATTAGTATTGGTAAAGTCACCATCAGTGAATGGCATTGCCAACATGTGTTGGTGCAAAGTCACAATCAGTAATGAGCAAAGTCACCATTAGTTTTGCATTTATCACCATCAGTGAATACAAAGTCATAATTAGTATTGGTAAAGTCACCATCAGTGAATGGCATTGCCAACATGTGTTGGTGTAAAGTCACAACCAGTGATGAGCAAAGTCACCATTAGTGTTTGTAAAGTCCACATCATTGATTAGCTACGTCAACAGTAGTTTTCTTAAAGTGTCCAACAGTGATGAGAAAAGTCACCATTTCTTTTGTTAAAGTCACCATAAGTGATGAGCAAAGTCATAATTATTTTTAGGAAAGTCACCATCAGAGAATGGCAAAGCCAACATAAGTGAGGACAAAGTCTCGATCAGTGATGAGAAAAGTCAACATTACTTTTGTTAAAGTCACCATCAGTGAATGGCATTGCCAACATGTGTTGGTGTAAAGTCACAACCAGTGATGAGCAAAGTCACCATTAGTGTTTGTAAAGTCCACATCATTGATTAGCTACGTCAACAGTTGTGTTGTTAAAGTCTCCAACAGTGATGAGAAAAGTCACCATTTCTTTTGTTAAAGTCACCATCAGTAATGAGCAAAGTCATAATTATTTTTAGGAAAGTCACCATCAGTGAATGGCATTGCCAAAATGTGTTGGTGCAAAGACAAAATCAGTGATGAGCAAAGTCACCATTAGTTTTGCTTATATCACCATCAGTGAATACAAAGTCATAATTAGTATTTGTTAAGTCACCATCAGTGAATGGCATTGCCAACATGTGTTGGTGTAAAGTCACAACCAGTGATGAGCAAAGTCACCATTAGTGTTTGTAAAGTCCACATCATTGATTAGCTACGTCAACAGTAGTGTTGTTAAAGTCTCCAACAGTGATGAGAAAAGTCACCATTTCTTTTGTTAAAGTCACTATCAGTGATGAGCAAGGTCATAATTATTTTAAGGAAAGTCACCATCAGTGAATGGAAAAGCCAACATAAGTGAGGACAAAGTCTCGATCAGTGATGAGAAAAGTCAACATTACTTTTGTTAAAGTCACCATCAGTGAATGGCATTGCCAACATGTGTTGGTGTAAAGTCACAACCAGTGATGAGCAAAGTCACCATTAGTGTTTGTAAAGTCCACGTCATTGATTAGCTACGTCAACAGTTGTGTTGTTAAAGTCTCCAACAGTGATGAGCAAAGTCATAATTATTTTTAGGAAAGTCACCATCAGTGAATGGCATTGCCAAAATGTGTTGGTGCAAAGACAAAATCAGTGATGAGCAAAGTCACCATTAATTTTGCTTATATCACCATCAGTGAATAAAAAGTCATAATTAGTATTGGCAAAGTCACCATCAGTGAATGGCATTGCCAACATGTGTTGGTGTAAAGTCACAACCAGTGATGAGCAAAGTCACCATTAGTGTTGTTAAAGTCACCATCAGTGAATACAAAGTCATAATTAGTATTGGTAAAGTCACAACCAGTGATGAGAAAAGTCACCATTTCTTTTGTTAAAGTCACCATCAGTGATGAGCAACCTCAAAATAAGTGAGGACAAAGTCTCGATCAGTTATGAGAAATGTCACCATTACTTTTGTTTAAGTCACCATCAGTGATGAACAAAGTCATAATTATTGTTGGTAAAGTCACCGTCAGCGTTGAGCAAAGTCCTCATTAATGTTAGTAAATACACCATCAGATAAGGGCAATGCCAACATGTGTTGGTGCAAAGACAAAATCAGTGATGAGCAAATGCACCATTAGTGTTGGTAAAGTCACCATAAGTGACCGGAAAAATCATAATCAGTTGGGACAAAGTCTCCATCAGTGATGAGTAAAGTCATAATTAGAGTTGGTAAAGTCACCGTCAGTGATGAGCAAAGTCACCATTAATGTAAGTAAATACACCATCAGTGAAGGGCAAAGCCAAAATGTGTTGGTGCAAAGACAAAATCAGTGATGAGCAAAGTCACTATTAGTGTTGTTAAAGTCACCATCAGTGAATACAAAGTCATAATTAGTATTTGTAAAGTCACCATCAGTGAATGGCATTGCCAACATGTGTTGGTGCAAAGTCACAATCAGGAATGAGCAAAGTCACCATTAGTGTTGCTTATATCACCATCAGTGAATACAAAGTCATAATTAGTATTGGTAAAGTCACCATCAGTGAATGGCATTGCCAACATGTGTTGGTGTAAAGTCACAACCAGTGATGAGAAAAGTCACCATTTCTTTTGTTAAAGTCACCATCAGTGATGAGCAACATCAAAATAAGTGAGGACAAAGTCTCGATCAGTTATGAGAAAAGTCACCATTACTTTTGTTAAAGTCACCATCAGTGATGAGCAAAGTCATAATTATTGTTGGTAAAGTCACCATCAGTGACCGGCAAATTCATAATCAGTTGGGACAAAGTCTCCATCAGTGATGTGTAAAATCATAATTAGTGTTGTTAAAGTCACCATCAAAGACGAGGAAAGTCGTAATTGGTGTTGGTAAAGTCACCATCAGTGAAGGGCAAAGACAACATGTGTTGGTGTAAAGTCACAACCAGTGATGAGCAAAGTCACCATTATCGTTGTTAAAGTCACCATCAGTGACGAGGAAAGTCGTAATTGGTGTTGGTAAAGTCACCATCAGTGAAGGGCAAAGACAACATGTGTTGGTGTAAAGTCACCATTAGTGTTTGTAAAGTCGACATCATTGATTAGCTAAGTCAACATTAGTGTTGTTAAAGTCTCCAACAGTGATGAGAAAAGTCACCATTTCTTTTGTTAAAGTCACCATCAGTGATGAGCAAAGCCAACATAAGTGAGGACAAAGTCTCGATCAGTGATTAGAAAATACACCATTACTTTTGTTAAAGTCACCTTCAGTGATAAACAAAGTCATAATTATTGTTGGTAAAGTCACCATCAGTGAAGGGCAAAGCCAACATGAGTTGGTGCAAAGACAAAATCAGTAATGAGCAAATGCACCATTAGTGATGAAAAAGCCGCCATCAGTCATTTGCAAAGTCATAATTAGTGGGGACAAAGTCTCCATTAGTGAATGGCAAGCCAACATTAGTTTGGGTAAAGTCACAATCAGTGATGATCAAAGTCAAAATTATTGTTGGGAAAGTCACCATCAGTAAATAGCAAAGCCAACATATGTGAGGACAAAGTCTCCATCAGTTATGAGAAATGTCACCATTACTTTTGTTTAAGTCACCATCAGTGATGAGCAAAGTCATAATTATTGTTAGTAAAGTCACCATCAGTGACCGGCAAATTCATAATCAGTGGGTACAAAGTCTCCATCAGTGATGAGAAAAGTCATAATTAGTATTGGTAAAGTCACTATCAGAGAATGGAATTGCCAACATGTGTTGGTGTAAAGTCACAACCAGTGATGAGCAAAGTCACCATTAGTGTTTGAAGAGTCGACATCATTAAGTAGCTAAGTCAACATTAGTGTTGTTAAAGTCTCCAACAGTGATGAGAAAAGTCACAATTACTTTTGTTTAAGTCACCGTCAGTGATGAACAAAGTCATAATTATTGTTGGTAAAGTCACCATCATTGACCGGAAAATTCATAATCAGTTGGGACATAGTCTCCATCAGTGATGAGAAAAGTCATAATTAGTATTAGTAAAGTCACCTTCAGTGAATGGCATTGCCAACATAAGTGGGGACAAATTCTCCATCAATGATGAGAAAAGTCACCATTACTTTTGTTAAAGTCACCATCTGTGAAGGGCAAAGCCAACATGTGTTGGTGCAAAGACAAAATCAGTAATGAGCAAATGCAACATTAGTGTTGTTTAAGTCACCATCTGTGACAGGCAAATTCATAATCAATGGGGACAAAGTCTCCATCAGTGATGAGAAAAGCCAACACGTGTTGGTGTAAATTCACAATCAGTGATGTGCAAAGTTACCAATAGTGTTGGTAAAGTCAAAATCATTCATTAGCTAAGTCATAATTAGTGTTTACAAAGTATCCATCAGTGATGAGAAAAGTGACCATTAATGTTAGTAAATACACCATCAGTGAATGGCATTGCCAACATGTGTTTGTGTAAAGTCACAACCAGTGATGAGCAAAGTCACCATTAGTGTAGTTAAAGTAACCATCAGTGATTAGCAAAGTGATAATTATTGTTGGTAAAGTCACCATCAGTGAATGGCAAAGACAACATAAGTTGGGGTAAAGTCACCATCATTGATGAGCAATGTTACCATTACTATTGTTAAAGTCACCATCATTGATGAGCAAAGTCAAAATTAGAGTTGGTAAAGTCACCGTCAGTGATGAGCAAAGTCACCATTAATGTTAGTAAATACACCATCAGTGAAGGGCAAAGCCAAAATGTGTTGGTGCAAAGACAAAATCAGTGATGAGCAAAGTCACCATTAGTGTTGTTAAAGTCACCATCAGTGAATACAAAGTCATAATTAGTATTGGTAAAGTCACCATCAATGAATTGCATTGCCAACATGTGTTGGTGTAAAGTCACAACCAGTGATGAGCAAAGTCACCATTAGTGTTGTTAAAGTCACCATCAGTGAATACAAAGTCATAATTAGTATTGGTAAAGTCACCATCAGTGAATGGCATTGCCAACATGTGTTGGTGCAAAGTCACAATCAGTAATGAGCAAAGTCACCATTAGTGTTGCTTATATCACCATCAGTGAATACAAAGTCATAATTAGTATTGGTAAAGTCAACATCAGTGAATGGCATTGCCAACATGTGTTGGTGTAAAGTCACAACCAGTGATGAGCAAAGTGACCATTAGTGTTTGTAAAGTCGACATCATTGATTAGCTAATTCACAGTAGTGTTGTTAAAGTCTCCAACAGTGATGAGAAAAGTCACCATTTCTTTTGTTAAAGTCACCATCAGTGATGAGCAAAATCATAATTATTTTTAGGAAAGTCACCATCAGTGAATGGCAAAGCCAACATAAGTGAGGACATAGTCTCGATCAGTGATGAGAAAAGTTACCATTACTTTTGTTAAAGTCACCATCAGTGAAGAGCAAAGTCATAGTTATTGTTGGAAAAGTCTCCATCAGTGATGAGAAAAGCCAGCATGTGTTGGTGTAAATTCACAATCAGTGATGTGCAAAGTTACCAATAGTGTTGGTAAAGTCAAAATCATTCATTAGCTAAGTCATAATTAGTGATTACAAAGTATCTATCAGTGATGAGAAAAGTCAACATAAGTGTTGTTAAAGTCTATATCAGTTATGAGCAAAGTCATGATTAGTGTTGGTAACGTCACCATCAGTGATTTGCAAAGTGACAATTAAAAAGGAACAAAGTCTACATCAGTGATGAGAAAAGTCACCATTACTTTTGTTAAAGTCACCATTAGTGTTGCTTATATCACCATCAGTGATAAACAAAGTCATAATTATTGTTGGTAAAGTCACCATCAGTGAAGGGCAAAGCCAACATGTGTTGGTGCAAAGACAAAATCCATGATGAGCTAAGTCAGCATTAGTGTTTACAAAGTATCCATCAGTGATGAGAAAAGTCACCATTAATGTTAGTAAATACACCATCAGTGAATGGCATTGCCAACATGTGTTTGTGTAAAGTCACAACCAGTGATGAGCAAAGTCACCATTAGTGTAGTTAAAGTAACCATCAGTGATGAGCAAAGTGATAATTATTGTTGGTAAAGTCACCATCAGTGAATGGCAAAGACAACATAAGTTGGGGTAAAGTCACCATCATTGATGAGCAATGTTACCATTACTATTGTTAAAGTCACCATCATTGATGAGCAAAGTCAAAATTAGAGTTGGTAAAGTCACGGTCAGTGATGAGCAAAGTAACCATTAATGTTAGTAAATACACCATCAGTGAAGGGCAAAGCCAAAATGTGTTGGTGCAAAGACAAAATCAGTGATGAGCAAAGTCACCATTAGTGTTGTTAAAGTCACCATCAGTGAATACAAAGTCATAATTAGTATTGGTAAAGTCACCATCAATGAATTGCATTGCCAACATGTGTTGGTGTAAAGTCACAACCAGTGATGAGCAAAGTCACCATTAGTGTTGCTTATATCACCATCAGTGAATACAAAGTCATAATTAGTATTGGTAAAGTCAACATCAGTGAATGGCATTGCCAACATGTGTTGGTGTAAAGTCACAACCAGTGATGAGCAAAGTGACCATTAGTGTTTGTAAAGTCGACATCATTGATTAGCTAATTCACAGTAGTGTTGTTAAAGTCTCCAACAGTGATGAGAAAAGTCACCATTTCTTTTGTTAAAGTCACCATCAGTGATGAGCAAAGTCATAATTATTTTTAGGAAAGTCACCGTCAGTGAATGGCATTGCCAACATAAGTGGGGACAAATTCTCCATCAATGATGAGAAAAGTCACCATTACTTTTGTTAAAGTCACCATCTGTGAAGGGCAAAGCCAACATGTGTTGGTGCAAAGACAAAATCAGTAATGAGCAAATGCAACATTAGTGTTGTTTAAGTCACCATCTGTGACAGGCAAATTCATAATCAATGGGGACAAAGTCTCCATCAGTGATGAGAAAAGCCAACACGTGTTGGTGTAAATTCACAATCAGTGATGTGCAAAGTTACCAATAGTGTTGGTAAAGTCAAAATCATTCATTAGCTAAGTCATAATTAGTGTTTACAAAGTATCCATCAGTGATGAGAAAAGTGACCATTAATGTTAGTAAATACACCATCAGTGAATGGCATTGCCAACATGTGTTTGTGTAAAGTCACAACCAGTGATGAGCAAAGTCACCATTAGTGTAGTTAAAGTAACCATCAGTGATTAGCAAAGTGATAATTATTGTTGGTAAAGTCACCATCAGTGAATGGCAAAGACAACATAAGTTGGGGTAAAGTCACCATCATTGATGAGCAATGTTACCATTACTATTGTTAAAGTCACCATCATTGATGAGCAAAGTCAAAATTAGAGTTGGTAAAGTCACCGTCAGTGATGAGCAAAGTCACCATTAATGTTAGTAAATACACCATCAGTGAAGGGCAAAGCCAAAATGTGTTGGTGCAAAGACAAAATCAGTGATGAGCAAAGTCACCATTAGTGTTGTTAAAGTCACCATCAGTGAATACAAAGTCATAATTAGTATTGGTAAAGTCACCATCAATGAATTGCATTGCCAACATGTGTTGGTGTAAAGTCACAACCAGTGATGAGCAAAGTCACCATTAGTGTTGTTAAAGTCACCATCAGTGAATACAAAGTCATAATTAGTATTGGTAAAGTCACCATCAGTGAATGGCATTGCCAACATGTGTTGGTGCAAAGTCACAATCAGTAATGAGCAAAGTCACCATTAGTGTTGCTTATATCACCATCAGTGAATACAAAGTCATAATTAGTATTGGTAAAGTCAACATCAGTGAATGGCATTGCCAACATGTGTTGGTGTAAAGTCACAATCAGTAATGAGCAAAGTCACCATTAGTGTTGCTTATATCACCATCAGTGAATACAAAGTCATAATTAGTATTGGTAAAGTCAACATCAGTGAATGGCATTGCCAACATGTGTTGGTGTAAAGTCACAACCAGTGATGAGCAAAGTGACCATTAGTGTTTGTAAAGTCGACATCATTGATTAGCTAATTCACAGTAGTGTTGTTAAAGTCTCCAACAGTGATGAGAAAAGTCACCATTTCTTTTGTTAAAGTCACCATCAGTGAAGAGCAAAGTCATAGTTATTGTTGGAAAAGTCTCCATCAGTGATGAGAAAAGCCAGCATGTGTTGGTGTAAATTCACAATCAGTGATGTGCAAAGTTACCAATAGTGTTGGTAAAGTCAAAATCATTCATTAGCTAAGTCATAATTAGTGATTACAAAGTATCTATCAGTGATGAGAAAAGTCAACATAAGTGTTGTTAAAGTCAATATCAGTTATGAGCAAAGTCATGATTAGTGTTGGTAACGTCACCATCAGTGATTTGCAAAGTGACAATTAAAAAGGAACAAAGTCTACATCAGTGATGAGAAAAGTCACCATTACTTTTGTTAAAGTCACCATTAGTGTTGCTTATATCACCATCAGTGATAAACAAAGTCATAATTATTGTTGGTAAAGTCACCATCAGTGAAGGGCAAAGCCAACATGTGTTGGTGCAAAGACAAAATCCATGATGAGCTAAGTCAGCATTAGTGTTAACAAAGTATCCATCAGTGATGAGAAAAGTCACCATTAATGTTAGTAAATACACCATCAGTGAATGGCATTGCCAACATGTGTTTGTGTAAAGTCACAACCAGTGATGAGCAAAGTCACCATTAGTGTAGTTAAAGTAACCATCAGTGATGAGCAAAGTGATAATTATTGTTGGTAAAGTCACCATCAGTGAATGGCAAAGACAACATAAGTTGGGGTAAAGTCACCATCATTGATGAGCAATGTTACCATTACTATTGTTAAAGTCACCATCATTGATGAGCAAAGTCAAAATTAGAGTTGGTAAAGTCACCGTCAGTGATGAGCAAAGTCACCATTAATGTTAGTAAATACACCATCAGTGAAGGGCAAAGCCAAAATGTGTTGGTGCAAAGACAAAATCAGTGATGAGCAAAGTCACCATTAGTGTTGTTAAAGTCACCATCAGTGAATACAAAGTCATAATTAGTATTGGTAAAGTCACCATCAATGAATTGCATTGCCAACATGTGTTGGTGTAAAGTCACAACCAGTGATGAGCAAAGTCACCATTAGTGTTGTTAAAGTCACCATCAGTGAATACAAAGTCATAATTAGTATTGGTAAAGACACAATCAGTGAATGGCATTGCCAACATGTGTTGGTGCAAAGTCACAATCAGTAATGAGCAAAGTCACCATTAGTGTTGCTTATATCACCATCAGTGAATACAAAGTCATAATTAGTATTGGTTAAGTCAACATCAGTGAATGGCATTGCCAACATGTGTTGGTGTAAAGTCACAACCAGTGATGAGCAAAGTGACCATTAGTGTTTGTAAAGTCGACATCATTGATTAGCTAATTCACAGTAGTGTTGTTAAAGTCTCCAACAGTGATGAGAAAAGTCACCATTTCTTTTGTTAAAGTCACCATCAGTGATGAGCAAAGTCATAATTATTTTTAGGAAAGTCACCATCAGTGAATGGCAAAGCCAACATAAGTGAGGACAAAGTCTCGATCAGTGATGAGAAAAGTTACCATTACTTTTGTTAAAGTCACCATCAGTGAAGAGCAAAGTCATAGTTATTGTTGGAAAAGTCACCATCAGAGAAGGGCAAAGCCAACATGTGTTGGTGCAAAGACAAAATTAGTAATGAGCAAATGCAACATAAGTGTTGGTAAAGTCACCATCTGTGACAGGAAAATTCATAATCAATGGGGAAAAAGTCTCCATCAGTGATGAGAAAAGCCAACATGTGTTGGTGTAAATTCACAATCAGTGATGTGCAAAGTTACCAATAGTGTTGGTAAAGTCAAAATCATTCATTAGCTAAGTCATAATTAGTGATTACAAAGTATCTATCAGTGATGAGAAAAGTCAACATAAGTGTTGTTAAAGTCTATATCAGTTATGAGCAAAGTCATGATTAGTGTTGGTAACGTCACCATCAGTGATTTGCAAAGTGACAATTAAAAAGGAACAAAGTCTACATCAGTGATGAGAAAAGTCACCATTACTTTTGTTAAAGTCAGCATTAGTGTTGGTAATATCACCATCAGTGATGATCAAAGTCATAATTATTTTTGGGAAAGTCACCATCAGTGATTGCCAAAGCCAACATAAGTGAGGGCAAAGTCTCCATCAGTGATGAGAAAACTTACCATTATTTTTGTATAAGTAACCATCAGTGATGAGCAAAGTCATAATTATTGTTGGTAAAGTCAACATCAGTGACCGGCAAATTCATAATCAGTTGGGACAAAGTCTCCATCAGTGATGTGAAAAGTCATAATTAGTGTAGGTAAAGTCACCATCAGTGAATTGCATATCCAACATGTGTTGGTGTAAAGTCAAAACCAGTGATGAGAAAAGTCACCATTTCTTTTGTTAAAGTCACCATCAGTGATGAGCAAAGCCAACATAAGTGAGGACAAAGTCTCGATCAGTGATTAGAAAATACACCATTACTTTTGTTTAAGTCACCTTCAGTGATGAACAAAGTCATAATTATTGTTGGTAAAGTCACCATCAGTGACCGGAAAATTCATAATCAGTTGGGAACAAGTCTCCATCAGTGATGAGAAAAGTCATAATTAGTGGTGGTAAAGACACCATCAGTGAATGGCATTGACAACATGTGTTGGTGCAAATTCACAATCAGTAATGAGCAAAGTCACCATTAGTGTTGCTTATATCACCATCAGTGAATACAAAGTCATAATTAGTATTGGTAAAGTCACCATCAGTGAATGGCATTGCCAACATGTGTTGGTGTAAAGTCACAACCAGTGATGAGCAAAGTCACCATTAGTGTTTGTAAAGTCGACATCATTGATTAGCTAAGTCACAGTAGTGTTGTTAAAGTCTCCAACGGTGATGAGAAAAGTCGCCATTTCTTTTGTTAAAGTCATCATCAGTGATGAGCAAAGTCATAATTATTTTTAGGAAAGTCACCATCAGTGAATGGCAAAGCCAACATAAGTGAGGACAAAGTCTCGATCAGTGATAAGAAAAGTTACCATTACTTTTGTTAAAGTCACCATCAGTGAAGAGCAAAGTCATAGTTATTGTTGGTAAAGTCACCATCAGTGAAGGGCAAAGCCAACATGTGTTGGTGCAAAGACAAAATCAGTGATGAGCAAATGCACCATTAGTGTTGATAAAGTCACCATAAGTGACCGAAAAAATCATAATCAGTTGGGACAAAGTCTCCATCAGTGATGAGAAAAGTCATAATTAGAGTTGGTAAAGTCAACGTCAGTGATGAGCAAAGTCACCATTAATCTTAGTAAATACACCGTCAGTGAATGGCATTGCCAAAATGTGTTGGTGCAAAGACAAAATCAGTGATGAGCAAATGCACCATTAGTGTTGATAAAGTCACCATAAGTGACCGAAAAAATCATAATCAGTTGGGACAAAGTCTCCATCAGTGATGAGAAAAGTCATAATTAGAGTTGGTAAAGTCAACGTCAGTGATGAGCAAAGTCACCATTAATCTTAGTAAATACACCATCAGTGAATGGCATTGCCAAAATGTGTTGGTGCAAAGACAAAATCAGTGATGAGCAAAGTCACTATTAGTGTTGCTTATATCACCATCAGTGAATACAAAGTCATAATTAGTATTGGTTAAGTCACCATCAGTGAATGGCATTGCCAACATGAGTTGGTGTAAAGTCACAACCAGTGATGAGCAAAGTCACCATTAGTGTTTGTAAAGTCGACATCATTGATTAGCTAAGTCAACAGTAGTGTTGTTAAAGTCTCCAACAGTGATGAGAAAAGTCACCATTTCTATTGTTTAAGTCACCATCAGTGATGAGCAAAGTCATAATTATTGTTAGGAAAGTCACCATCAGTGAATGGCAAAGCCAACATAAGTGAGGACAAAGTCTCCATCAGTGATGAGAAGAAATAATTATTGTTGGAAAAGTCACCATCAGTGAAAAGCAAAGCCAACATGTGTTGGCGCAAAGACAAAATCAGTGATGAGCAAATGCAACATTAGTGTTGGTAAAGTCACCATCTGTGACCGGCAAATTCATAATTAGTGGGGACAAAGTCTCCATCAGTGATGAGAAAAGCCAACATGTGTTGGTGTAAATTCACAATCAGTGATGTGCAAAGTTACTATTAGTTTTGGTAAAGTCAAAATCATTGATTAGCTTAGTCATAATTAGTGATTACTAAGTATCAATCGGTGATGAGAAAAGTCAACATATGTGTTGTTAAAGTCTATATCAGTTATGAGCAAAGTCATAATTAGTGGTGGTAACGTCACCATCAGTGATTTGCAAAGTGATAATTTAAAGGAACAAAGTCAACATCAGTGATGAGAAAAGTCACCATTACTTTTGTTAAAGTCACCATCAGTGATAAGCAAAGTCATAATTATTGTTGGTAAAGTCACCGTCAGTGATGAGCAAAGTCACCATTAATGTCAGTAAATACACCATAAGTTAATGGCATTGCCAACATGAGTTTGTGTAAAGTCACAACCAGTGATGAGCAAAGTCACCATTAGTGTTTGTAAAGTCGACTTCATTGATTAGCTAAGTCAACATTAGAGTTGTTAAAGTCTCCAACAGTGATGAGAAAAGTAACCATTTCTTTTGTTAAAGTCACCATCAGTGATGAGCAAAGTCATAATTATTTTAAGGAAAGTCACCATCAGTGAATGGCATTGCCAAAATGTGTTGGTGCAATGACAAAATCAGTGATGAGCAAAGTCACCATTAGTTTTGCTTATATCACCATCAGTGAATACAAAGTCATAATTAGAGTTGGTAAAGTCACCGTCAGTGTTGAGCAACGTCCTCATTAATGTTAGTAAATACACCATCAGTGAAGGGCAATGCCAACATGTGTTGGTGCAAAGACAAAATCAGTGATGAGCAAATGCACCATTAGTGTTGGTAAAGTCACCATAAGTGACCGGAAAAATCATAATCAGTTGGGACAAAGTCTCCATCAGTGATGAGAAAAGTCATAATTAGAGTTGGTAAAGTCACCGTCAGTGATGAGCAAAGTCACCATTAATGTAAGTAAATACACCATCAGTGAAGGGCAAAGCCAAAATGTGTTGGTGCAAAGACAAAATCAGTGATGAGCAAAGTCACTATTAGTGTTGTTAAAGTCACCATCAGTGAATACAAAGTCATAATTAGTATTTGTAAAGTCACCATCAGTGAATGGCATTGCCAACATGTGTTGGTGTAAAGTCACAACCAGTGATGAGCAAAGTCACCATTAGTGTTGTTAAAGTCACCATCAGTGAATAAAAAGTCATAATTAGTATTGGTAAAGTCACCATCAGTGAATGGCATTGCCAACATGTGTTGGTGCAAAGTCACAATCAGTAATGAGCAAAGTCACCATTAGTGTTGCTTTTATCACCATCAGTGAATACAAAGTCATAATTAGTATTGGTAAAGTCACCATCAGTGAATGGCATTGCCAACATGTGTTGGTGTAAAGTCACAACCAGTGATGAGCAAAGTCACCATTAGTGTTTGTAAAGTCCACATCATTGATTAGCTACGTCAACAGAAGTTTTGTTAAAGTGTCCAACAGTGATGAGAAAAGTCACCATTTCTTTTGTTAAAGTCACCATAAGTGATGAGCAAAGTCATAATTATTTTTAGGAAAGTCACCATCAGAGAATGGAAAAGCCAACATAAGTGAGGACAAAGTCTCGATCAGTGATGAGAAAAGTCAACATTACTTTTGTTAAAGTCTCCATCAGTGATGAGAAAAGTCATAATTAGAGTTGGTAAAGTCACCGTCAGTGATGAGCAAAGTCACCATTAATGTAAGTAAATACACCATCAGTGAAGGGCAAAGCCAAAATGTGTTGGTGCAAAGACAAAATCAGTGATGAGCAAAGTCACTATTAGTGTTGTTAAAGTCACCATCAGTGAATAAAAAGTCATAATTAGTATTGGTAAAGTCACCATCAGTGAATGGCATTGCCAACATGTGTTGGTGCAAAGACAAAATCAGTGATGAGCAAATGCACCATTAGTGTTGGTAAAGTCACCATAAGTGACCGGAAAAATCATAATCAGTTGGGACAAAGTCTCCATCAGTGATGAGAAAAGTCATAATTAGAGTTGGTAAAGTCACCGTCAGTGATGAGCAAAGTCACCATTAATGTAAGTAAATACACCATCAGTGAAGGGCAAAGCCAAAATGTGTTGGTGCAAAGACAAAATCAGTGATGAGCAAAGTCACTATTAGTGTTGTTAAAGTCACCATCAGTGAATACAAAGTCATAATTAGTATTTGTAAAGTCACCATCAGTGAATGGCATTGCCAACATGTGTTGGTGTAAAGTCACAACCAGTGATGAGCAAAGTCACCATTAGTGTTGTTAAAGTCACCATCAGTGAATAAAAAGTCATAATTAGTATTGGTAAAGTCACCATCAGTGAATGGCATTGCCAACATGTGTTGGTGCAAAGTCACAATCAGTAATGAGCAAAGTCACCATTAGTGTTGCTTTTATCACCATCAGTGAATACAAAGTCATAATTAGTATTGGTAAAGTCACCATCAGTGAATGGCATTGCCAACATGTGTTGGTGTAAAGTCACAACCAGTGATGAGCAAAGTCACCATTAGTGTTTGTAAAGTCCACATCATTGATTAGCTACGTCAACAGAAGTTTTGTTAAAGTGTCCAACAGTGATGAGAAAAGTCACCATTTCTTTTGTTAAAGTCACCATAAGTGATGAGCAAAGTCATAATTATTTTTAGGAAAGTCACCATCAGAGAATGGAAAAGCCAACATAAGTGAGGACAAAGTCTCGATCAGTGATGAGAAAAGTCAACATTACTTTTGTTAAAGTCTCCATCAGTGATGAGAAAAGTCATAATTAGAGTTGGTAAAGTCACCGTCAGTGATGAGCAAAGTCACCATTAATGTAAGTAAATACACCATCAGTGAAGGGCAAAGCCAAAATGTGTTGGTGCAAAGACAAAATCAGTGATGAGCAAAGTCACTATTAGTGTTGTTAAAGTCACCATCAGTGAATAAAAAGTCATAATTAGTATTGGTAAAGTCACCATCAGTGAATGGCATTGCCAACATGTGTTGGTGCAAAGTCACAATCAGGAATGAGCAAAGTCACCATTAGTGTTGCTTATATCACCATCAGTGAATACAAAGTCATAATTAGTATTGGTAAAGTCACCATCAGTGAATGGCATTGCCAACATGTGTTGGTGTAAAGTCACAACCAGTGATGAGAAAAGTCACCATTTCTTTTGTTAAAGTCACCATCAGTGATGAGCAACATCAAAATAAGTGAGGACAAAGTCTCGATCAGTTATGAGAAATGTCACCATTACTTTTGTTTAAGTCACCATCAGTGATGAACAAAGTCATAATTATTGTTGGTAAAGTCACCATCATTGACCGGAAAATTCATAATCAGTTGGGACAAAGTCTCCATCAGTGATGAGAAAAGTCATAATTAGTGTTAGTAAAATCACCGTCAGTGAATGGCATTATCAACATAAGTGGGGACAAATTCTCCATCAATGATGAGAAAAGTTACCATTACTTTTGTTAAAGTCACCATCAGTGATGAGCAAAGTCATAATTATTGTTGGTAAAGTCACCATCAGTGACCGGCAAATTCATAATCAGTTGGGACAAAGTCTCCATCAGTGATGTGTAAAATCATAATTAGTGTTGGTAAAGTCACCATCAGTGAATTGCATATCCAACATGTGTTGGTGTAAAGTCAAAACCAGTGATGAGAAAAGTCACCATTTCTTTTGTAAAGTCACCATCAGTGAATGGCAAAGCCATCATAAGTGAGGTCAAAGTCTCGATCAGTGATGAGAAAAGTCACCATTACTTTTGTTCATGTCACCATCAGTGATGAACAAAGTCATAATTATTGTTGGTAAAGTCACCATCAGTGACCGGAAAATTCATAATCAGTTGGGACCAAGTCTCCATCAGTAATGAGAAAAGTCATAATTAGTGGTGGTTAAGACACCGTCAGTGAATGGCATTGACAACATGTGTTGGTGTAAAGTCAGAACCAGTGATGACCAAAGTCACCATTAGTGTTGTTATAGTCACCATCAAAGACGAGGAAAGTCGTAATTGGTGTTGGTAAAGTCACCATCAGTGAAGGGCAAAGACAACATGTGTTGGTGTAAAGTCACAACCAGTGATGAGCAAAGTCACCATTATCGTTGTTAAAGTCACCATCAGTGACGAGGAAAGTCGTAATTGGTGTTGGTAAAGTCACCATCAGTGAAGGGCAAAGACAACATGTGTTGGTGTAAAGTCACAATCAGTGATGAGCAAAGTCACCATTAGTGTTTGTAAAGTCGACATCATTGATTAGCTAAGTCAACATTAGTGTTGTTAAAGTCTCCAACAGTGATGAGAAAAGTCACCATTTCTTTTGTTAAAGTCACCATCAGTGATGAGCAAAGCCAACATAAGTGAGGACAAAGTCTCGATCAGTGATTAGAAAATACACCATTACTTTTGTTTAAGTCACCTTCAGTGATGAACAAAGTCATAATTAGTATTGGAAAAGTCACCATCAGTGAATGGCATTGCCAACATGTGTTGGTGCAAAGTCACAATCAGGAATGAGCAAAGTCACCATTAGTGTTGCTTATATCACCATCAGTGAATACAAAGTCATAATTAGTATTGGTAAAGTCTCCATCAGTGAATGGCATTGCCAACATGTGTTGGTGTAAAGTCACAACCAGTGATGAGAAAAGTCACCATTTCTTTTGTTAAAGTCACCATCAGTGATGAGCAACATCAAAATAAGTGAGGACAAAGTCTCGATCAGTTATGAGAAATGTCACCATTACTTTTGTTTAAGTCACCATCAGTGATGAACAAAGTCATAATTATTGTTGGTAAAGTCACCATCATTGACCGGAAAATTCATAATCAGTTGGGACAAAGTCTCCATCAGTGATGAGAAAAGTCATAATTAGTGTTAGTAAAATCACCGTCAGTGAATGGCATTATCAACATAAGTGGGGACAAATTCTCCATCAATGATGAGAAAAGTTACCATTACTTTTGTTAAAGTCACCATCAGTGATGAGCAAAGTCATAATTATTGTTGGTAAAGTCACCATCAGTGACCGGCAAATTCATAATCAGTTGGGACAAAGTCTCCATCAGTGATGTGTAAAATCATAATTAGTGTTGGTAAAGTCACCATCAGTGAATTGCATATCCAACATGTGTTGGTGTAAAGTCAAAACCAGTGATGAGAAAAGTCACCATTTCTTTTGTAAAGTCACCATCAGTGAATGGCAAAGCCATCATAAGTTAGGTCAAAGTCTCGATCAGTGATGAGGAAAGTCACCATTACTTTTGTTCATGTCACCATCAGTGATGAACAAAGTCATAATTATTGTTGGTAAAGTCACCATCAGTGACCGGAAAATTCATAATCAGTTGGGACCAAGTCTCCATCAGTAATGAGAAAAGTCATAATTAGTGGTGGTTAAGACACCGTCAGTGAATGGCATTGACAACATGTGTTGGTGTAAAGTCAGAACCAGTGATGACCAAAGTCACCATTAGTGTTGTTAAAGTCACCATCAAAGACGAGGAAAGTCGTAATTGGTGTTGGTAAAGTCACCATCAGTGAAGGGCAAAGACAACATGTGTTGGTGTAAAGTCACAACCAGTGATGAGCAAAGTCACCATTATCGTTGTTAAAGTCACCATCAGTGACGAGGAAAGTCGTAATTGGTGTTGGTAAAGTCACCATCAGTGAAGGGCAAAGACAACATGTGTTGGTGTAAAGTCACAATCAGTGATGAGCAAAGTCACCATTAGTGTTTGTAAAGTCGACATCATTGATTAGCTAAGTCAACATTAGTGTTGTTAAAGTCTCCAACAGTGATGAGAAAAGTCACCATTTCTTTTGTTAAAGTCACCATCAGTGATGAGCAAAGTCATAATTATTTTAAGGAAAGTCACCATCAGTGAATGGCATTGCCAAAATGTGTTGGTGCAATGACAAAATCAGTGATGAGCAAAGTCACCATTAGTTTTGCTTATATCACCATCAGTGAATACAAAGTCATAATTAGAGTTGGTAAAGTCACCGTCAGTGTTGAGCAACGTCCTCATTAATGTTAGTAAATACACCATCAGTGAAGGGCAATGCCAACATGTGTTGGTGCAAAGACAAAATCAGTGATGAGCAAATGCACCATTAGTGTTGGTAAAGTCACCATAAGTGACCGGAAAAATCATAATCAGTTGGGACAAAGTCTCCATCAGTGATGAGAAAAGTCATAATTAGAGTTGGTAAAGTCACCGTCAGTGATGAGCAAAGTCACCATTAATGTAAGTAAATACACCATCAGTGAAGGGCAAAGCCAAAATGTGTTGGTGCAAAGACAAAATCAGTGATGAGCAAAGTCACTATTAGTGTTGTTAAAGTCACCATCAGTGAATACAAAGTCATAATTAGTATTTGTAAAGTCACCATCAGTGAATGGCATTGCCAACATGTGTTGGTGTAAAGTCACAACCAGTGATGAGCAAAGTCACCATTAGTGTTGTTAAAGTCACCATCAGTGAATAAAAAGTCATAATTAGTATTGGTAAAGTCACCATCAGTGAATGGCATTGCCAACATGTGTTGGTGCAAAGTCACAATCAGTAATGAGCAAAGTCACCATTAGTGTTGCTTTTATCACCATCAGTGAATACAAAGTCATAATTAGTATTGGTAAAGTCACCATCAGTGAATGGCATTGCCAACATGTGTTGGTGTAAAGTCACAACCAGTGATGAGCAAAGTCACCATTAGTGTTTGTAAAGTCCACATCATTGATTAGCTACGTCAACAGAAGTTTTGTTAAAGTGTCCAACAGTGATGAGAAAAGTCACCATTTCTTTTGTTAAAGTCACCATAAGTGATGAGCAAAGTCATAATTATTTTTAGGAAAGTCACCATCAGAGAATGGAAAAGCCAACATAAGTGAGGACAAAGTCTCGATCAGTGATGAGAAAAGTCAACATTACTTTTGTTAAAGTCTCCATCAGTGATGAGAAAAGTCATAATTAGAGTTGGTAAAGTCACCGTCAGTGATGAGCAAAGTCACCATTAATGTAAGTAAATACACCATCAGTGAAGGGCAAAGCCAAAATGTGTTGGTGCAAAGACAAAATCAGTGATGAGCAAAGTCACTATTAGTGTTGTTAAAGTCACCATCAGTGAATAAAAAGTCATAATTAGTATTGGTAAAGTCACCATCAGTGAATGGCATTGCCAACATGTGTTGGTGCAAAGTCACAATCAGGAATGAGCAAAGTCACCATTAGTGTTGCTTATATCACCATCAGTGAATACAAAGTCATAATTAGTATTGGTAAAGTCACCATCAGTGAATGGCATTGCCAACATGTGTTGGTGTAAAGTCACAACCAGTGATGAGAAAAGTCACCATTTCTTTTGTTAAAGTCACCATCAGTGATGAGCAACATCAAAATAAGTGAGGACAAAGTCTCGATCAGTTATGAGAAATGTCACCATTACTTTTGTTTAAGTCACCATCAGTGATGAACAAAGTCATAATTATTGTTGGTAAAGTCACCATCATTGACCGGAAAATTCATAATCAGTTGGGACAAAGTCTCCATCAGTGATGAGAAAAGTCATAATTAGTGTTAGTAAAATCACCGTCAGTGAATGGCATTATCAACATAAGTGGGGACAAATTCTCCATCAATGATGAGAAAAGTTACCATTACTTTTGTTAAAGTCACCATCAGTGATGAGCAAAGTCATAATTATTGTTGGTAAAGTCACCATCAGTGACCGGCAAATTCATAATCAGTTGGGACAAAGTCTCCATCAGTGATGTGTAAAATCATAATTAGTGTTGGTAAAGTCACCATCAGTGAATTGCATATCCAACATGTGTTGGTGTAAAGTCAAAACCAGTGATGAGAAAAGTCACCATTTCTTTTGTAAAGTCACCATCAGTGAATGGCAAAGCCATCATAAGTGAGGTCAAAGTCTCGATCAGTGATGAGAAAAGTCACCATTACTTTTGTTCATGTCACCATCAGTGATGAACAAAGTCATAATTATTGTTGGTAAAGTCACCATCAGTGACCGGAAAATTCATAATCAGTTGGGACCAAGTCTCCATCAGTAATGAGAAAAGTCATAATTAGTGGTGGTTAAGACACCGTCAGTGAATGGCATTGACAACATGTGTTGGTGTAAAGTCAGAACCAGTGATGACCAAAGTCACCATTAGTGTTGTTAAAGTCACCATCAAAGACGAGGAAAGTCGTAATTGGTGTTGGTAAAGTCACCATCAGTGAAGGGCAAAGACAACATGTGTTGGTGTAAAGTCACAACCAGTGATGAGCAAAGTCACCATTATCGTTGTTAAAGTCACCATCAGTGACGAGGAAAGTCGTAATTGGTGTTGGTAAAGTCACCATCAGTGAAGGGCAAAGACAACATGTGTTGGTGTAAAGTCACAATCAGTGATGAGCAAAGTCACCATTAGTGTTTGTAAAGTCGACATCATTGATTAGCTAAGTCAACATTAGTGTTGTTAAAGTCTCCAACAGTGATGAGAAAAGTCACCATTTCTTTTGTTAAAGTCACCATCAGTGATGAGCAAAGCCAACATAAGTGAGGACAAAGTCTCGATCAGTGATTAGAAAATACACCATTACTTTTGTTTAAGTCACCTTCAGTGATGAACAAAGTCATAATTAGTATTGGAAAAGTCACCATCAGTGAATGGCATTGCCAACATGTGTTGGTGCAAAGTCACAATCAGGAATGAGCAAAGTCACCATTAGTGTTGCTTATATCACCATCAGTGAATACAAAGTCATAATTAGTATTGGTAAAGTCTCCATCAGTGAATGGCATTGCCAACATGTGTTGGTGTAAAGTCACAACCAGTGATGAGAAAAGTCACCATTTCTTTTGTTAAAGTCACCATCAGTGATGAGCAACATCAAAATAAGTGAGGACAAAGTCTCGATCAGTTATGAGAAATGTCACCATTACTTTTGTTTAAGTCACCATCAGTGATGAACAAAGTCATAATTATTGTTGGTAAAGTCACCATCATTGACCGGAAAATTCATAATCAGTTGGGACAAAGTCTCCATCAGTGATGAGAAAAGTCATAATTAGTGTTAGTAAAATCACCGTCAGTGAATGGCATTATCAACATAAGTGGGGACAAATTCTCCATCAATGATGAGAAAAGTTACCATTACTTTTGTTAAAGTCACCATCAGTGATGAGCAAAGTCATAATTATTGTTGGTAAAGTCACCATCAGTGACCGGCAAATTCATAATCAGTTGGGACAAAGTCTCCATCAGTGATGTGTAAAATCATAATTAGTGTTGGTAAAGTCACCATCAGTGAATTGCATATCCAACATGTGTTGGTGTAAAGTCAAAACCAGTGATGAGAAAAGTCACCATTTCTTTTGTAAAGTCACCATCAGTGAATGGCAAAGCCATCATAAGTGAGGTCAAAGTCTCGATCAGTGATGAGGAAAGTCACCATTACTTTTGTTCATGTCACCATCAGTGATGAACAAAGTCATAATTATTGTTGGTAAAGTCACCATCAGTGACCGGAAAATTCATAATCAGTTGGGACCAAGTCTCCATCAGTAATGAGAAAAGTCATAATTAGTGGTGGTTAAGACACCGTCAGTGAATGGCATTGACAACATGTGTTGGTGTAAAGTCAGAACCAGTGATGACCAAAGTCACCATTAGTGTTGTTAAAGTCACCATCAAAGACGAGGAAAGTCGTAATTGGTGTTGGTAAAGTCACCATCAGTGAAGGGCAAAGACAACATGTGTTGGTGTAAAGTCACAACCAGTGATGAGCAAAGTCACCATTATCGTTGTTAAAGTCACCATCAGTGACGAGGAAAGTCGTAATTGGTGTTGGTAAAGTCACCATCAGTGAAGGGCAAAGACAACATGTGTTGGTGTAAAGTCACAATCAGTGATGAGCAAAGTCACCATTAGTGTTTGTAAAGTCGACATCATTGATTAGCTAAGTCAACATTAGTGTTGTTAAAGTCTCCAACAGTGATGAGAAAAGTCACCATTTCTTTTGTTAAAGTCACCATCAGTGATGAGCAAAGCCAACATAAGTGAGGACAAAGTCTCGATCAGTGATTAGAAAATACACCATTACTTTTGTTTAAGTCACCTTCAGTGATGAAAAAAGTCATAATTATTGTTGGTAAAGTCACCATCAGTGAAGGGCAAAGCCAACATGAGTTGGTGCAAAGACAAAATCAGTAATGAGCAAATGCACCATTAGTGATGAAAAAGTCGCCATCAGTCATTTGCAAAGTCATAATTAGTGGGGACAAAGTCTCCATTAGTGAATGGCAAGCCAACATTAGTTTGGGTAAAGTCACAATCAGTGATGATCAAAGTCAAAATTATTGTTGGGAAAGTCACCATCAGTAAATAGCAAAGCCAACATATGTGAGGACAAAGTCTCCATCAGTGATGAGAAAAGTCACCATTACTTTTGTTTAAGTCACCATCAGTGATGAGCAAAGTCATAATTATTGTTAGTAAAGTCACCATCAGTGACCGGCAAATTCATAATCAGTGGGTACAGAGTCTCCATCAGTGATGAGAAAAGTCATAATTAGTATTGGTAAAGTCACTATCAGTGAATGGAATTGCCAACATGTGTTGGTGTAAAGTCACAACCAGTGATGAGCAAAGTCACCATTAGTGTTTGAAGAGTCGACATTATTAAGTAGCTAAGTCAACATTAGTGTTGTTAAAGTCTCCAACAGTGATGAGAAAAGTCACAATTACTTTTGTTTAAGTCACCGTCAGTGATGAACAAAGTCATAATTAGTGTTAGTAAAGTCACCGTCAGTGAATGGCATTGCCAACATAAGTGGGGACAAATTCTCCATCAATGATGAGAAAAGTCACCATTACTTTTGTTTTAGTCACCATCAGTGATGAGCAGAGCCAACATAAGTGAGGACAAAGTCTCGATCAGTGATTAGAAAATACACCATTCCTTTTGTTTAAGTCACCTTCAGTGATGAACAAAGTCATAATTATTGTTGGTAAAGTCACCATCAGTGAAGGGCAAAGCCAACATGAGTTGGTGCAAAGACAAAATCAGTGATGAGCAAATGCACCATTAGTGATGAAAAAGTCGCCATCAGTCATTTGCAAAGTCATAATTAGTGGGGACAAAGTCTCCATTAGTGAATGGCAAGCCAACATTAGTTTGGGTAAAGTCACAATCAGTGATGATCAAAGTCAAAATTATTGTTGGGAAAGTCACCATCAGTAAATAGCAAAGCCAACATATGTGAGGACAAAGTCTCCATCAGTGATGAGAAAAGTCACCATTACTTTTGTTTAAGTCACCATCAGTGATGAGCAAAGTCATAATTATTGTTAGTAAAGTCACCATCAGTGACCGGCAAATTCATAATCAGTGGGTACAAAGTCTCCATCAGTGATGAGAAAAGTCATAATTAGTATTGGTAAAGTCACTATCAGTGAATGGAATTGCCAACATGTGTTGGTGTAAAGTCACAACCAGTGATGAGCAAAGTCACCATTAGTGTTTGAAGAGTCGACATCATTAAGTAGCTAAGTCAACATAAGTGTTGTTAAAGTCTCCAACAGTGATGAGAAAAGTCACAATTACTTTTGTTTAAGTCACCGTCAGTTATGAACAAAGTCATAATTATTGTTGGTAAAGTCACCATCATTGACCGGAAAATTCATAATCAGTTGGGACAAAGTCTCCATCAGTGATGAGAAAAGTCATAATTAGTATTAGTAAAGTCACCGTCAGTGAATGGCATTGCCAACATAAGTGGGGACAAATTCTCCATCAATGATGAGAAAAGTCACCATTACTTTTGTTAAAGTCACCATCAGTGAAGGGCAAAGCCAACATGTGTTGGTGCAAAGACAAAATCAGTAATGAGCAAATGCAACATTAGTGTTGTTAAAGTCACCATCTGTGACAGGCAAATTCATAATCAATGGGGACAAAGTCTCCATCAGTGATGAGAAAAGCCAACACGTGTTGGTGTAAATTCACAATCAGTGATGTGCAAAGTTACCAATAGTGTTGGTAAAGTCAAAATCATTCATTAGCTAAGTCATAATTAGTGTTTACAAAGTATCCATCAGTGATGAGAAAAGTCACCATTAATGTTAGTAAATACACCATCAGTGAATGGCATTGCCAACATGTGTTTGTGTAAAGTCACAACCAGTGATGAGCAAAGTCACCATTAGTGTAGTTAAAGTAACCATCAGTGATTAGCAAAGTGATAATTATTGTTGGTAAAGTCACCATCAGTGAATGGCAAAGACAACATAAGTTGGGGTAAAGTCACCATCATTGATGAGCAATGTTACCATTACTATTGTTAAAGTCACCATCATTGATGAGCAAAGTCAAAATTAGAGTTGGTAAAGTCACCGTCAGTGATGAGCAAAGTCACCATTAATGTTAGTAAATACACCATCAGTGAAGGGCAAAGCTAAAATGTGTTGGTGCAAAGACAAAATCAGTGATGAGCAAAGTCACCATTAGTGTTGTTAAAGTCACCATCAGTGAATACAAAGTCATAATTAGTATTGGTAAAGTCACCATCAATGAATTGCATTGCCAACATGTGTTGGTGTAAAGTCACAACCAGTGATGAGCAAAGTCACCATTAGTGTTGTTAAAGTCACCATCAGTGAATACAAAGTCATAATTAGTATTGGTAAAGTCACCATCAGTGAATGGCATTGCCAACATGTGTTGGTGCAAAGTCACAATCAGTAATGAGCAAAGTCACCATTAGTGTTGCTTATATCACCATCAGTGAATACAAAGTCATAATTAGTATTGGTAAAGTCAACATCAGTGAATGGCATTGCCAACATGTGTTGGTGTAAAGTCACAACCAGTGATGAGCAAAGTGACCATTAGTGTTTGTAAAGTCGACATCATTGATTAGCTAATTCACAGTAGTGTTGTTAAAGTCTCCAACGGTGATGAGAAAAGTCGCCATTTCTTTTGTTAAAGTCACCATCAGTGATGAGCAAAGTCATAATTATTTTTAGGAAAGTCACCATCAGTGAATGGCAAAGCCAACATAAGTGAGGACAAAGTCTCGATCAGTGATGAGAAAAGTTACCATTACTTTTGTTAAAGTCACCATCAGTGAAGAGCAAAGTCATAGTTATTGTTGGAAAAGTCACCATCAGAGAAGGGCAAAGCCAACATGTGTTGGTGCAAAGACAAAATTAGTAATGAGCAAATGCAACATAAGTGTTGGTAAAGTCACCATCTGTGACAGGAAAATTCATAATCAATGGGGAAAAAGTCTCCATCAGTGATGAGAAAAGCCAACATGTGTTGGTGTAAATTCACAATCAGTGATGTGCAAAGTTACCAATAGTGTTGGTAAAGTCAAAATCATTCATTAGCTAGGTCATAATTAGTGATTACAAAGTATCCATCAGTGATGAGAAAAGTCAACATAAGTGTTGTTAAAGTCTATATCAGTTATGAGCAAAGTCATGATTAGTGTTGGTAACGTCACCATCAGTGATTTGCAAAGTGACAATTAAAAAGGAACAAAGTCTACATCAGTGATGAGAAAAGTCACCATTACTTTTGTTAAAGTCACCATTAGTGTTGCTTATATCACCATCAGTGATAAACAAAGTCATAATTATTGTTGGTAAAGTCACCATCAGTGAAGGGCAAAGCCAACATGTGTTGGTGCAAAGACAAAATCCATGATGAGCTAAGTCAGCATTAGTGTTGGTAATATCACCATCAGTGATGATCAAAGTCATAATTATTTTTGGGAAAGTCACCATCAGTGATTGCCAAAGCCAACATAAGTGAGGGCAAGGTCTCCATCAGTGATGAGAAAAGTAACCATTATTTTTGTATAAGTAACCATCACTGATGAGCAAAGTCATAATTATTGTTGGTAAAGTCAACATCAGTGACCGGCAAATTCATAATCAGTTGGGACAAAGTCTCCATCAGTGATGTGAAAAGTCATAATTAGTGTAGGTAAAGTCACCATCAGTGAATTGCATATCCAACATGTGTTGGTGTAAAGTCAAAACCAGTGATGAGAAAAGTCACCATTTCTTTTGTTAAAGTCACCATCAGTGATGAGCAAAGCCAACATAAGTGAGGACAAAGTCTCGATCAGTGATTAGAAAATACACCATTACTTTTGTTTAAGTCACCTTCAGTGATGAACAAAGTCATAATTATTGTTGGTAAAGTCACCATCAGTGACCGGAAAATTCATAATCAGTTGGGAACAAGTCTCCATCAGTGATGAGAAAAGTCATAATTAGTGGTGGTAAAGACACCATCAGTGAATGGCATTGACAACATGTGTTGGTGCAAATTCACAATCAGTAATGAGCAAAGTCACCATTAGTGTTTGTAAAGTCGACATCATTGATTAGCTAAGTCACAGTAGTGTTGTTAAAGTCTCCAACGGTGATGAGAAAAGTCGCCATTTCTTTTGTTAAAGTCACCATCAGTGATGAGCAAAGTCATAATTATTTTTAGGAAAGTCACCATCAGTGAATGGCAAAGCCAACATAAGTGAGGACAAAGTCTCGATCAGTGATGAGAAAAGTTACCATTACTTTTGTTAAAGTCACCATCAGTGATAAGAAAAGTCATAGTTATTGTTGGAAAAGTCACCATCAGTGAAGGGCAAAGTCAACATGTGTTGGTGCAAAGACAAAATCAGTAATGAACAAATGCAACATTAGTGTTGGTAAAGTCATCATCTGTGACAGGCAAATTCATAATCAATGGGGAAAAAGTCTCCATCAGTGATGAGAAAAGCCAACATGTGTTGGTGTAAATTCACAATCAGTGATGTGCAAAGTTACCAATAGTGTTGGTAAAGTCAAAATCATTCATTAGCTTTGTCTTAATTAGTGATTACAAAATATCAATCAGTGATGAGAAAAGTCAACATAAGTGTTGTTAAAGTCTACATCAGTGATGAGAAAAGTCACCATTACTTTTGTTAAAGTCACCATCAGTGATAAGCAAAGACAACATAAGTTGGGGTAAAGTCACCATCAGTGATGAGCAATGTATCCATTAGTATTGTTAAAGTCACTATCATTGATGAGCAAAGTCATAATTAGAGTTGGGAAAGTCACCGTCAGTGATGAGCAAAGTCACCATTAATGTTAGTAAATACACCATCAGTGAAGGGCATTGCCAACATGTGTTGGTGTAAAATCACAACCAGTGATGAGCAAAGTCACCATTTCTTTTGTTAAAGTCACAATCAGTGATGAGCAAAGCCAACATAAGTGAGGACAAAGTCTCGATCAGTGATGAGAAAAGTCACCATTACTTTTGTTTAAGTCACCATCAGTGATGAACAAAGTCATAATTATTGTTGGTAAAGTCACCATCAGTGAAGGGCAAAGCCAACATGTGTTGGTGCAAAGACAAAATCAGTGATGAGCAAATGCACCATTAGTGTTGATAAAGTCACCATAAGTGACCGAAAAAATCATAATCAGTTGGGACAAAGTCTCCATCAGTGATGAGAAAAGTCATAATTAGAGTTGGTAAAGTCAACGTCAGTGATGAGCAAAGTCACCATTAATCTTAGTAAATACACCATCAGTGAATGGCATTGCCAAAATGTGTTGGTGCAAAGACAAAATCAGTGATGAGCAAATGCACCATTAGTGTTGATAAAGTCACCATAAGTGACCGAAAAAATCATAATCAGTTGGGACAAAGTCTCCATCAGTGATGAGAAAAGTCATAATTAGAGTTGGTAAAGTCAACGTCAGTGATGAGCAAAGTCACCATTAATCTTAGTAAATACACCATCAGTGAATGGCATTGCCAAAATGTGTTGGTGCAAAGACAAAATCAGTGATGAGCAAAGTCACCATTAGTGTTGCTTATATCACCATCAGTGAATACAAAGTCATAATTAGTATTGGTTAAGTCACCATCAGTGAATGGCATTGCCAACATGAGTTGGTGTAAAGTCACAACCAGTGATGAGCAAAGTCACCATTAGTGTTTGTAAAGTCGACATCATTGATTAGCTAAGTCAACAGTAGTGTTGTTAAAGTCTCCAACAGTGATGAGAAAAGTCACCATTTCTTTTGTTTAAGTCACCATCAGTGATGAGCAAAGTCATAATTATTGTGAGGAAAGTCACCATCAGTGAATGGCAAAGCCAACATAAGTTGGGGCAAAGTCACCATCAGTGATGAGCAATGTTACAATTAGTATTGTTAAAGTCACCATCATTGATGAGCAATGTCATAATTATTGTTTGAAAAGTCACCGTCAGTGATGAGCAAAGTTATAATTATTGTTAGGAAAGTCACCATCAGTGAATGACAAAGCCAACATAAGTGAGGACAAAGTCTCCATCAGTGATGAGAAAAGAAATAATTATTGTTGGAAAAGTCACCATCAGTGAAAAGCAAAGCCAACATGTGTTGGCGCAAAGACAAAATCAGTGATGAGCAAATGCAACATTAGTGTTGGTAAAGTCACCATCTGTGACCGGCAAATTCATAATCAGTGGGGACAAAGTCTCCATCAGTGATGAGAAAAGCCAACATGTGTTGGTGTAAATTCACAATCAGTGATGTGCAAAGTTACTATTAGTGTTGGTAAAGTCAAAATCATTGATTAGCTTAGTCATAATTAGTGATTACAAAGTATCAATCGGTGATGAGAAAAGTCAACATATGTGTTGTTAAAGTCTATATCAGTTATGAGCAAAGTCATAATTAGTGGTGGTAACGTCACCATCAGTGATTTGCAAAGTGATAATTTAAAGGAACAAAGTCAACATCAGTGATGAGAAAAGTCACCATTACTTTTGTTAAAGTCACTATCAGTGATAAGCAAAGTCATAATTATTGTTGGTAAAGTCACCGTCAGTGATGAGCAAAGTCACCATTAATGTCAGTAAATACACCATCAGTTAATAGTATTGCCAACATGAGTTTGTGTAAAGTCACAACCAGTGATGAGCAAAGTCACCATTAGTTTTTGTAAAGTCGACTTCATTGATTAGCTAAGTCAACATTAGTGTTGTTAAAGTCTCCAACAGTGATGAGAAAAGTCACCATTTCTTTTGTTAAAGTCACCATCAGTGATGAGCAAAGTCATAATTATTGTGAGGAAAGTCACCATCAGTGAATGGCAAAGCCAACATAAGTTGGGGCAAAGTCACCATCGGTGATGAGCAATGTTACCATTAGTATTGTTAAAGTCACCATCATTGATGAGTAATGACATACTTATTGTTGGAAAAGACACCATCAGTGAGGGGCAAATTCATAATCAGTGGGGACAAAGTCTCCATTAGTGATGAGAAAAGCCAACATGTGTTAGTGTAAATTCACAATCAGTGATGTGCAAAGTTACTATTAGTGTTGGTAAAGTCAAAATCATTGATTAGCTTAGTCATAATTAGTGATTACAAAGTATCAATAAGTGATGAGAAAAGTCAACATATGTGTTGTTAAAGTCTATATCAGTTATGAGCAAAGTCATAATTAGTGGTGGTAACGTCACCATCAGTGATTTGCAAAGTGATAATTAAAAAGGAACAAAGTCAACATCAGTGATGAGAAAAGTCACCATTACTTTTGTTAAAGTCACCATCAGTGATAAGCAAAGTCATAATTATTGTTGGTAAAGTGACCGTCAGTGATGAGCAAAGTCACCATTAATGTCAGTAAATACACCATCAGTTAATGGCATTGCCAACATGAGTTTGTGTAAAGTCACAACCAGTGATGAGCAAAGTCACCATTAGTTTTTGTAAAGTCGACTTCATTGATTAGCTAAGTCAACATTAGTGTTGTTAAAGTCTCCAACAGTGATGAGAAAAGTCACCATTTCTTTTGTTAAAGTCACCATCAGTGATGAGCAAAGTCATAATTATTGTGAGGAAAGTCACCATCAGTGAATGGCAAAGCCAACATAAGTTGGGGCAAAGTCACCATCGGTGATGAGCAATGTTACCATTAGTATTGTTAAAGTCACCATCATTGATGAGTAATGACATACTTATTGTTGGAAAAGACACCATCAGTGAGGGGCAAATTCATAATCAGTGGGGACAAAGTCTCCATTAGTGATGAGAAAAGCCAACATGTGTTAGTGTAAATTCACAATCAGTGATGTGCAAAGTTACTATTAGTGTTGGTAAAGTCAAAATCATTGATTAGCTTAGTCATAATTAGTGATTACAAAGTATCAATAAGTGATGATAAAAGTCAAAATAAGTGTTGTTAAAGTCTATATCAGTTATGAGCAAAGTCATAATTAGTGGTGGTAACGTCACCATCAGTGATTTGCAAAGTGATAATTAAAAAGGAACAAAGTCAACATCAGTGATGAGAAAAGTCACCATTACTTTTGTTAAAGTCACCATCAGTGATAAGCAAAGTCATAATTATTGTTGGTAAAGTGACCGTCAGTGATGAGCAAAGTCACCATTAATGTCAGTAAATACACCATCAGTTAATGGCATTGCCAACATGAGTTTGTGTAAAGTCACAACCAGTGATGAGCAAAGTCACCATTAGTGTTTGTAAAGTCGACTTCATTGATTAGCTAAGTCAACATTAGTGTTGTTAAAGTCTCCAACAGTGATGAGAAAAGTCACCATTTCTTTTGTTAAAGTCACCATCAGTGATGAGCAAAGTCAAAATTATTGTGAGGAAAGTCACCATCAGTGAATGGCAAAGCCAACATAAGTTGGGGCAAAGTCACCATCAGTGATGAGAAAAGTCGACATTTCTTTTGTTAAAGTCACCATCAGTGATGAGCATAGTCATAATTATTGTTTGAAAAGTCACCATCAGTGAATAACAAAGCCAACATAAGTGGGGACAAAGTCTCCATCAGTGATGAGAAAAGTCACCATTTCTTTTGTTAAAGTCACCATAAGTGATGAGCAAAGTCATAATTATTGTTGGAAAAGTCACCATCAGTGAATAGCAAAGCCAACATAAGTGGGGACAAAGTCTCCATCAGTGATGAGAAAAGTCACCATTTCTTTTGTTAAAGTCACCATCAGTGATGAGCAAAGTCATAATTATTGTTGGGAAAGTCACCATCAGTGAAGGGCAAAGCCAAAATGTGTTGGCGCAAAGACAAAATCAGTGATGAGCAAATGCAACATCAGTGATGAGAAAAGTCACCATTTCTTTTGTTAAAGTCACCATCAGTGATAAGCAAAGTCACCATTAATGTCAGTAAATACACCATCAGTTAATGGCATTGCCAACATGAGTTTGTGTAAAGTCACAACCAGTGATGAGCAAGGTCACCATTAGTGTTTGTAAAGTCGACTTCATTGATTGGCTAAGTCAACATTTGTGTTGTTAAAGTCTTCAACAGTGATGAGAAAAGTCACCATTTCTTTTGTCAAAGTCACCATCAGTGATGAGCAAAGTCATAATTATTGTGAGGAAAGTCACCATCAGTGAATGGCAAAGCCAACATAAGTTGGGGCAAAGTCACCATCAGTGATGAGCAATGTTACAATTAGTATTGTTAAAGTCACCATCATTGATGAGCAATGTCATAATTATTGTTTGAAAAGTCACCGTCAGTGATGAGCAAAGTCATAATTATTGTTGGTAAAGTCACCATCAGTTTCCCGAAAAATCATAATCAGTTGGGACAAAGTCTCCATCAGTGATGAGAAAAGTCATAATTAGTGGGGGAAAAGTAACCATAAGTGTTGTTAAAGAAACTTTTAGTGATGAAAAAGTCACCATCAGTGATTTGCAAAGTCATAATTAGTGGGGACAAAGTCTCCATTAGTGAATGGCAAGCCAACATTAGTTTGGGTAAAGTCAACATCAGTGATGAGCTAAGTCATAATTATTGTTAGTAAAGTCACAATCAGTGATGAGCAAAGTCACCATTAGTGTTTGAAAAGTCGACATCATTGATTAGCTAAGTCAACATTAGTGTTGTTAAGGTCTCCAACAGTGATGAGAAAAGTCACCATTTCTTTTGTTAAAGTCACCATCAGTGAATGGCAAAGCCAACATGTGTTGGTGTAAAGTCACAACCAGTGATGAGCAAATTCACCATTAGTGTTTGAAAAGTCGACATCATTGATTAGCTAAGTCAACATTAGTGTGTTTAAAGTCTCCAACAGTGATGAGAAAAGTCACCATTTCTTTTGTTAAAGTCACCATCAGTGATGAGCAAAGTCATAATTATTGTAAGGAAAGTCACCATCAGTGAATGGCAAAGCCAACATAAGTTGGCGCAAAGTCACCATCAGTGATGAGAAAAGTCATAATTATTGTTGGAAAAGTCACCATCAGTGAAGTCAAAGCCAACATGTGTTGGCTAAAAGACAAAATCAGTGATGAGCAAATGCAACATTAGTGTTGGTAAAGTTACATTCTGTGACCGGCAAATTCATAATCATTGGGGACAAAGTCTCCATCAGTGATGAGAAAAGCCAACATGTGTTGGTGTAAATTCACAATCAGTTATGTGCAAAGTTACTATTAGTTTTGGTAAAGTCAAAATCATTGATTAGCTTAGTCATAATTAGTGATTACAAAGTATCAATCAGTGATGATAAAAGTCAACATAAGTGTTGTTAAAGTCTATATCAGTTATGAGCAAAGTCATAATTAGTGGTGGTAACGTCACCATCAGTGATTTGCAAAGTGATAATTAAAAAGGAACAAAGTCAACATCAGTGATGAGAAAAGTCACCATTCCTTTTGTTAAAGTCACCATCAGTGATAAGCAAAGTCATAATTATTGTAAGTAAAGTCACCGTTAGTGATGAGCAAAGTCACCATTAATGTCAGTAAATACACCATCAGTTAATGGCATTGCCAACATGTGTTTGTGTAAAGTCACAACCAGTGATGAGCAAAGTCACCATTAGTGTTTGTAAAGTCGACTTCATTGATTAGCTAAGTCAACATTTGTGTTGTTAAAGTCTCCAACAGTGATGAGAAAAGTCACCATTTCTTTTGTTAAAGTCACCATCAGTGAATGGCAAAGCCAACATAAGTGAGGACAAAGTCTCGATCAGTGATGAGAAAAGTCACCATTACTTTTGTTTAAGTCACCATCAGTGATGAACAAAGTCATAATTATTGTTGGTAATGTCACCATCATTTACCGAAAAATTCATAATCAGTTGGGACAAAGTCTCCATCAGTGATGAGAAAAGTCATAATTAGTATTGGTAAAGTCACCGTCAGTGAATGGCATTGCCAACATGTGTTGGTGTATATCACAACCGGTGATGAGCAAAGTCACAATTAGTGTTTGAAAAGTCGACATCATTGATTAGCTAAGTCAACATAAGTGTTGTTAAAGTCACAATCAGTGATGAGCAAAGTAAAAGTTATTGTTGGGAAAGTCACCAGCAGTGAATAGCAAAGCCAACATAAGTGGGGACAAAGTCTCCATCAATGATGAGAAAAGTCACCATTACTTTTGTTAAAGTCACCATCAGTGATGAGCAAAGTCATAGTTATTGTTGGAAAAGTCACCATAAGTGAAGGGCAAAGCCAACATGTGTTGGTGCAAAGACAAAATCAGTAATGAGCAAATGCAACATGAGTGTTGGTAAAGTCACCATCTGTGATGAGAAAAGTCACCATATCTTTTGTTAAAGTCACCATCAGTGATGAGCAAACTCACCATTTCTTTTGTCAAAGTCACCATCAGTGATGAGCAAAGTCATAATTATTGTTGGTAAAGTCACCAGCAGTGAATAGTGGGGACAAAGTCTCCATCAATGATGAGAAAAGACACCATTACTTTTGTTAAAGTCACCAACAGTGAAGGGCAAAGCCAACATGTGTTGGCGCAAAGACAAAATCATTGATGAGCAAATACAACATTATTGTTGGTAAAGTCACCATCTGTGACAGGCAAATTCATAATCAATGGGGACAAAGTCTCCATCAGTGATGAGAAAATCCAACATGTGTTGGTGTAAATTCACAATCAGTGATGTGCAAAGTTACCATTAGTGTTGGTAAAGTCAAAATCATTCATTAGCTTAGTTATAATTAGTGATTACAAAGTATCCATCAGTGATGAGAAAAATCAACATAAGTGTTGTTAAAGTCTATATCAGTTATGAGCAAAGTCATAATTAGTGTTGGTAACGTCACCATCAGTGATTTGCAAAGAAACAATTAAAAAGGAACAAAGTCTACCTCAGTGATAAGAAAAGTCACCATTACTTTTGTAAAAGTCACCATCAGTGATAAGGAAAGTCATAATTATTGTTGGTAAAGTCACTGTCAGTGATGAGCAAAGTCACCATTAATGTTAGTAAATACACCATCAGTGAATGGCATTGCCAACATGAGTTTGTTTAAAATCACAACCAGTGATGAGCAAAGTCACCATTAGTGTTTGTAAAGGCGACATCATTGATTAGCTAAGTCAACATTAGTGTAGTTTAAGTCACCATCAGTGATGAGCAAAGTGATAATTATTGTTGGTAAAGTCACCATCAGTGAATGGCATAGACAACATAAGTTGGGGCAAAGTCACCATCAGTGATGAGCAATGTTACCATTAGTATTGTTAAAGTCACCATCATTGATGAGCAAAGTCATAATTAGAGTTGGTAAAGTCACCGTCAGTGATGAGCAAAGTCACCATTAATGTTAGTAAATACATCATCAGTGAAAGGCAAAGCCAAAATGTGTTGGTGCAAAGACAAAATTAGTGATGAGCAAAGTCACCATTAGTGTTGTTAAAGTCACCATCAGTGACGAGGAAAGTCGTAATTGGTGTTGGTAAAGTCACCATCAGTGAAGGGCAAAGACAACATGTGTTGGTGCAAAGTCACAATCAGTGATGAGCAAAGTCACCATTAGTGTTACTTATATCACCATCAGTGAATACAAAGTCATAATTAGTATTGGTAAAATCTCCATTAGTGAATGGCATTGCCAACATGTGTTGGTGTATGGTCACAACCAGTGTTGAGCAAAGTCACCATTAGTGTTTGTAAAGTCGACATCATTGATTAGCTAAGTCAACAGTATTGTTGTTAAAGTCTCCAACAGTGATGAGAAAAGTCGCCATTACTTTTGTTAAAGTCACCATCAGTGATGAGCAAAGTCATAATTATTGTTGGTAAAGTCACCATCAGTGAAGGGCAAAGCCAACATGTGTTGGTGCAAAGACAAAATCAGTGATGAGCAAATGCATCATTTGTGTTGGTAAAGTCACCATATGTGACCGGAAAAATCATAATCAGTTGGGACAAAGTCTCCATCAGTGATGAGAAAAGTCATAATTAGTGTTGTTAAAGTCATCAATAGTGATGAGCAAAGTCATGATTAGAGTTGGTAAAGTGACCATCAGTGAAGGGAAAAGCCAACAAAAGTGAGGACAAAGTCTCCATCAGTGATGAGAAAAGTCATAATTAGTGTTGGTAAAGTCACCATCAGTGAATGGAATTGCCAACATGTTTTTGTGTAAAGTCACAACCAGTGATAAGCTAAGTCAACATTAGTATTGTTAAAGTCTCCAACAGTGATGAGAAAAGTCACCGTTTCTTTTGTTAAAGTCACCATCAGTGATGAGCAAAGTCATAATTATTGTTGGAAAAGTCACCATCAGTGAAGGGCAAAGCCAACATGTGTTGGTGCAAAGACAAAATCAGTGATGAGCAAATGCACCATTAGTGTTGGTAAAGTCACCATCTGTGACCGGCCAATTCATAATCAGTGGGGACAAAGTCTCCATCAGTGATGAGAAAAGTCATAATAAGTGTTGTTAAAGTCATCAATAGTAATGAGCAAAGTCATGATTAGAGTTGTTAAAGTGACCATCAGTGAAGGAAAAAGCCAACATAAGCGGGGGTAAAGTCACAATCATTGATAAGCTAAGTCAACATTAGTGTTGTTAAAGTCTCCAACAGTGATGAGAAAAGTCACCGTTTCTTTTGTTAAAATCACCATCAGTGATGAGCAAAGTCATAATTATTGTTAGGAAAGTCACCATAAGTGAATATCAAAGCCAACATTAATGAGGACAAATTCTCCATCAGTGATTAGAAAAGTCACCATTACTTTTGTTAAAGTCACCATCAGGGATGAGCAAAGTCATAATTATTGTTGGTAAAGTCACCATCAGTGAAGGGCAAAGCCAACATGTGTTGGTGCAAAGACAAAATCAGTGATGAGCAAATGCACATTTTGTGTTGATAAAGTCACCATATGTGACCGGAAAAATCATAATCAGTTGGGACAAAGTCTCCATCAGTGATGAGAAAAGTCATAATTAGTGTTGTTAAAGTCATCAATAGTGATGAGCAAAGTCATGATTAGAGTTGGTAAAGTGACCATCAGTGAAGGGCAAAGCCAACATGTGTTGGTGCAAAGACTTAATCAGTGATGAGCAAATGCACCATTTGTGTTGGTAAAGTCACCATATGTGACCGGAAAAATCATAATCAGTTGGGACAAAGTCTCCATCAGTGATGAGAAAAGTCATAATTAGTGTTGTTAAAGTCATCAATAGTGATGAGCAAAGTCATGATTAGAGTTTGTAAAGTGACCATCAGTGAAGGGAAAAGCCAACATAAGTGAGGACAAAGTCTCCATCAGTGATGAGAAAAGTCATAATTAGTGTTGGTAAAGTCACCATCAGTGAATGGAATTGCCAACATGTTTTTGTGTAAAGTCACAACCAGTGATGAGCAAATTCTCCATTAGTGTTTGAAAAGTCGACATCATTGATAAGCTAAGTCAACATTAGTGTTGTTTAAGTCTCCAACAGTGATGAGAAAAGTCACCGTTTCTTTTGTTAAAGTCACCATCAGTGATGAGCATAGTCATAATTATTGTTGGTAAAGTCACCATCAGTGAATGACAAAGCCAACATAAATTAGGACAAAGTCTCCATCAGTGATGAGAAAAGTCACCATTACTTTTGTTTAAGTCACCATTAGTGTTTGTAACGTCGACATCATTGATTAGCTTAGTCAACATTAGTGTTGTTAAAGTCTCCAACAGTGATGAGAAAAATCACCGATTCTTATGTTAAAGTCACCATCAGTGATGAGCAAAGCCAACATAAATGATGACAAAGTCTCCATAAGTGATGAGAAAAGTCACCATTACTTTTGTTTAAGTCACCATCAGTGATGAGCAAAGTCATAATTATTGTTGGTAAAGTTACCATCAGTGAATATCAAAGCCAACATAAATGAGGACAAAGTCTCCATCAGTGATTAGAAAAGTCACCATTACTTTTGTTAAAGTCACCATCAGTGATTAGCAAAGTCATAATTATTGTTGGTAAAGTCACCATCAGTGAATGACATAGCCAACATAAATGAGGACAAAGTCACCATCAGTGAATATCAAAGCCAACATAAATGAGGACAAAGTCTCCATCAGTGATTAGAAAAGTCACCATTACTTTTGTTTAACTCACCATCAGTGATGAGCAAAGTCATAATTATTGTTGGAAAAGTCACAATCAGTGAAGGGCAAAGCTAACATGTGTTGGTGCAAAGACAAAATCAGTGATGAGCAAATGCACCATTACTTTTGTTTAAGTCACCATTAGTGTTTGTAACGTTGACATCATTCATTAGCTAAGTCAACATTAGTGTTGTTAAAGTCTCCAACAGTGATGAGAAAAGTCACCGTTTCTTATGTTAAAGTCACCATCAGTGATGAGCAAAGTCATAATTATTGTTGGTAAAGTCACCATCACTGAATGACAAAGCCAACATAAATGAGGACAAAGTCTCCATCAGTGATGAGAAAATTCACCATTACTTTTGTTAAAGTCACCATCAGTGATGAGCAAAGTCATAATTATTGTTAGGAAAGTCACCATCAGTGAATGGCAAAGCCAACATAAGTGAGGACAAAGTCTCGATCAGTGATGAGAAAAGTCACCATTACTTTTGTTTAAATCACCATCAGTGATGAACAAAGTCATAATTATTGTTGGTAAAGTCACCATCAGTGAAGGGCAAAGCCAACATGTGTTGGTGCAGAGACAAAATCAGTGATGAGCAAATGCACATTTTGTGTTGGTAAAGTCACCATATGTGACCGGAAAAATCATAATCAGTTGGGACAAAGTCTCCATCAGTGATGAGAAAAGTCATAATTAGTGTTGTAAAAGTCATCAATAGTAATGAGCAAAGTCATGATTAGAGTTGGTAAAGTGACCATCAGTGAAGGAAAAAGCCAACATAAGCGAAGGTAAAGTCACAATCATTGATAAGCTAAGTCAACATTAGTGTTGTTAAAGTCTCCAACAGTGATGAGAAAAGTCACCGTTTCTTTTGTTAAAGTCACCATCAGTGATGAGCAAAGTCATAATTATTGTTGGTAAAGTCACCATCAGTGAATGACAAAGCCAACATAAATGATGACAAAGTCTCCATAAGTGATGAGAAAAGTCACCATTACTTTTGTTTAAGTCACCATTAGTGTATTTAACGTCGACATCATTGATTAGCTAAGTCAACATTAGTGTTGTTAAAGTCTCCAACAGTGATGAGAAAAGTCACCGTTTCTTATGTTAAAGTCACCATCAGTGATGAGCAAAGTCATAATTATTGTTGGTAAAGTCACCATCAGTGAATGACAAAGCCAACATAAATGATGACAAAGTCTCCATAAGTGATGAGAAAAGTCACCATTACTTTTGTTTAAGTCACCATCAGTGATGAGCAAAGTCATAATTATTGTTGGTTAAGTCACCATCAGTGAATATCAAAGCCAACATAAATGAGGACAAAGTCTCCATCAGTGATTAGAAAAGTCACCATTACTTTTGTTAAAGTCACCATCAGTGATGAGCAAAGTCATAATTATTGTTGGTAAAGTCACCATCAGTGAATGACATAGCCAACATAAATGAGGACAAAGTCTCCATCAGTGATGAGAAAAGTCACCATTACTTTTGTTTAACTCACCATCAGTGATGAGCAGAGTCATAATTATTGTTGGAAAAGTCACAATCAGTGAAGGGCAAAGCTAACATGTGTTGGTGCAAAGACAAAATCAGTGATGAGCAAATGCACCATTACTTTTGTTTAAGTCACCATTAGTGTTTGTAACGTTGACATCATTCATTAGCTAAGTCAACATTAGTGTTGTTAAAGTCTCCAACAGTGATGAGAAAAGTCATCGTTTCTTATGTTAAAGTCACCATCAGTGATGAGCAAAGTCATAATTATTGTTGGTAAAGTCACCATCACTGAATGACAAAGCCAACATAAATGAGGACAAAGTCTCCATCAGTGATGAGAAAATTCACCATTACTTTTGTTAAAGTCACCATCATTGATGAGCAAAGTCATAATTATTGTTAGGAAAGTCACCATCAGTGAATGGCAAAGCCAACATAAATTAGGACAAAGTCTCCATCAGTGATGAGAAAAGTCACCATTAATTTTGTTTAAGTCACCATTAGTGTTTGTAACGTTGACATCATTCATTAGCTAAGTCAACATTAGTGTTGTTTAAGTCTCCATCAGTGATGAGAAAATTCACCATTACTTTTGTTAAAGTCACCATCAGTGATGAGCAAAGTCATAATTATTGTTGGTAAAGTCACCATCAGTGAATGACAAAGCCAACATAAATTAGGACAAAGTCTCCATCAGTGATGAGAAAAGTCACCATTACTTTTGTTTAAGTCACCATTAGTGTTTGTAACGTCGACATCATTGATTAGCTAAGTCAACATTAGTGTTGTTAAAGTCTCCAACAGTGATGAGAAAAGTCACCGTTTCTTTGGTCAAAGTCACCATCAGTGATGAGCAAAGTCATAATTATTGTTGATAAAGTCACCATCAGTGAATGACAAAGCCAACATAAATGATGACAAAGTCTCCATAAGTGATGAGAAAAGTCACCATTACTTTTGTTAAAGTCACCATCAGTGATGAGCAAAGTCATAATTATTGTTAGGAAAGTCACCATCAGTGAATGGCAAAGCCAACATAAGTGAGGACAAAGTCTCGATCAGTGATGAGAAAAGTCACCATTACTTTTGTTTAAATCACCATCAGTGATGAACAAAGTCATAATTATTGTTGGTAAAGTCACCATCAGTGAAGGGCAAAGCCAACATGTGTTGGTGCAGAGACAAAATCAGTGATGAGCAAATGCACATTTTGTGTTGGTAAAGTCACCATATGTGACCGGAAAAATCATAATCAGTTGGGACAAAGTCTCCATCAGTGATGAGAAAAGTCATAATTAGTGTTGTAAAAGTCATCAATAGTAATGAGCAAAGTCATGATTAGAGTTGGTAAAGTGACCATCAGTGAAGGAAAAAGCCAACATAAGCGAAGGTAAAGTCACAATCATTGATAAGCTAAGTCAACATTAGTGTTGTTAAAGTCTCCAACAGTGATGAGAAAAGTCACCGTTTCTTTTGTTAAAGTCACCATCAGTGATGAGCAAAGTCATAATTATTGTTGGTAAAGTCACCATCAGTGAATGACAAAGCCAACATAAATGATGACAAAGTCTCCATAAGTGATGAGAAAAGTCACCATTACTTTTGTTTAAGTCACCATTAGTGTATTTAACGTCGACATCATTGATTAGCTAAGTCAACATTAGTGTTGTTAAAGTCTCCAACAGTGATGAGAAAAGTCACCGTTTCTTATGTTAAAGTCACCATCAGTGATGAGCAAAGTCATAATTATTGTTGGTAAAGTCACCATCAGTGAATGACAAAGCCAACATAAATGATGACAAAGTCTCCATAAGTGATGAGAAAAGTCACCATTACTTTTGTTTAAGTCACCATCAGTGATGAGCAAAGTCATAATTATTGTTGGTTAAGTCACCATCAGTGAATATCAAAGCCAACATAAATGAGGACAAAGTCTCCATCAGTGATTAGAAAAGTCACCATTACTTTTGTTAAAGTCACCATCAGTGATGAGCAAAGTCATAATTATTGTTGGTAAAGTCACCATCAGTGAATGACATAGCCAACATAAATGAGGACAAAGTCTCCATCAGTGATGAGAAAAGTCACCATTACTTTTGTTTAACTCACCATCAGTGATGAGCAGAGTCATAATTATTGTTGGAAAAGTCACAATCAGTGAAGGGCAAAGCTAACATGTGTTGGTGCAAAGACAAAATCAGTGATGAGCAAATGCACCATTACTTTTGTTTAAGTCACCATTAGTGTTTGTAACGTTGACATCATTCATTAGCTAAGTCAACATTAGTGTTGTTAAAGTCTCCAACAGTGATGAGAAAAGTCATCGTTTCTTATGTTAAAGTCACCATCAGTGATGAGCAAAGTCATAATTATTGTTGGTAAAGTCACCATCACTGAATGACAAAGCCAACATAAATGAGGACAAAGTCTCCATCAGTGATGAGAAAATTCACCATTACTTTTGTTAAAGTCACCATCATTGATGAGCAAAGTCATAATTATTGTTAGGAAAGTCACCATCAGTGAATGGCAAAGCCAACATAAATTAGGACAAAGTCTCCATCAGTGATGAGAAAAGTCACCATTAATTTTGTTTAAGTCACCATTAGTGTTTGTAACGTTGACATCATTCATTAGCTAAGTCAACATTAGTGTTGTTTAAGTCTCCATCAGTGATGAGAAAATTCACCATTACTTTTGTTAAAGTCACCATCAGTGATGAGCAAAGTCATAATTATTGTTGGTAAAGTCACCATCAGTGAATGACAAAGCCAACATAAATTAGGACAAAGTCTCCATCAGTGATGAGAAAAGTCACCATTACTTTTGTTTAAGTCACCATTAGTGTTTGTAACGTCGACATCATTGATTAGCTAAGTCAACATTAGTGTTGTTAAAGTCTCCAACAGTGATGAGAAAAGTCACCGTTTCTTTGGTCAAAGTCACCATCAGTGATGAGCAAAGTCATAATTATTGTTGATAAAGTCACCATCAGTGAATGACAAAGCCAACATAAATGATGACAAAGTCTCCATAAGTGATGAGAAAAGTCACCATTACTTTTGTTTAAGTCACCATCAGTGATGAGCAAAGTCATAATTATTGTTGGTAAAGTCACCATCAGTGAATATCAAAGCCAACATAAATGAGGACAAAGTCTCCATCAGTGATTAGAAAAGTCACCATTACTTTTGTTAAAGTCACCATCAGTGATTAGCAAAGTCATAATTATTGTTGGTAAAGTCACCATCAGTGAATGACATAGCCAACATAAATGAGGACAAGGTCTCCATCAGTGATGAGAAAAGTCACCATTACTTTTGTTTAACTCACCATCAGTGATGAGCAAAGTCATAATTATTGTTGGAAAAGTCACAATCAGTGAAGGGCAAAGCTAACATGTGTTGGTGCAAAGACAAAATCAGTGATGAGCAAATGCACCATTACTTTTGTTTAAGTCACCATTAGTGTTTGTAACGTTGACATCATTCATTAGCTTAGTCAACATTAGTGTTGTTAAAGTCTCCATAAGTGATGAGAAAAGTCACCATTACTTTTGTTTAAGTCACCATCAGTGATGAGCAAAGTCATAATTATTGTTGGTAAAGTCACCATTAGTGAATATCAAAGCCAACATAAATGAGGACAAAGTCTCCATCAGTGATTAGAAAAGTCACCATTACTTTTGTTAAAGTCACCATCAGTGATGAGCAAAGTCATAATTATTGTTGGTAAAGTCACCATCAGTGAATGACATAGCCAACATAAATGAGGACAAAGTCTCCATCAGTGATGAGAAAAGTCACCATTACTTTTGTTTAACTCACCATCAGTGATGAGCAAAGTCATAATTATTGTTGGAAAAGTCACAATCAGTGAAGGGCAAAGCTAACATGTGTTGGTGCAAAGACAAAATCAGTGATGAGCAAATGCACCATTTCTTTTGTTTAAGTCACCATTAGTGTTTGTAACGTTGACATCATTGATTAGCTAAGTCAACATTAGTGTTGTTAAAGTCTCCAACAGTGATGAGAAAAGTCACCGTTTCTTATGTTAAAGTCACCATCAGTGATGAGCAAAGTCATAATTATTGTTGGTAAAGTCACCATCACTGAATGACAAAGCCAACATAAATGAGGACACAGTCTCCATCAGTGATGAGAAAATTCACCATTACTTTTGTTAAAGTCACCATCAGTGATGAGCAAAGTCATAATTATTGTTAGGAAAGTCACCATCAGTGAATGGCAAAGCCAACATAAATTAGGACAAAGTCTCCATCAGTGATGAGCAAATGCACCATTTCTTTTGTTTAAGTCACCATTAGTGTTTGTAACGTTGACATCATTGATTAGCTAAGTCAACATTAGTGTTGTTAAAGTCTCCAACAGTGATGAGAAAAGTCACCGTTTCTTATGTTAAAGTCACCATCAGTGATGAGCAAAGTCATAATTATTGTTGGTAAAGTCACCATCACTGAATGACAAAGCCAACATAAATGAGGACAAAGTCTCCATCAGTGATGAGAAAATTCACCATTACTTTTGTTAAAGTCACCATCAGTGATGAGCAAAGTCATAATTATTGTTAGGAAAGTCACCATCAGTGAATGGCAAAGCCAACATAAATTAGGACAAAGTCTCCATCAGTGATGAGAAAAGTCACCATTACTTTTGTTTAAGTCACCATTAGTGTTTGTAACGTTGACATCATTCATTAGCTAAGTCAACATTAGTGTTGTTAAAGTCTCCAACAGTGATGAGAAAAGTCACCGTTTCTTATGTTAAAGTCACCATCAGTGATGAGCAAAGTCATAATTATTGTTGGTAAAGTCACCATCACTGAATGACAAAGCCAACATAAATGAGGACAAAGTCTCCATCAGTGATGAGAAAATTCACCATTACTTTTGTTAAAGTCACCATCAGTGATGAGCAAAGTCATAATTATTGTTGGAAAAGTCACAATCAGTGAAGGGCAAAGCTAACATGTGTTGGTGCAAAGACAAAATCAGTGATGAGCAAATGCACCATTACTTTTGTTTAAGTCACCATTAGTGTTTGTAACGTTGACATCATTCATTAGCTAAGTCAACATTAGTGTTGTTAAAGTCTCCAACAGTGATGAGAAAAGTCACCGTTTCTTATGTTAAAGTCACCATCAGTGATGAGCAAAGTCATAATTATTGTTGGTAAAGTCACCATCACTGAATGACAAAGCCAACATAAATGAGGACAAAGTCTCCATCAGTGATGAGAAAATTCACCATTTCTTTTGTTAAAGTCACCATCAGTGATGAGCAAAGTCATAATTATTGTTAGGAAAGTCACCATCAGTGAATGGCAAAGCCAACATAAATTAGGACAAAGTCTCCATCAGTGATCAGAAAAGTCACCATTACTTTTGTTTAAGTCACCATTAGTGTTTGTAACGTTGACATCATTCATTAGCTAAGTCAACATTAGTGTTGTTAAAGTCTCCAACAGTGATGAGAAAAGTCACCGTTTCTTATGTTAAAGTCACCATCAGTGATGAGCAAAGTCATAATTATTGTTGGTAAAGTCACCATCACTGAATGACAAAGCCAACATAAATGAGGACAAAGTCTCCATCAGTGATGAGAAAATTCACCATTACTTTTGTTAAAGTCACCATCAGTGATGAGCAAAGTCATAATTATTGTTGGTAAAGTCACCATCAGTGAATGACAAAGCCAACATAAATTAGGACAAAGTCTCCATCAGTGATGAGAAAAGTCACCATTACTTTTGTTTAAGTCACCATTAGTGTTTGTAACGTCGACATCATTGATTTGCTAAGTCAGCATTAGTGTTGTTAAAGTCTCCAACAGTGATGAGAAAAGTCACCGTTACTTTTGTTAAAGTCACCATCAGTGATGAGCAAAGTCATAATTATTGTTGGTAAAGTCACCATCAGTGAATGACATAGCCAACATAAATGAAAAGTCACCATTACTTTTGTTAAAGTCACCATCAGTGATGAGCAAAGTCATAATTATTGTTGGTAAAGTCACCATCAGTGATTAGAAAAGTCACCATTACTTTTGTTAAAGTCACCATCAGTGATGAGCAAAGTCATAATTATTGTTGGTAAAGTCACCATCAGTGAATGACATAGCCAACATAAATGAGGACAAAGTCTCCATCAGTGATGAGAAAAGTCACCATTACTTTTGTTTAACTCACCATCAGTGATGAGCAAAGTCATAATTATTGTTGGAAAAGTCACAATCAGTGAAGGGCAAAGCTAACATGTGTTGGTGCAAAGACAAAATCAGTGATGAGCAAATGCACCATTTCTTTTGTTTAAGTCACCATTAGTGTTTGTAACGTTGACATCATTGATTAGCTAAGTCAACATTAGTGTTGTTAAAGTCTCCAACAGTGATGAGAAAAGTCACCGTTTCTTATGTTAAAGTCACCATCAGTGATGAGCAAAGTCATAATTATTGTTGGTAAAGTCACCATCACTGAATGACAAAGCCAACATAAATGAGGACACAGTCTCCATCAGTGATGAGAAAATTCACCATTACTTTTGTTAAAGTCACCATCAGTGATGAGCAAAGTCATAATTATTGTTAGGAAAGTCACCATCAGTGAATGGCAAAGCCAACATAAATTAGGACAAAGTCTCCATCAGTGATGAGCAAATGCACCATTTCTTTTGTTTAAGTCACCATTAGTGTTTGTAACGTTGACATCATTGATTAGCTAAGTCAACATTAGTGTTGTTAAAGTCTCCAACAGTGATGAGAAAAGCTACCGTTTCTTATGTTAAAGTCACCATCAGTGATGAGCAAAGTCATAATTATTGTTGGTAAAGTCACCATCACTGAATGACAAAGCCAACATAAATGAGGACAAAGTCTCCATCAGTGATGAGAAAATTCACCATTACTTTTGTTAAAGTCACCATCAGTGATGAGCAAAGTCATAATTATTGTTAGGAAAGTCACCATCAGTGAATGGCAAAGCCAACATAAATTAGGACAAAGTCTCCATCAGTGATGAGAAAAGTCACCATTACTTTTGTTTAAGTCACCATTAGTGTTTGTAACGTTGACATCATTCATTAGCTAAGTCAACATTAGTGTTGTTAAAGTCTCCAACAGTGATGAGAAAAGTCACCGTTTCTTATGTTAAAGTCACCATCAGTGATGAGCAAAGTCATAATTATTGTTGGTAAAGTCACCATCACTGAATGACAAAGCCAACATAAATGAGGACAAAGTCTCCATCAGTGATGAGAAAATTCACCATTACTTTTGTTAAAGTCACCATCAGTGATGAGCAAAGTCATAATTATTGTTGGAAAAGTCACAATCAGTGAAGGGCAAAGCTAACATGTGTTGGTGCAAAGACAAAATCAGTGATGAGCAAATGCACCATTACTTTTGTTTAAGTCACCATTAGTGTTTGTAACGTTGACATCATTCATTAGCTAAGTCAACATTAGTGTTGTTAAAGTCTCCAACAGTGATGAGAAAAGTCACCGTTTCTTATGTTAAAGTCACCATCAGTGATGAGCAAAGTCATAATTATTGTTGGTAAAGTCACCATCACTGAATGACAAAGCCAACATAAATGAGGACAAAGTCTCCATCAGTGATGAGAAAATTCACCATTTCTTTTGTTAAAGTCACCATCAGTGATGAGCAAAGTCATAATTATTGTAAGGAAAGTCACCATCAGTGAATGGCAAAGCCAACATAAATTAGGACAAAGTCTCCATCAGTGATCAGAAAAGTCACCATTACTTTTGTTTAAGTCACCATTAGTGTTTGTAACGTTGACATCATTCATTAGCTAAGTCAACATTAGTGTTGTTAAAGTCTCCAACAGTGATGAGAAAAGTCACCGTTTCTTATGTTAAAGTCACCATCAGTGATGAGCAAAGTCATAATTATTGTTGGTAAAGTCACCATCACTGAATGACAAAGCCAACATAAATGAGGACAAAGTCTCCATCAGTGATGAGAAAATTCACCATTACTTTTGTTAAAGTCACCATCAGTGATGAGCAAAGTCATAATTATTGTTGGTAAAGTCACCATCAGTGAATGACAAAGCCAACATAAATTAGGACAAAGTCTCCATCAGTGATGAGAAAAGTCACCATTACTTTTGTTTAAGTCACCATTAGTGTTTGTAACGTCGACATCATTGATTTGCTAAGTCAGCATTAGTGTTGTTAAAGTCTCCAACAGTGATGAGAAAAGTCACCGTTACTTTTGTTAAAGTCACCATCAGTGATGAGCAAAGTCATAATTATTGTTGGTAAAGTCACCATCAGTGAATGACATAGCCAACATAAATGAAAAGTCACCATTACTTTTGTTAAAGTCACCATCAGTGATGAGCAAAGTCATAATTATTGTTGGTAAAGTCACCATCAGTGAATGACATAGCCAACATAAATGAGGACAAAGTCTCCATCAGTGATGAGAAAAGTCACCATTACTTTTGTTTAACTCACCATCAGTGATGAGCAAAGTCATAATTATTGTTGGAAAAGTCACAATCAGTGAAGGGCAAAGCTAACATGTGTTGGTGCAAAGACAAAATCAGTGATGAGCAAATGCACCATTTCTTTTGTTTAAGTCACCATTAGTGTTTGTAACGTTGACATCATTGATTAGCTAAGTCAACATTAGTGTTGTTAAAGTCTCCAACAGTGATGAGAAAAGTCACCGTTTCTTATGTTAAAGTCACCATCAGTGATGAGCAAAGTCATAATTATTGTTGGTAAAGTCACCATCAGTGAATGACAAAGCCAACATAAATGATGATAAAGTCTCCATAAGTGATGAGAAAAGTCACCATTACTTTTGTTTAAGTCACCATCAGTGATGAGCAAAGTCATAATTATTGTTGGTAAAGTCACCATCAGTGAATATCAAAGCCAACATTAATGAGGACAAAGTCTCCATCAGTGATGAGAAAAGTCACCATTACTTTTGTTTAACTCACCATCAGTGATGAGCAAAGTCATAATTATTGTTGGAAAAGTCACAATCAGTGAAGGGCAAAGCTAACATGTGTTGGTGCAAAGACAAAATCAGTGATGAGCAAATGCACCATTACTTTTGTTTAAGTCACCATTAGTGTTTGTAACGTTGACATCATTGATTAGCTAAGTCAACATTAGTGTTGTTAAAGTCTCCAACAGTGATGAGAAAAGTCACCGTTTCTTATGTTAAAGTCACCATCAGTGATGAGCAAAGTCATTATTATTGTTGGGAAAGTCACCATCACTGAATGACAAAGCCAACATAAATGAGGACAAAGTCTCCATCAGTGATGAGAAAATTCACCATTACTTTTGTTAAAGTCACCATCAGTGATGAGCAAAGTCATAATTATTGTTAGGAAAGTCACCATCAGTGAATGGCAAAGCCAACATAAGTGAGGACAAAGTCTCGATCAGTGATGAGAAAAGTCACCATTCCTTTTGTTTAAATCACCATCAGTGATGAACAAAGTCATAATTATTGTTGGTAAAGTCACCATCAGTGAAGGGCAAAGCCAACATGTGTTGGTGCAAAGACAAAATCAGTGATGAGCAAATGCACATTTTGTGTTGGTAAAGTCACCATATGTGACCGGAAAAATCATAATCAGTTGCGACAAAGTCTCCATCAGTGATGAGAAAAGTCATAATTAGTGTTGTTAAAGTCATCAATAGTGATGAGCAAAGTCATGATTAGAGTTGGTAAAGTGACCATCAGTGAAGGGAAAAGCCAACATAAGTGAGGACAAAGTCTCCATCAGTGATGAGAAAAGTCATAATTAGTGTTGGTAAAGTCACCATCAGTGGATGGAATTGCCAACATGTTTTTGTGTAAAGTCACAACAAGTGATGAGCAAATTCTCCATTAGTGTTTGAAAAGTCGACATCATTGATTAGCTAAGTCAACATTAGTGTTGTTAAAGTCTCCATCAGTGATGAGAAAAGTCACCATTACTTTTGTTTATGTCACCATCAGTGATGAGCAAAGTCATAATTATCGTTGGAAAAGTCACCATCAGTGAAGGGCAAAGCCAACATTAGCGGGGGTAAAGTCACAATTATTGATAAGCTAAGTCAACATTAGTGTTGCTTAAGTCTCCAACAGTGATGAGAAAATTCACCATTACTTTTGTTAAAGTCACCATCAGTGATGAGCAAAGTCATAATTATTGTTAGGAAAGTCACCATCAGTGAATGGCAAAGCCAACATAAGTGAGGACAACGTCTCGATCAGTGATGAGAAAAGTCACCATTACTTTTGTTTAAATCACCATCAGTGATGAACAAAGTCATAATTATTGTTGGTAAAGTCACCATCAGTGAAGGGCAAAGCCAACATGTGTTGGTGCAAAGACAAAATCAGTGATGAGCAAATGCACATTTTGTTTTGGTAAAGTCACCATATGTGACCGGAAAAATTATAATCAGTTGGGACAAAGTCTCCATCAGTGATGAGAAAAGTCATAATTAGTGTTGTTAAAGTCATCAATAGTGATGAGCAAAGTCATGATTAGAGTTGGTAAAGTGACCATCAGTGAAGGGAAAAGCCAACATAAGTGAGGACAAAGTCTCCATCAGTGATGAGAAAAGTCATAATTAGTGTTGGTAAAGTCACCATCAGTGAATGGAATTGCCAACATGTTTTTGTGTAAAGTCACAACAAGTGATGAGCAAATTCTCCATTAGTGTTTGAAAAGTCGACATCATTGATTAGCTAAGTCAACATTAGTGTTGTTAAAGTCTCCATCAGTGATGAGAAAAGTCACCATTACTTTTGTTTAAGTCACCATCAGTGATGAGCAAAGTCATAATTATCGTTGGAAAAGTCACCATCAGTGAAGGGCAAAGCCAACATAAATGAGGACAAAGTCTCCATCAGTGATGAGAAAATTCACCATTACTTTTGTTAAAGTCTCCAACAGTGATGAGAAAATTCACCATTACTTTTGTTAAAGTCACCATCAGTGATGAGCAAAGTCATAATTATTGTTAGGAAAGTCACCATCAGTGAATGGCAAAGCCAACATAAGTGAGGACAAAGTCTCGATCAGTGATGAGAAAAGTCACCATTACTTTTGTTTAAATCACCATCAGTGATGAACAAAGTCATAATTATTGTTGGTAAAGTCACCATCAGTGAAGGGCAAAGCCAACATGTGTTGGTGCAAAGACAAAATCAGTGATGAGCAAATGCACATTTTGTGTTGGTAAAGTCACCATATGTGACCGGAAAAATCATAATCAGTTGGGACAAAGTCTCCATCAGTGATGAGAAAAGTCATAATTAGTGTTGTTAAAGTCATCAATAGTGATGAGCAAAGTCATGATTAGAGTTGGTAAAGTGACCATCAGTGAAGGGAAAAGCCAACATAAGTGAGGACAAAGTCTCCATCAGTGATGAGAAAAGTCATAATTAGTGTTGGTAAAGTCACCATCAGTGAATGGAATTGCCAACATGTTTTTGTGTAAAGTCACAACAAGTGATGAGCAAATTCTCCATTAGTGTTTGAAAAGTCGACATCATTGATTAGCTAAGTCAACATAAGTGTTGTTAAAGTCTCCATCAGTGATGAGAAAAGTCACCATTACTTTTGTTTAAGTCACCATCAGTGATGAGCAAAGTCATAATTATCGTTGGAAAAGTCACCATCAGTGAAGGGCAAAGCCAACATAAGCGGGGGTAAAGTCACAATCATTGATAAGCTAAGTCAACATTAGTGTTGTTAAAGTCTCCAACAGTGATGAGAAAATTCACCATTACTTTTGTTAAAGTCACCATCAGTGATGAGCAAAGTCATAATTATTGTTTGGAAAGTCACCATCAGTGAATGGCAAAGCCAACATAAGTGAGGACAAAGTCTCCATAAGTGATGAGAAAAGTCACCATTACTTTTGTTTAAGTCACCATCAGTGATGAGCAAAGTCATAATTATTGTTGGAAAAGTCACAATCAGTGAAGGGCAAAGCTAATATGTGTTGGTGCAAAGACAAAATCAGTGATGAGCAAATTCACCATTACTTTTGTTTAAGTCACCATTAGTGTTTGTAACGTTGACACCATTGATTAGCTAAGTCAACATTAGTGTTGTTAAAGTCTCCAACAGTGATGAGAAAAGTCACCGTTTCTTATGTAAAAGTCACCATCAGTGATGAGCAAAGTCATAATTATTGTTGGTAAAGTCACCATCACTGAATGACAAAGCCAACAAAAATGAGGACAAAGTCTCCATCAGTGATGAGAAAATTCACCATTACTTTAGTTTAAGTCACCATCAGTGATGAGCAAAGTCATAATTATTGTTGGAAAAGTTACAATCAGTGAAGGGCAAAGCTAACATGTGTTGGTGCAAAGACAAAATCAGTGATGAGCAAATGCACCATAAGTGTTGGTAAAGTCACCATCTGTGACCGGCAAATTCATAATTAGTGGGGACAAGGTCTCCATCAGTGATGAGAAAAGTCACCATTACTTTTGTTAAAGTCACCATCAGTGAGGAGCAAAGTCATAATTATAGTTGGAAAAGTCACCATCAGTGAATGGCAAAACAACATTAGTTTGGGTAAAGTCAAAATCAAAGATGAGCTAAGTCAACTTAGTGTTGGTAATATCACCATCAGTGATGATCAAAAACATAATTTTTGTTGGTTTAGTCACCATCAGTGACCGGCAAATTCATAATCAGTGGGTACAATGTCTCCATCAGTGATGAGAAAAGTCATAATTAGTGTTGGTAAAGTCACCATCAGTGAATGGCATTGCAAACATGTGTTGGTGTAAAGTCACAGACAGTGATGAGCAAAGTCACCATTAGTATTTGTAAAGTCGACATCATTGATTAGCTAAGTCAACATTATTGTTGTTAAAGTCCCCAACAGTGATGAGAAAAGTCACCATTTCTTTTGTTAAAGTCACCATCAGTGATGAGCAAAGTCATAATTATTGTTGGTAAAGTCACCATCAGTGACCGGAAAATTCATAATCAGTTGGGACAAAGTCTCCATCAGTGATGAGAAAAGTCATAATTAGTGTTGGTAAAGTCACCGTCAGTGAATGGCATTGCCAACATGTGTTGGTGTAAAGTCACAACCAGTGATGAGCAAAGTCACCATTAGTGTTTGAAAAGTCGACAACATTGATTAGCTAAGTCAACATTAGTGTTGTTAAAGTCTCCAAAAGTGATGAGAAAAGTCACCATTTCTTTTGTTAAAGTCTCCATCAATGATGAGAAAAGACACCATTACTTTTGTTAAAGTCACCATCAGTGAAGGGCAAAGTGATAATTATTGTTGGTTAAGTCACCAGCAGTGAATAGCAAAGCCAACATAAGTGGGGACAAAGTCTCCATCAATGATGAGAAAAGACACCATTACTTTTGTTAAAGTCACCATCAGTGATGAGCATAGTCATAATTATTGTTGGAAAAGTCACCATCAGTGACCGGAAAATTCATAATCAGTTGGGACAAAGTCTCCATCAGTGATGAGAAAAGTCACCATTACTTTTGTTTAAGTCACCATCAGTGATGAACAAAGTCATAATTATTGTTGGTAAAGTCACCATCAGTGACCGGAAAATTCATAATCAGTTGGGACAAAGTCTCCATCAGTGATGAGAAAAGTCATAATTAGTGTTGGTAAAGTCACCGTCAGTGAATGGCATTGCCAACATGTGTTGGTGTAAAGTCACAACCAGTGATGAGCAAAGTCACCATTAGTGTTTGAAAAGTCGACATCATTGATTAGCTAAGTCAACATTTGTGTTGTTAAAGTCTCCAAAAGTGATGAGAAAAGTCACCATTTCTTTTGTTAAAGTCACCATCAGCGATGAGCAAAGTCACCATTTCTTTTATTAAAGTCACCATCAGTGATGAGCAAAGTCATAATTATTGTTGGTTAAGTCACCGTCAGTGATGAGCAAAGTCACCATTAATGTTAGTAAGTACATCATTAGTGAATGGCATTGCCAACATGTGTTTGTGTAAAGTCACAACCAGTAATGAGCAAAGTCACCATTAGTGTTTGTAAAGTCGACATCATTGATTAGCTTAGTCAACATTAGTGTAGTTAAAGTCTCCATCAGTGATGAGAAAAATCACCATTCTTTTGTTAAAGTCACCATCAGTGATGAGCAAAGTGATAATTATTGTTGGTAAAGTCACCATCAGTGAAGGGCAAAGCCAAAATGTGTTCGTGCAAAGACAAAATTAGTGATGAGCAAAGTCACCATTAGTGTTGTTAAAGTCACCATCAGTGACGAGGAAAGTCGTAATTGGTGTTGGTAAAGTCACAATCAGTGAAGGGAAAAGACAACATGTGTTGGTGCAAAGTCACAAACAGCCATGAGCAAAGTCACCATTAGTGTTGCTTATATCACCATCAGTGAATACAAAGTCATAATTAATATTGGTTAAGTCTCCATCAGTGATGAGAAAAGTCATAATTAGTGTTGTTAAAGTCATCAATAGTGATGAGCAAAGTCATGATTAGAGTTGGTAAAGTGACCATCAGTGAAGGGAAAAGCAAACATAAGTTGGGGCAAAGAAACCATAAGTGTTTTTAAAGAAACTATTAGTGAAGAAAAAGTCTCCATTAGTGAATTGCAAGCCAACATTAGTTTGGGTGAGAAAAGTCACCATTACTTTTGTTTAAGTCACCATCAGTGATGAGCATAGTCATAATTATTGTTGGAAAAGTCACCATCAGTGACCGGAAAATTCATAATCAGTTGGGACAAAGTCTCCATCAGTGATGAGAAAAGTCACCATTACTTTTGTTTAAGTCACCATCAGTGATGAACAAAGTCATAATTATTGTTGGTAAAGTCACCATCAGTGACCGGAAAATTCATAATCAGTTGGGACAAAGTCTCCATCAGTGATGAGAAAAGTCATAATTAGTGTTGGTAAAGTCACCATTAGTGAATGACAAAGCCAACATAAATGAGGACAAAGTCTCCATCAGTGATGAGAAAAGTCACCATTACTTTTGTTTAAGTCACCATCAGTGAAGGGCAAATACAACTTATGTTGGCGCAAAGTCACCATCAGTGATGAGCAAAGTAACCATAAGTGTTATTAAGGAAACCATTTGTGATGAGCAAAGTCATTATTAGTGTTGGTAATGTCCCCATCATGTAAGGGCAAAGCCATCATGTGTTGGTGCGAAGTCGAAATAAGGGATGAGCAAAGTCACCATTAGTGTTTATAAAGTCACATACAGTGAAGGGCTAATCCAACATGTGTTGTTCTAAATTAACAATCAGTGATGAGCAAAGTCACCATTAGTGTTGTTAAAGTCATCATAAGTGATGATCAAAGTCATAATTATTGTTGGAAAAGTCACAATCAGTGAACTGCAAAGCCAACATGTGTTGGTGCAAAGAAAAAATCAGTGATGAGCAAATGCACCATTAGTGTTGGTAAAGTCGACATTATTGATTAGCTAAGTCAACATAAGTGTTGTTAAAGTCTCCAACAGTGATGAGAAAAGTCACTATTACTTTTGTTTAAGTCACCATCAGTGATGAACAAAGTCATAATTATTGTTGGTAAAGTCACCATCAGTGACCGGAAAATTCATAATTATTGTTGGTTAAGTCACCAGCAGTGAAAAGCAAAGCCAACATAAGTGGGGACAAAACTCCATCAATGATGAGAAAAGACACCATTACTTTTGTTAAAGTCACCATCAGTGAAGGGCAAAGCCAACATGTGTTGGTGCAAAGACAAAATCATTCATGAGCAAATGCAACATTAGTGTTGGTAAAGTCACCATCTGTGACAGGCAAATTCATAATCAATGGCGACAAAGTCTCCATCAGTGATGAGAAAAGCCAACATGTGTTGGCTTAAATTCACAATCAGTGATGTGCAAAGTTACCATTAGTGTTGGTTAAGTCAAAATCATTGATTAGCTAAGTCATAATTAGTGATTACAAAGTATCCATCAGTAATGAGAAAAGTAAACATAAGTGTTGTTAAAGTCTATATCAGTTATGAGCAAAGTCATAATTAGTGTTGGTAACGTCACCATCAGTGATTTGCAAAGTGATAATTAAAAAGGAACAAAGTCTTCATCAGTGATAAGCAATGTCATAATTATTGTTGGTAAAGTCACCGTCAGTGATGAGCAAAGTCACCATTAATGTTAGTAAGTACATCATTAGTGAATGGCATTGCCAACATGTGTTTGTGTAAAGTCACAACCAGTAATGAGCAAAGTCACCATTAGTGTTTGTAAAGTCGACATCATTGATTAGCTTAGTCAACATTAGTGTAGTTAAAGTCTCCATCAGTGATGAGAAAAATCACCATTCTTTTGTTAAAGTCACCATCAGTGATGAGCAAAGTGATAATTATTGTTGGTAAAGTCACCATCAGTGAAGGGCAAAGCCAAAATGTGTTCGTGCAAAGACAAAATCAGTGATGAGCAAAGTCACCATTAGTGTTGTTAAAGTCACCATCAGTGACGAGGAAAGTCGTAATTGGTGTTGGTAAAGTCACAATCAGTGAAGGGAAAAGACAACATGTGTTGGTGCAAAGTCACAATCAGCCATGAGCAAAGTCACCATTAGTGTTGCTTATATCACCATCAGTGAATACAAAGTCATAATTAATATTGGTTAAGTCTCCATCAGTGATGAGAAAAAACATAATTAGTGTTGTTAAAGTCATCAATAGTGATGAGCAAAGTCATGATTAGAGTTGGTAAAGTGACCATCAGTGAAGGGAAAAGCAAACATAAGTGGGGGCAAAGTAACCATAAGTGTTGTTAAAGAAACTATTAGTGAAGAAAAAGTCTCCATTAGTGAATTGCAAGCCAACATTAGTTTGGGTGAGAAAAGTCACCATTACTATTGTTTAAGTCACCATCAGTGATTAGCATAGTCATAATTATTGTTGGAATAGTCACCATCAGTGACCGGAAAATTCATGATTAGTTGGGACAAAGTCTCCATCAGTGATGAGAAAAGTCACTATTACTTTTGTTTAAGTCACCATCAGTGATGAACAAAGTCATAATTATTGTTGGTAAAGTCACCATCAGTGACCAGAAAATTCATAATCAGTTGGGACAAAGTCTCCATCAGTTATGAGAAAAGTCATAATTAGTGTTGGTAAAGTCACCATTAGTGAATGACAAAGCCAACATAAATGAGGACAAAGTCTCCATCAGTGATGAGAAAAGTCACCATTACTTTTGTTTAAGTCACCATCAGTGAAGGGCAAATACAACTTATGTTGGCGCAAAGTCACCATCAGTGATGAGCAAAGTAACCATAAGTGTTATTAAGGAAACCATTTGTGATGAGCAAAGTCATTATTAGTGTTGGTAATGTCCCCATCATGTAAGGGCAAAGCCATCATGTGTTGGTGCGAAGTCGAAATAAGGGATGAGCAAAGTCACCATTAGTGTTTATAAAGTCACATACAGTGAAGGGCTAATCCAACATGTGTTGTTCTAAATTAACAATCAGTGATGAGCAAAGTCACCATTAGTGTTGTTAAAGTCATCATAAGTGATGATCAAAGTCATAATTATTGTTGGAAAAGTCACAATCAGTGAACTGCAAAGCCAACATGTGTTGGTGCAAAGAAAAAATCAGTGATGAGCAAATGCACCATTAGTGTTGGTAAAGTCGACATTATTGATTAGCTAAGTCAACATAAGTGTTGTTAAAGTCTCCAACAGTGATGAGAAAAGTCACTATTACTTTTGTTTAAGTCACCATCAGTGATGAACAAAGTCATAATTATTGTTGGTAAAGTCACCATCAGTGACCGGAAAATTCATAATCAGTTGGGACAAAGTCTCCATCAGTGATGAGAAAAGTCATAATTAGTGTTGGTAAAGTCACCATTAGTGAATGACAAAGCCAACATAAATGAGGACAAAGTCTCCATCAGTGATGAGAAAAGTCACCATTACTTTTGTTTAAGTCACCATCAGTGAAGGGCAAATACAACTTATGTTGGCGCAAAGTCACCATCAGTGATGAGCAAAGTAACCATAAGTGTTATTAAGGAAACCATTTGTGATGAGCAAAGTCATTATTAGTGTTGGTAATGTCCCCATCATGTAAGGGCAAAGCCATCATGTGTTGGTGCGAAGTCGAAATAAGGGATGAGCAAAGTCACCATTAGTGTTTATAAAGTCACATACAGTGAAGGGCTAATCCAACATGTGTTGTTCTAAATTAACAATCAGTGATGAGCAAAGTCACCATTAGTGTTGTTAAAGTCATCATAAGTGATGATCAAAGTCATAATTATTGTTGGAAAAGTCACAATCAGTGAACTGCAAAGCCAACATGTGTTGGTGCAAAGAAAAAATCAGTGATGAGCAAATGCACCATTAGTGTTGGTAAAGTCGACATCATTGATTAGCTAAGTCAACATAAGTGAGGACAAAGTCTCGATCAGCGATGAGAAAAGTCACCATTACTTTTGTTTAAGTCACCATCAGTGATGAGAAAAGTCATAATTATTGTTGGAAAAGTCACCATCAGTGAAGGGCAAAGACAACATTTGTTGGCGCAAAGTAACCGTCAGTGATGAGCAAAGTCATAAATAGTGTTGGTATAGTCACCATCAGTGATGAGCAAAGTCATAATAAGTGTTGGTAAAGTCCCCATCAGTGAGGGGCAAAGCCAACATGCGTTGGTGCGAAGTCACCATCAGTGATGAGCAAAGTAACCATAAGTGTTGTTAAAGAAACCATTTGTGATGAGCAAAGTCATTATTAGTGTTGGCAATGTCCCTATCATGTAAGGGCAAAGCCATCATGTGTTGGTGCGAAGTCGAAATCAGGGATGAGCAAAGTCACCATTAGTGTTTACAAAGTCACATACAGTGAAGGGCTAATCCAACATGTGTTGTTGTAAATTAACAATCAGTGATGAGCAAAGTCACCATTAGTGTTGTTAAAGTCACCATCAGTGATGAGCATAGCCAACAAATGTTGGCGCAGAGTCACCATCAGTGATGTGCAAAGCCAACATGTTTTGGTGCAAAGTCACAATCAGTGATGAGCAAAGTCACTATTAGTGTTGAAAACGTCACCATCAGTGATTTGCAAAGTCATAATTAGTGGGGACAAAGTCACCATCAGTGAAGGGCAAATCCAACTTGAATTGGTGTAAATTCAAAATCAGTGATGTGCAAAGTCACTTTTAGTGTTAGATAAGTCACCATCAATGATGAGCAAAGTCATAATCAGTGTTAGTAAGGTTACCATCAGCGATTAGCAAAGCCAACATAAGTGGGGGCAAAGTCACCATCAGTGATGAGCAAAGTCATTATTAGTGTTGGTATAAGTGTTGGACGCGGCCAAGACAGACCGGTCCATTACACGGACGGTTTTTTGCAGCCACTTGACCGGCCAGATTGGCGGCCTAATTTTTAGACCGCCAAAATAAACGGCCAAAAATATACGGTCGGCCAAAAAACAAAGAATAAAATCGAAAATTTATATAATAAAAAATATATTTATTATTTAAAAAAGTTTTTTTTAATTAAAATAATAAAAAAATTTTATTTAGAAAAAAAAAATTATTTAAAAATAAAAAAATTATATTTGAAAAATAAAAAAAAAAGAAAAAAAAAATTTTATTTTAAGAATTTAAAGAGAAAAAAATTATATTTAAAGAATAAAAAAAACGAAAGAAAAAAATTTTATTTAAAAAATAAAAAAAATTTTTATTTAAAAAATAAAAAAAAAAATGAATAGAACTTAACTGAATGTAGTTGGTTTTTATAGTCTTTGGTAATTTTTGCCGTTGGTACTTTTTGGTCGTTGGAAGTTGTTGGTTATTGGTTGTTAGTGAACGACCAATCACCAACTCTCAATAACTCCCAATCTCAACTACCAACAACTTCCAACGGCCAAAAAGTACCAACGGCAAAAATTACAAAAGACTATAAAAAACCAACTACATTCAGTTAAGTTCTATTCATTTTTTTTTTTATTTTTTAAATAAAAATTTTTTTTATTTTTTAAAATAATTTTTTTTTTTTTTAAATTAATTTTTTTTATTTTTTAAATAAAATTTTTTTCTTTTGTTTTTTTTATTTTTTAAAATATATTTTTTTCTTTTGTTTTTTTTATTCTAAAATAAAATTTTTTTTTTTAAAATTTTTAAAATAAAATTTTTCTTTTTTAAAATTTTTAAAATAAAATTTTTTTTTCTTGTTTTTTTCTTATTTTTTAAATAAAATTTTTTTCTTTTGTTTTTTTTATTCTTTAAATATAATTTTTTTCTCTTTAAATTCTTAAAATAAAATATTTTTTTTCTTTTTTTTTTAATTTTTCAAATAAAATTTTTTTTTTTAAATAATTTTTTTTTTCTAAATAAAATTTTTTTATTATTTTAATCAAAAAAAATTTTTTTAAATAATAAATATATTTTTTATTATATAAATTTTCGATTTTATTCTTTTTTTTTTGGCCGCCCGTTTATATTTGGCCGTTTATTTTGGCGGTCTAAAAATTAGGCCGCCAAGTTGGCCGGCCAAATGGCCGCCCGCCAAAAAGTTGGCCGGACTTTTGGCCGCCCGTTTATATTTGGCCGTTTATTTTGGCGGTCTAAAAATTAGGCCGCCAAGTTGGCCGGCCAAATTGCCGCCGCCAAAAAGTTGGCCGGATTTTTGGCCGCCCGTATATTTTTGGCCATTTATTTTGGCGGTCTAAAAATTAGGCCGCCAAGCTGGCCGGCCAAATGGCCGCCCGCCAAAAAGTTGGCCGGACTTTTGGCCGCCCGTTTATATTTGGCCGTTTATTTTGGCGGTCTAAAAATTAGGCCGCCAAGTTGGCCGGCCAAATGGCCGCCGCCAAAAAGTTGGCCGGCCAAATGGCCGCCGCCAAAAAGTTGGCCGGCCAAATGGCCGCCGCCAAAAAGTTGGCCGGCTAATGCGGACACGGTCACGGTTTCTGAAAATTTTTGCTGATTAAGTGGCCTAATTTTTTAAGTAGTGATGAGCAAAGTCATAATCAGTGTTTGTAAAGTCACAATCAGCGATTAGCAAAGTCATATTAAGTGTGGACATGGTCTCCGTCAGTGATGGGAAAAGTCTCCATTAGTGTTGTTAAAGTCATCATCAGTGATGATCAAAGTCAAAATCAGAGTTGGTAAAGTCACCATCAGTGAAGGGCAAAGCCAACTTAAGTGGGGGCAAAGTCACCATCAGTGATGAGCAAAGTAACCATGAGTGTTGTTAAGAAACCATTAGTGATGAGCAAAGTCATAATTAGTATTGGTATAGACACCATCAGTGAAAGGAAAAGTCAACATAAGTGATGAGCAAAGCCAACATAAGTGGAGGCTCAGTCACCATTAGAATTGAGCAAAGTCACCATTAGTGTTGGAAAAGTCATCATCAGAGAAGGGAAAGTCAACATATGTGGGGTAAAAATCACCATCAGTGATGAGCATAGTCATAACTATTGTTGGAAAAGTCACCATCAGTGACCGGAAAATTCATGATTAGTTGGGACAAAGTCTCCATCAGTGATGAGAAAAGTCACTATTACTTTTGTTTAAGTCACCATCAGTGATTAGCATAGTCATAATTATTGTTGGAAAAGTCACCATCAGTGACCGGAAAATTCATGATTAGTTGGGACAAAGTCTCCATCAGTGATGAGAAAAGTCACTATTACTTTTGTTTAACTCACCATCAGTGATGAACAAAGTCATAATTATTGTTGGTAAAGTCACCATCAGTGACCGGAAAATTCATAATCAGTTGGGACAAAGTCTCCATCAGTGATGAGAAAAGTCATAATTAGTGTTGGTAAAGTCACCATTAGTTAATGACAAAGCCAACATAAATGAGGACAAAGTCTCCATCAGTGATGAGAAAAGTCACCATTACTTTTGTTTAAGTCACCATCAGTGAAGGGCAAATACAACTTATGTTGGCGCAAAGTCACCATCAGTGATGAGCAAAGTAACCATAAGTGTTATTAAGGAAACCATTTGTGATGAGCAAAGTCATTATTAGTGTTGGTAATGTCCCCATCATGTAAGGGCAAAGCCATCATGTGTTGGTGCGAAGTCGAAATAAGGGATGAGCAAAGTCACCATTAGTGTTTATAAAGTCACATACAGTGAAGGGCTAATCCAACATGTGTTGTTCTAAATTAACAATCAGTGATGAGCAAAGTCACCATTAGTGTTGTTAAAGTCATCATAAGTGATGATCAAAGTCATAATTATTGTTGGAAAAGTCACAATCAGTGAACTGCAAAGCCAACATGTGTTGGTGCAAAGAAAAAATCAGTGATGAGCAAATGCACCATTAGTGTTGGTAAAGTCGACATCATTGATTAGCTAAGTCAACATAAGTGTTGTTAAAGTCTCCAACAGTGATGAGAAAAGTCACCATTACTTTTGTTAAAGTCACCATCAGTGTTGAGCAAAGTCATAATTATTGTTGGTAAAGTCTCCATCAGTGATGAGAAAAGTCACCATTACTTTTGTTTAAGTCACCATCAGTGATGAGAAAAGTCATAATTATTGTTGGAAAAGTCACCATCAGTGAAGGGCAAAGACAACATTTGTTGGCGCAAAGTAACCGTCAGTGATGAGCAAAGTCATAAATAGTGTTGGTATAGTCACCATCAGTGATGAGCAAAGTCATAATAAGTGTTGGTAAAGTCCCCATCAGTGAGGGGCAAAGCCAACATGCGTTGGTGCGAAGTCACCATCAGTGATGAGCAAAGTAACCATAAGTGTTGTTAAAGAAACCATTTGTGATGAGCAAAGTCATTATTAGTGTTGGTAATGTCCCTATCATGTAAGGGCAAAGCCATCATGTGTTGGTGCGAAGTCGAAATAAGGGATGAGCAAAGTCACCATTAGTGTTTACAAAGTCACATACAGTGAAGGGCTAATCCAACATGTGTTGTTGTAAATTAACAATCAGTGATGAGCAAAGTCACCATTAGTGTTGTTAAAGTCACCATCAGTGATGAGCATAGCCAACAAATGTTGGCGCAGAGTCACAATCAGTGATGAGCAAAGTCACTATTAGTGTTGAAAACGTCACCATCAGTGATTTGCAAAGTCATAATTAGTGGGGACAAAGTCACCATCAGTGAAGGGCAAATCCAACTTGAATTGGTGTAAATTCAAAATCAGTGATGAGCAAAGTCACTTTTAGTGTTAGATAAGTCACCATCAATGATGAGCAAAGTCATAATCAGTGTTAGTAAGGTTACCATCAGCGATTAGCAAAGCCAACATAAGTGGGGGCAAAGTCACCATCAGTGATGAGCAAAGTCATTATTAGTGTTGGTATAAGTGTTGGACGCGGCCAAGACAGACCGGTCCATTACACGGACGGTTTTTTGCAGCCACTTGACCGGCCAGATTGGCGGCCTAATTTTTAGACCGCCAAAATAAACGGCCAAAAATATACGGTCGGCCAAAAAACAAAGAATAAAATCGAAAATTTATATAATAAAAAATATATTTATTATTTAAAAAAGTTTTTTTAATTAAAATAATAAAAAAATTTTATTTAGAAAAAAAAATTATTTAAAAATAAAAAAATTATATTTGAAAAATAAAAAAAAAAAAGAAAAAAAAAATTTTATTTTAAGAATTTAAAGAGAAAAAAATTATATTTAAAGAATAAAAAAAACGAAAGAAAAAAATTTTATTTAAAAAATAAAAAAATTTTTATTTAAAAAAAAAAAAAAAAAATGAATAGAACTTAACTGAATGTAGTTGGTTTTTATAGTCTTTGGTAATTTTTGCCGTTGGTACTTTTTGGTCGTTGGAAGTTGTTGGTTATTGGTTGTTAGTGAACGACCAATCACCAACTCTCAATAACTCCCAATCTCAACTACCAACAACTTCCAACGGCCAAAAGTACCAACGGCAAAAATTACAAAAGACTATAAAAAACCAACTACATTCAGTTAAGTTCTATTCATTTTTTTTTTTTTTTTTAAATAAAAATTTTTTTTATTTTTAAAATAATTTTTTTTTTTTTTTTAATTAATTTTTTTTTATTTTTTAAATAAAATTTTTTTCTTTTGTTTTTTTTATTTTTTAAAATATATTTTTTTCTTTTGTTTTTTTTATTCTAAAATAAAATTTTTTTTTTAAATTTTTAAAATAAAATTTTTCTTTTTTAAAATTTTAAAATAAAATTTTTTTTTCTTGTTTTTTTCTTATTTTTTAAATAAAATTTTTTTTCTTTTTTTTTTTCTTTTTAAATAAAAATTTTTTTTATTTTTTAAATAAAATTTTTTTCTTTTGTTTTTTTTATTCTTTAAATATAATTTTTTTCTCTTTAAATTCTAAAAATAAAATATTTTTTTTTTTTTTTTTTTTTAATTTTTAAATAAAATTTTTTTTTTTTAAATAATTTTTTTTTTCTAAATAAAATTTTTTTATTATTTTAATCAAAAAAAAATTTTTTTAAATAATAAATATATTTTTTATTATATAAATTTTCGATTTTATTCTTTTTTTTTTGGCCGCCCGTTTATATTTGGCCGTTTATTTTGGCGGTTCAAAAAATTAGGCTTCCAAGTTGGCCGGCCAAATGGCCGCCCGCCAAAAAGTTGGCCGGACTTTTGGCCGCCCGTTTATATTTGGCCGTTTATTTTGGCGGTCTAAAAATTAGGCCGCCAAGTTGGCCGGCCAAATGGCCGCCGCCAAAAAGTTGGCCGGATTTTTGGCCGCCCGTATATTTTTGGCCATTTATTTTGGCGGTCTAAAAATTAGGCCGCCAAGCTGGCCGGCCAAATGGCCGCCCGCCAAAAAGTTGGCCGGACTTTTGGCCGCCCGTTTATATTTGGCCGTTTATTTTGGCGGTCTAAAAATTAGGCCGCCAAGTTGGCCGGCCAAATGGCCGCCGCCAAAAAGTTGGCCGGCCAAATGGCCGCCGCCAAAAAGTTGGCCGGCTAATGCGGACACGGTCACGGTTTCTGAAAATTTTTGCTGATTAAGTGGCCTAATTTTTTAAGTAGTGATGAGCAAAGTCATAATCAGTGTTTGTAAAGTCACAATCAGCGATTAGCAAAGTCATATTAAGTGTGGACCTGGTCTCCGTCAGTGATGGGAAAAGTCTCCATTAGTGTTGTTAAAGTCATCATCAGTGATGATCAAAGTCAAAATCAGAGTTGGTAAAGTCACCATCAGTGAAGGGCAAAGCCAACTTAAGTGGGGGCAAAGTCACCATCAGTGATGAGCAAAGTAACCATGAGTGTTGTTAAGAAACCATTAGTGATGAGCAAAGTCATAATTAGTATTGGTATAGACACCATCAGTGAAAGGAAAAGTCAACATAAGTGATGAGCAAAGCCAACATAAGTGGAGGCTCAGTCACCATTAGAATTGAGCAAAGTCACCATTAGTGTTGGAAAAGTCATCATCAGAGAAGGGAAAGTCAACATATGTGGGGTAAAAATCACCATCAGTGATGAGCAAAATTACCATTAGTGTTGCTTAAGTTACCATCAGTGATGAGCAGAGACATAATTATAGTTTGTAAGTCACCATCAAGGATAAGCAAAGTTACCATTAGTGTTGTTAAAGTAATGATCAGTGATAAGCTAAGTCACATTTAGTGTTGGTAAAGTCACCATCAGTGTTGAGCAAAGTTACCATTAGTCATAATCAATGGGGACAAAGTCTCCATCAGTGATGAGAAAAGCCAACATGTGTTGGTGTAAATTCACAATCAGTGATGTGCAAAGTTACCATTAGTGTTGGTAAAGTCAAAATCATTGATTAGCTAAGTCATAATTAGTGATTACAAAGTATCCATCAGTAATGAGAAAAGTAAACATAAGTGTTGTTAAAGTCTATATCAGTTATGAGCAAAGTCATAATTAGTGTTGGTAACGTCACCATCAGTTATTTGCAAAGTGATAATTAAAAAGGAACAAAGTCTACATCAGTGATGAGAAAAGTCACCATTACTTTTGTTAAAGTCACCATCAGTGATAAGCAAAGTCATAATTATTGTTGGTAAAGACACCGTCAGTGATGAGCAAAGTCGCCATTAATGTTAGTTAGTACACCATTAGTGAATGGCATTGCCAACATGTGTTTGTGTAAAGTCACAACCAGTGATGAGCAAAGTCACCATTAGTGTTTGTAAAGTCGACATCATTGATTAGCTTAGTCAACATTAGTGACGTTAAGGTCTCCATCAGTGATGAGAAAAATCACCATTTCTTTTGTTAAAGTCACCATCAGTGATGAGCAAAGTGATAATTATTGTTGGTAAAGTCACCATCAGTGAAGGGCAAAGCCAAAATGTTTTGGTGCAAAGACAAAATCAGTGATGAGCAAAGTCACCATTAGTGTTGTTAAAGTCACCATCAATGACGAGGAAAGTCGTAATTGGTGTTGGTAAAGTCACAATCAGTGAATGGAAATGACAACATGTGTTGGTGCAAAGTCACAATCAGCGATGAGCAAAGTCACCATTAGTGTTGCTTATATCACCATCAGTGAATACAAAGTCATAATTAGTATTGGTTAAGTCTCCATCAGTGATGAGAAAAGTCATAATTAGTGTTGTTAAAGTCATCAATAGTGATGAGCAAAGTCATGATTAGAGTTGGTAAAGTGACCATCAGTGAAGGGAAAAGCCAACATAAGTGGGGGCAAAGTAACCATAAGTGTTGTTAAAGAAACTATTAGTGAAGAAAAAGTCACCATCAGTGATTTGCAAAGTCATAATTAGTGGGGACAAAGTCTCCATTAGTGAATGGCAAGTCAACATTAGTGTAGTTAAAGTCTCCATCAGTGATGAGAAAAATCACCATTTCTTTTGTTAAAGTCACCATCAGTGATGAGCAAAGTGATAATTAATGTTGGTAAAGTCACCATCAGTGAATGGCAAAGACAACATAAGTTGGGGCAAAGTAACCATAAGTGTTGTTAAAGAAATTATTAGTGATGAAAAAGTCACCATCAGTGATTTGCAAAGTCATAATTAGTGGTGACAAAGTCTCCATTAGTGAATGGCAAGCCAACATTAGTCTGGGTGAGAAAAGTCACCATTACTTTTGTTTAAGTCACCATCAGTGATGAGCAAAGTCATAATTATTGCTGGAAAAGTCACAATCAGTGAAGGGCAAAGCCAACATGTGTTGGTGCAAAGACAAAATCAGAAATGAGCAAATGCACCATTAGTGTTGGTAAAGTCATTATCTGTGACCGGCAAATTCATAATTAGTGGGGAAAAAGTCTCCATCAGTGATGAGAAAAGTCAACATTACTTTTGTTTAAGTCACCATCAGTGATGAACAAAGTCATAATTATTGTTGGTAAAGTCACCATCAGTGACTTGAAAAATTCATAATCAGTTGGGACAAAGTCTCCATCAGTGATGAGAAAAGTCATAAGTAGTGTTGGTAAAGTCACCGTCAGTGAATGGCATTTCCAACATGTGTTGGTGTAATTTCACCATCAGTGATGAGCAAAGTCATAATTACTGTTGGTAAAGTCACCATCAGTGAATGACAAAGCCAACATAAATGAGGACAAAGTCTCCATCAGTGAAATGACTTTGCCCAACAATTGGAATGACTTTGCCCAACAATTGTAATGACTTTGCCCAACAATTGTAATGACTATGCACAATAATTGTAATGACTTTGCCAACCACTGTTAATCACTTATCCGACCTCTTAAAATGACTTTGCCAATCAATTGTAATGACCTTGCAAACCACTAGTAATGACTCTAACAACCACTGTTAATCACTTATCCGACCTCTAAAAATTACTTTGCCTAACAATTGTAATGCTCTTGCCAACCACTGTTAATCACTTATCGGACCTCAAAAAACGACTTTGCCCAACAATTGTAATGACTTTGCCTAACAATTGTAATGACTTTGCCATTCACAGGTAATGACTTTGCCAACCACTGTTAATCACTTAACCGACCTCTAAAAATGACTTTGCCCAATAATTGTAATGACTTTTCCCAGCAATTGTAATGACTTAGCCCAACAATTGTAATGACTTTGCCATTCACAGGTAATGACTTTGCCATCCACAGGTAATGACTTTGCCAACAACTGTTAATCACTTAACCGACCTCTAAAAATGACTTTGCCCAACAATTGTAATGACTTTGCTCAACAATTGTAATGACTTTGCCCAACAATTGTAATGACTTTGCCCAACAATTGTAATGACTCTGCCCAATAATTGTGATGACTTTGCAAACCACTGCAAATCACTTATCCGACCTCTTAAAATGACTATGCCCAACAATTTTAATACTTTTGCAAACCACTGTTAATCACTTATCCGACCTCTAAAAATGACTTTGCTCAACAATTGTAATTAATTTGCCCAACAATTGTAATGACTTTGCAAACCACTGTTAATCACTTATCCGACCTCTAAAAATGACTATGCTCAACAATTGTAATGACTTTGCCCAACAATTGTAATGACTTTGCCCAACAATTGTAATGACTTTGCCCAACAATTGTAATGACTATGCCCAATTATTGTAATGACTTTGCAAACCACTGTAAATCACTTATCCGACCTCTTAAAATGACTTTGCCAAACAATTGTAATACTTTTGCAAACCACTGTTAATCACTTATCCGACCTCTAAAAATGACTTTGCTCAACAATTGTAATTAATTTGCCCAACAATTGTAATGACTTTGCAAACCACTGTTAATCACTTATCCGACCTCTAAAAATGACTATGCTCAACAATTGTAATGACTTTGCCCAACAATTGTAATGACTATGCCCAATTATTGTAATGACTTTGCAAACCACTGTAAATCACTTATCCGACCTCTTAAAATGACTTTGCCAAACAATTGTAATACTTTTGCAAACCACTGTTAATCACTTATCCGACCTCTAAAAATGACTTTGCTCAACAATTGTAATTAATTTGCCCAACAATTGTAATGACTTTGCAAACCACTGTTAATCACTTATCCGACCTCTAAAAATGACTATGCTCAACAATTGTAATGACTTTGCCCAACAATTGTAATGACTTTGCCCAACAATTGTAATGACTTTGCCCAACAATTGTAATGACTTTGCCCAACAATTGTAATGACTATGCCCAATAATTGTAATGACTTTGCCAACCACTGTTAATCAATAATCCAACCTCTAAAAATGACTTTGCCAATAAATTGGAATGACCTTGCCAACCACTGGTGATGACTTTACCAACCACTGATAATCACTTATCCGACCTCTAAAAATAACTTTGCCCAATAATTGTAATGCTTTTGCCAACCACTGTTAATCACTTATCCGACCTCTTAAAATGACATTGCTCAACAATTGAAATGACTTTGCCCAACAATTGTAATGACTTTGCCCAACAATTGAAATGACTCTGCCCAATAATTGTAATGACTTTGCAAACCACTGTAAATCACTTATCCGAACTCTAAAAATGACTTTGCCAAACAATTGTAATACTTTTGCAAACCACTGTTAATCACTTATCCGACCTCTAAAAATGACTTTGCTCAACAATTGTAATTAATTTGCCCAACAATTGTAATGACTTTGCAAACCACTGTTAATCACTTATCCGACCTCTAAAAATGACTATGCTCAACAATTGTAATGACTTTGCCCAACAATTGGAATGACTTTGCCCAACAATTGTAATGACTTTGCCCAACAATTGTAATGACTATGCCCAATAATTGTAATGACTTTGCCAACCACTGTTAATCACTTATCCGACCTCTTAAAATGACTTGGCCAATCAATTGTAATGACCTTGCAAACCACTGGTAATGACTCTAACAACCACTGTTAATCACTTATCCGACCTCTAAAAATTACTTTGCCTAACAATTGTAATGCTCTTGCCAACCACTGTTAATCACTTATCCGACCTCAAAAAACGACTTTGCCCAACAATTGTAATGACTTTGCCTAACAATTGTAATGACTTTGCCATTCACAGGTAATGACTTTGCCAACCACTGTTAATCACTTAACCGACCTCTAAAAATGACTTTGCCCAATAATTGTAATGACTTTTCCCAGCAATTGTAATGACTTTGCCCAACAATTGTAATGACTTTGCCCAACAATTGTAATGACTCTGCCCAATAATTGTAATGACTTTGCAAACCACTGTAAATCACTTATCCGACCTCTTAAAATGACTATGCCCAACAATTGTAATACTTTTGCAAACCACTGTTAATCACTTATCCGACCTCTAAAAATGACTTTGCTCAACAATTGTAATTCATTTGCCCAACAATTGTAATGACTTTGCAAACCACTGTTAATCACTTATCCGACCTCTAAAAATGACTATGCTCAACAATTGTAATGACTTTGCCCAACAATTGGAATGACTTTGCCCAACAATTGTAATACTTTTGCAAACCACTGTTAATCACTTATCCGACCTCTAAAAATGACTTTGATCAACAATTGTAATTAATTTGCCAAACAATTGTAATGACTTTGCAAACCACTGTTAATCACTTATCCGACCTCTAAAAATGACTATGCTCAACAATTGTAATGACTTTGCCCAACAATTGTAATGACTTTGCCCAACAATTGTAATGACTTTGCCCAACAATTGTAATGACTATGCCCAATAATTGTAATGACTTTGCCAACCACTGTTAATCAATAATCCAACCTCTAAAAATGACTTTGCCAATAAATTGGAATGACCTTGCCAACCACTGGTGATGACTTTACCAACCACTGATAATCACTTATCCGACCTCTAAAAATGACTTTGCTCAACAATTGTAATTAATTTGCCCAACAATTGTAATGACTTTGCATACCACTGTTAATCACTTATCCGACCTCTAAAAATGACTATGCTCAACAATTGTAATGACTTTGCCCAACAATTGGAATGACTTTGCCCAACAATTGTAATGACTTTGCCCAACAATTGTAATGACTATGCCCAATAATTGTAATGACTTTGCCAACCACTGTTAATCACTTATTCGACCTCTTAAAATGACTTTGCCAATCAATTGTAATGACCTTGCAAACCACTGGTAATGACTCTAACAACCACTGTTAATCACTTATCCGACCTCTAAAAATAACTTTGCCTAACAATTGTAATGCTCTTGCCAACCACTGTTAATCACTTATCCGACCTCAAAAAACGACTTTGCCCAACAATTGTAATGACTTTGCCTAACAATTGTAATGACTTTGCCATTCACAGGTAATGACTTTGCCAACCACTGTAAATCACTTAACCGACCTCTAAAAATAACTTTGCCCAACAATTGTAATGCTTTTGCCAACCACTGTTAATCACTTATCCGACCTCTAAAAATGACTTTGCCCAACAATTGTAATGACTTTGCCATTCTCAGGTAATGACTTTGCCAACCACTGTTAATCACTTATCCGACCTCTTAAAATGACTTTGCCAATCAATTGAAATGACCTTGCCAACCACTTGTAATGACTTAACCAACCACTGTTAATCAATAATCCGACCTCTAAAAATGACTTTGCCCAATAATTGTAATATCAACATCAGTGATGTGCAAAGTCATAATCAGTGTTGGTAAAGTCACCATCAGTGATGAGCATAGCCAACATATGTTGGCGCAAAGTCACTATCAGTGATGTGCAAAGTCATAATAAGATTTAGTAACGTCACCATCAGTGAGGGGCAAAGCCAACATGTGTTGGTGCAAAGTCACAATCAGTGGTGAGCAAAGTCACTATTAGTGTTGAAAAAGTCACCATCAGTGATTTGCAAAGTCATAATTAGTGGGGACAAAGTCACCATCAGTGAAGGGCAAATCCACCATGAATTGGTGTAAATTCAAAATCAGTGATGAGCAAAGTCACCATTTGTGTTAGATAAGTCACCATCAGTGATGAGCAAAGTCATAATCAGTGTTGGTAAAGTCACCATCAGCGATTAGCAAAGCCAACATAAGTGGGGGCAAAGTCACCATCAGTGATGAGCAAAGTTACCATAAGTGTTGTTAAAGAAACCATCAGTGATTTGCAAAGTCATAATTAGTGGGGACAAAGTCACCATCAGTGAAGGGCAAATCCACCATGAATTGGTGTAAATTCAAAATCAGTGATGAGCAAAGTCACCATTTGTGTTAGATAAGTCACCATCAATGATGAGCAAAGTCATAATCAGTGTTGGTAAAGTCACCATCAGTGATGAGCATAGCCAACATATGTTGGCGCAAAGTCACCATCAGTGATGAGCAAAGTTACCATAAGTGTTGTTAAAGAAACCATTAGTGATGAGCAAAGTTACCATTGGTGTTGTTAAAGTCGCCATCAGTGATTAGCAACGTCATAATTATAGTTGGTCAAGTCGCCATTAGTGAAGGGCTTATCCAACATGTGTTGTTGTAAATTAACAATCAGTGATGAGCAAAGTCACCATTAGTGTTGTTTAAGTCACCATCAGTGATGAGCATAGGCAACAAATGTTGGCGCAAAGTAACCATCAGTGATTTGCAAAGTCATAATAAGTTTTAGTAACGTCACCATCAGTGAGTGGCAAAGCCAACATGTGTTGGTGCAAAGTCACAATCAGTGATGAGCAAAGTCACTATTAGTGTTGAAAAAGTCACCATCAGTGATTTGCAAAGTCATAATTAGTGGGGACAAAGTCACCATCAGTGAAGGGCAAATCCACCATGAATTAGTGTAAATTCAAAATCAGTGATGAGCAAAGTCACCATTTGTGTTAGATAAGTCACCATCAGTGATGAGCAAAGTCATAATCAGTGTTGGTAAAGTCACACTCAGCGATTAGCCAAGCCAACATAAGTGAGGGCAAAGTCACCATCAGTGATGAGCAAAGTTACCATAAGTGTTGTTAAAGAAACCATTAGTGATGAGCAAAGTTACCATTGGTGTTGTTAAAGTCACCATCAGTTATTAGCAAAGTCATAATTATAGTTTGTCAAGTCGCCATTAGTGAAGGGCTAATCCAACATATGTTGCTAATATCAACATCAGTGATGTGCAAAGTCATAATCAGTGTTGGTAAAGTCACCATCAGTGATGAGCATAGCCAACATATGTTGGCGCAAAGTCACTATCAGTGATGTGCAAAGTCATAATAAGATTTAGTAACGTCACCATCAGTGAGGGGCAAAGCCAACATGTGTTGTTGCAAAGTCACAATCAGTGGTGAGCAAAGTCACTATTAGTGTTGAAAAAGTCACCATCAGTGATATGCAAAGTCATAATTAGTGGGGACAAAGTCACCATCAGTGAAGGGCAAATCCACCATGAATTGGTGTAAATTCAAAATCAGTGATGAGCAAAGTCACCATTTGTGTTAGATAAGTCACTATCAGTGATGAGCAAAGTCATAATCAGTGTTGGTAAAGTCACCATCAGCGATGAGCAAAGTTACCATTAGTGTTGTTAAAGAAACCATTAGTGATGAACAAAGTCATAATTAGTGTTGGTATAGTCATCATCAGTGAAAGGAAAAGTCAACATAAGTGAGAACAAAGTCACCATCAGTGATGAGCAAATTCACCATTGGTGTTGAAAAAGTCACCATCAGTTGTTTTCAAAGTCAAATATAGTGGGGGAAAAGTCACCATCAGTGATGAGCAAAGTTACCATTAGTGCTGTTTAAGTAACCAGCAGTGATGAGCAAAGTCTTTATTAGTGTTGGTAAAGTCACCATTATGTGAGGGCAAAGCCAACATAAGTGGGGGCAAAGTCACCATCAGTGATGAGCAAAGTTACCATAAGTGTAGTAAAAGAAACCATCAGTGATTAGCAAAGTCATAATTATAGTTGGTCAAGACGCCATTAGTGAAGGGCTAATCCAACATGTGTTGTTGTAAATTAACAATCAGTAATGAGCAAAGTCACCATTAGTGTTGTTAAAGTAACCATCAGTGATGAGCAAAGTAACCATTTGAGTTAGATAAGTCACCATCAGTGATGAGCAAAGTCATAATCAGTGTTGGTAATGTCACCATCAGCGATTAGCAAAGCCAACATTAGTGAGGGCAAAGTCACCATCAGTGATGAGCAAAGTTACCATAAGTGTTGTTAAAGAAACCATTAGTGATGAGCAAAGTCATAATTAGTGTTGATATAGTCATCATCAGTGAAAGGAAAAGTCAACATAAGTGAGAACAAAGTCACCATCAGTGATGAGCAAAGTTACCATAAGTGTTGTTAAAGAAACCATTAGTGATGAGCAAAGTCATAATTAGTGTTGATATAGTCATCATCAGTGAAAGGAAAAGTCAACATAAGTGAGAACAAAGTCACCATCAGTGATGAGCAAATTCACCATTGGTGTTGAAAAAGTCACCATTAGTTGTTTTCAAATTCATATATAGTGGGGGCAAAGTCTCCATCAGTGATGAGCAAAGTAACCATTAGTGCTGTTTAAGTCACCAGCAGTGATGAGCAAAGTCATTATTAGTGTTGGTAAAGTCACCATCAGCGATTAGCAAAGCCAACATAAGTGAGGGCAAAGTCACCATCAGTGATGAGCAAAGTTACCATAAGTGTTGTTAAAGAAACCATTAGTGATGAGCAAAGTTACCATTGGTGTTGTTAAAGTCACCATCAGTTTTTAGCAAAGTCATAATTAAAGTTTGTCAAGTCGCCATTAGTGAAGGGCTAATCCAACATGTGTTGCTTATATCACCATCAGTGATGTGCAAAGTCATAATCAGTGTTGGTAAAGTCACCATCAGTGATGAGCATAGCCAACATATGTTGGCGCAAAGTCACTATCAGTGATGTGCAATGTCATAATAAGATTTAGTAACGTCACCATCAGTGAGAGGCAAAGCCAACATGTGTTGTTGCAAAGTCACAATCAGTGGTGAGCAAAGTCACTATTAGTGTTGAAAAAGTCACCATCAGTGATTTGCAAAGTCATAATTAGTAGGGACAAAGTCACCATCAGTGAAAGGCAAATCCACCATGAATTGGTGTAAATTCAAAATCAGTGATGAGCAAAGTCACCATTTGTGTTAGATAAGTCACCATCAGTGATGAGCAAAGTCATAATCAGTGTTGGTAAAGTCACCATCAGCGATTAGCAAAGCCAACATAATTGGGGGCAAAGTCACCATCAGTGATGAGCAAAGTTACCATAAGTGTTGTTAAAGAAACCATTAGTGATGAAAAAAGTCATAATTATTGTTGGTATAGTCATCATCAGTGAAAGGAAAAGTCAACATAAGTGAGAACAAAGTCACCAGCAGTGATGAGCAAAGTCATTATTAGTGTTGGTAAAGTCACCATCAGCGATTAGCAAAGCCAACATAAGTGAGGGCAAAGTCACCATCAGTGATGAGCAAAGTTACCATAAGTGTTGTTAAAGAAACCATTAGTGATGAGCAAAGTTACCATTGGTGTTGTTTAAGTCACCATCAGTTTTTAGCAAAGTCATAATTAAAGTTTGTCAAGTCGCCATTAGTGAAGGGCTAATCCAACATGTGTTGCTTATATCACCATCAGTGATGTGCAAAGTCATAATCAGTGTTGGTAAAGTCACCATCAGTAATGAGCATAGCCAACATATGTTGGCGCAAAGTCACTATCAGTGATGTGCAATGTCATAATAAGATTTAGTAACGTCACCATCAGTGAGAGGCAAAGCCAACATGTGTTGTTGCAAAGTCACAATCAGTGGTGAGCAAAGTCACTATTAGTGTTGAAAAAGTCACCATCAGTGATTTGCAAAGTCATAATTAGTAGGGACAAAGTCACCATCAGTGAAGGGCAAATCCACCATGAATTGGTGTAAATTCAAAATCAGTGATGAGCAAAGTCACCATTTGTGTTAGATAAGTCACCATCAGTGATGAGCAAAGTCATAATCAGTGTTGGTAAAGTCACCATCAGCGATTAGCAAAGCCAACATAAGTGGGGGCAAAGTCATCATCAGTGATGAGCAAAGTTACCATAAGTGTTGTTAAAGAAACCATTAGTGATGAAAAAAGTCATAATTAGTGTTGGTATAGTCATCATCAGTGAAAGGAAAAGTCAACATAAGTGAGAACAAAGTCACCATCAGTGATGAGCAAATTCACCATTGGTGTTGAAAAAGTCACCATCAGTTGTTTTCAAAGTCATAAATAGTGGGGGCAAAGTCACCATCAGTGATGAGCAAAGTTACCATTAGTGCTGTTTAAGTAACCAGCAGTGATGAGCAAAGTCATTATTAGTGTTGGTAAAGTCACCATTATGTGAGGGCAAAGCCAACATAAGTGGGGGCAAGGTCACCATCAGTGATGAGCAAAGTTACCATAAGTGTTGTTAAAGAAACCATCAGTGATTAGCAAAGTCATAATTATAGTTGGTCAAGACGCCATTAGTGAAAAGCTAATCCAACATGTGTTGTTCTAAATTAACTATCAGTGATGAGCAAAGTAACCATTAGTGTTGTAAAAGTCACCATCAGTGATGAGCATAGGCAACATATGTTGGCGCAAAGTCACCATCAGTGATGAGCATAGGAATGACTTTGCCCAACAATTGTAATGACTCTGCTCAATAATTGTAATGACTTTGCCAACCACTGTTAATCACTTAACCGACCTCTAAAAATGACTTTGCTCAACAATTGTAATGACTTTGCCCAACAATTGTAATGACTTTGCCCAACAATTGTAATGACTCTGCCCAACAATTTTAATGACTTTGCCCAACAATTGTAATTACTTTGCCTAACCTCTGTTAATCACTTATCCGACCTCTTAAAATGACTTTGCCCAATAATTGTAATGACTTTTCCCAACAATTGTAATGACTTAGCCCAACAAATGTAATGACTTTGCCCAACAATTGTAATGACTTTGCTCAACAATTGTAATGACTTTGCCCAACAATTGAAATGACTCTGCTCAATAATTGTAATGACTTTGCCAACCACTGTTAATCACTTATCCGACCTCTAAAAATGACATTGCCCAATAATTGTAATGACTTTTCCCAACAATTGTAATGACTCTGCCCAACAATTGTAATGACTTTGCCCAACAATTGTAATTTCTTTGCCCAACCACTGTTAATCACTTATCCGACCTCTTAAAATGACTTTGCCCAATAATTGTAATGACTTTTCCCAACAATTGTAATGACTTTGCCCAACAAATGTAATGACTCTGCTCAATAATTGTAATGACTTTGCCAACCACTGTTAATCACTTATCCGACCTCTTAAAATGACATTGCTCAACAATTGTAATGACATTGCCCAACAATTGTAATGACTTTGCACAACAATTGTAATGACTCTGCCCAATAATTGTAATGACTTTGCCCAACAAATGTAATGACTCTGCTCAATAATTGTAATGACTTTGCCAACCACTGTTAATCACTTATCCGACCTCTTAAAATGACATTGCTCAACAATTGTAATGACTTTGCCCAACAACTGTAATGACTTAGCCCAACAAATGTAATGACTTTGCCCAATCATTGTAATGACTTTGCTCAACAATTGTAATGACTTTGCCCAACAATTGAAATGACTCTGCTCAATAATTGTAATGACTTTGCCAACCACTGTTAATCACTTATCCGACCTCTAAAAATGACATTGCCCAATAATTGTAATGACTTTTCCAAACAATTGTAATGACTCTGCCCAACAATTGTAATGACTTTGCCCAACAATTGTAATTACTTTGCCCAACCACTGTTAATCACTTATCCGACCTCTTAAAATGACTTTGCCCAATAATTGTAATGACTTTTCCCAACAATTGTAATGACTTTGCCCAACAAATGTAATGACTCTGCTCAATAATTGTAATGACTTTGCCAACCACTGTTAATCACTTATCCGACCTCTTAAAATGACATTGCCCAACAATTGTAATGACTCTGCCCAATAATTGTAATGACTTTGCCCAACAATTGTAATGACTTTGCCAACCACTGTTAATCACTTAACCGACCTCTAAAAATGACTTTGCTCAACAATTGTAATGACTTTGCCCAACAATTGTAATGACTTTTCCCAACAATTGTAATGACTTTGCCCAACAATTGAAATGACTCTGCTCAATAATTGTAATGACTTTGCCAACCACTGTTAATCACTTATCCGACCTCTAAAAATGACATTGCCCAATAATTGTAATGACTTTTCCAAACAATTGTAATGACTCTGCCCAACAATTGTAATGACTTTGCCCAACAATTGTAATTTCTTTGCCCAACCACTGTTAATCACTTATCCGACCTCTTAAAATGACTTTTCCCAATAATTGTAATGACTTTTCCCAACAATTGTAATGACTTTGCCCAACAAATGTTATGACTCTGCTCAATAATTGTAATGACTTTGCCAACCACTGTTAATCACTTATCCGACCTCTAAAAATGACATTGCCCAATAATTGTAATGACTTTTCCAAACAATTGTAATGACTCTGCCCAACAATTGTAATGACTTTGCCAACCACTGTTAATCACTTAACCGACCTCTAAAAATGACTTTGCTCAACAATTGTAATGACTTTGCCCAACAATTGTAATGACTTTTCCCAACAATTGTAATGACTTAGCCCAACAAATTTAATGACTTTGCTCAACAATTGTAATGACTTTGCCCAACAATTGAAATGACTCTGCCCAACAATTGTAATGACTTTGCCAACCACTGTTAATCACTTAACCGACCTCTAAAAATGACTTTGCTCAACAATTGTAATGACTTTGCCCAACAATTGTAATGACTTTTCCCAACAATTGTAATGACTTTGCCCAACAATTGTAATGACTTTGCTCAACAATTGTAATGACTTTGCCCAACAATTGAAATGACTCTGCTCAATAATTGTAATGACTCTGCCCAATAATTGTAATGACTTTGCCCAACAATTGTAATGACTTTGCCCAACAATTGCAATGACTTTGCTCAACAATTGTAATGACTTTGCCCAACAATTGAAATGACTCTGCTCAATAATTGTAATGACTTTGCCAACCACTGTTAATCACTTATCCGACCTATTAAAATGACATTGCTCAACAATTGTAATGACATTGCCCAACAATTGTAATTACTTTGCCCAACAATTGTAATGACTCTGCCCAATAATTGTAATGACTTTTCCCAACAATTGTAATGACTCTGCCCAACAATTGTAATGACTTTGCCCAACAATTGTAATCTCTTTGCCCAACAATTGTAATGACTTTGCCAACCACTGTTAATCACTTAACCGACCTCTAAAAATGACTTTGCTCAACAATTGTAATGACTTTGCCAACCACTGTTAATCACTTATCCGACCTCTTAAAATGACATTGCCCAACGATTGTAATGACTTTGCCCAACAATTGTAATTTCTTTGCCCAACCACTGTTAATCACTTATCCGACCTCTTAAAATAACTTTGCCCAATAATTGTAATGACTTTTCCCAACAATTGTAATGACTTTGCCCAACAAATGTAATGACTCTGCTCAATAATTGTAATGACTTTGCCAACCACTGTTAATCACTTATCCGACCTCTAAAAATGACATTGCCCAATAATTGTAATGACTTTTCCAAACAATTGTAATGACTCTGCCCAACAATTGTAATGACTTTGCCCAACAATTGTAATTACTTTGCCCAACCACTGTTAATCACTTATCCGACCTCTTTAAATGACATTGCCCAATAATTTAGTGACTTTTCCCAACAATTGTAATGACTCTGCCCAACGATTGTAATGACTTTGCCCAACAATTGTAATTTCTTTGCCCAACCACTGTTAATCACTTATCAGACCTCTCTAAATGACTTTGCCCAATAATTGTAATGACTTTTCCCAACAATTGTAATGACTTTGCACAACAATTGTAATGACTCTGCCCAATAATTGTAATGACTTTGCCCAACAAATGTAATGACTCTGCTCAATAATTGTAATGACTTTGCCAACCACTGTTAATCACTTATCCGACCTCTTAAAATGACATTGCTCAACAATTGTAATGACTTTGCCCAACAATTGTAATGACTTAGCCCAACAAATGTAATGACTTTGCCCAATCATTGTAATGACTTTGCTCAACAATTGTAATGACTTTGCCCAACAATTGAAATGACTCTGCTCAATAATTGTAATGACTTTGCCAACCACTGTTAATCACTTATCCGACCTCTAAAAATGACATTGCCCAATAATTGTAATGACTTTTCCAAACAATTGTAATGACTCTGCCCAACAATTGTAATGACTTTGCCCAACAATTGTAATTACTTTGCCCAACCACTGTTAATCACTTATCCGACCTCTTAAAATGACTTTGCCCAATAATTGTAATGACTTTTCCCAACAATTGTAATGACTTTGCCCAACAAATGTAATGACTCTGCTCAATAATTGTAATGACTTTGCCAACCACTGTTAATCACTTATCCGACCTCTTAAAATGACATTGCCCAACAATTGTAATGACTCTGCCCAATAATTGTAATGACTTTGCCCAACAATTGTAATGACTTTGCCAACCACTGTTAATCACTTAACCGACCTCTAAAAATGACTTTGCTCAACAATTGTAATGACTTTGCCCAACAATTGTAATGACTTTTCCCAACAATTGTAATGACTCTGCCCAACAATTGTAATGACTTTGCCCAACAATTGTAATTACTTTGCCCAACCACTGTTAATCACTTATCCGACCTCTTTAAATGACATTGCCCAATAATTGTAATGACTTTTCCCAACAATTGTAATGACTCTGCCCAACGATTGTAATGACTTTGCCCAACAATTGTAATTTCTTTGCCCAACCACTGTTAATCACTTATCCGACCTCTTAAAATGACTTTTCCCAATAATTGTAATGACTTTTCCCAACAATTGTAATGACTTTGCCCAACAAATGTTATGACTCTGCTCAATAATTGTAATGACTTTGCCAACCACTGTTAATCACTTATCCGACCTCTAAAAATGACATTGCCCAATAATTGTAATGACTTTTCCAAACAATTGTAATGACTCTGCCCAACAATTGTAATGACTTTGCCAACCACTGTTAATCACTTAACCGACCTCTAAAAATGACTTTGCTCAACAATTGTAATGACTTTGCCCAACAATTGTAATGACTTTTCCCAACAATTGTAATGACTTAGCCCAACAAATTTAATGACTTTGCTCAACAAATTTAATGACTTTGCTCAACAATTGTAATGACTTTGCCCAACAATTGAAATGACTTTGCCCAACAATTGTAATGACTTTGCCAACCACTGTTAATCACTTAACCGACCTCTAAAAATGACTTTGCTCAACAATTGTAATGACTTTGCCCAACAATTGTAATGACTTTTCCCAACAATTGTAATGACTTTGCCCAACAATTGTAATGACTTTGCTCAACAATTGTAATGACTTTGCCCAACAATTGAAATGACTCTGCTCAATAATTGTAATGACTCTGCCCAATAATTGTAATGACTTTGCCCAACAATTGTAATGACTTTGCCCAACAATTGTAATGACTTTGCTCAACAATTGTAATGACTTTGCCCAACAATTGAAATGACTCTGCTCAATAATTGTAATGACTTTGCCAACCACTGTTAATCACTTATCCGACCTATTAAAATGACATTGCTCAACAATTGTAATGACATTGCCCAACAATTGTAATTACTTTGCCCAACAATTGTAATGACTCTGCCCAATAATTGTAATGACTTTTCCCAACAATTGTAATGACTCTGCCCAACAATTGTAATGACTTTGCCCAACAATTGTAATCTCTTTGCCCAACAATTGTAATGACTTTGCCAACCACTGTTAATCACTTAACCGACCTCTAAAAATGACTTTGCTCAACAATTGTAATGACTTTGCCAACCACTGTTAATCACTTATCCGACCTCTTAAAATGACATTGCCCAACGATTGTAATGACTTTGCCCAACAATTGTAATTTCTTTGCCCAACCACTGTTAATCACTTATCCGACCTCTTAAAATAACTTTGCCCAATAATTGTAATGACTTTTCCCAACAATTGTAATGACTTTGCCCAACAAATGTAATGACTCTGCTCAATAATTGTAATGACTTTGCCAACCACTGTTAATCACTTATCCGACCTCTAAAAATGACATTGCCCAATAATTGTAATGACTTTTCCAAACAATTGTAATGACTCTGCCCAACAATTGTAATGACTTTGCCCAACAATTGTAATTACTTTGCCCAACCACTGTTAATCACTTATCCGACCTCTTAAAATGACATTGCCCAATAATTTAGTGACTTTTCCCAACAATTGTAATGACTCTGCCCAACGATTGTAATGACTTTGCCCAACAATTGTAATTTCTTTGCCCAACCACTGTTAATCACTTATCAGACCTCTTAAAATGACTTTGCCCAATAATTGTAATGACTTTTCCCAACAATTGTAATGACTTTGCCCAACAAATGTAATGACTCTGCTCAATAATTGTAATGACTTTGCCAACCACTGTTAATCACTTATCAGACCTCTTAAAATGACATTGCCCAACAATTGTAATGACTCTGCCCAATAATTGTAATGACTTTGCCCAACAATTGTAATGACTTTGCCAACCACTGTTAATCACTTAACCGACCTCTAAAAATGACTTTGCTCAACAATTGTAATGACTTTGCCCAACAATTGTAATGACTTTTCCCAACAATTGTAATGACTTAGCCCAACAAATGTAATGACTTTGCTCAACAATTGTAATGACTTTGCCCAACAATTGAAATGACTCTGCCCAACAATTGTAATGACTTTGCCAACCACTGTTAATCACTTAACCGACCTCTAAAAATGACTTTGCTCAACAATTGTAATGACTTTGCCCAACAATTGTAATGACTTTTCCCAACAATTGTAATGACTTTGCCCAACAATTGTAATGACTTTGCTCAACAATTGTAATGACTTTGCCCAGCAATTGAAATGACTCTGCTCAATAATTGTAATGACTCTGCCCAATAATTGTAATGACTTTGCCCAACAATTGTAATGACTTTGCCAACCACTGTTAATCACTTAACCGACCTCTAAAAATGACTTTGCTCAACAATTGTAATGACTTTGCCCAACAATTGTAATGACTTTTCCCAACAATTGTAATGACTTTGCCCAACAATTGTAATGACTTTGCTCAACAATTGTAATGACTTTGCCAACCACTGTTAATCACTTAACCGACCTCTAAAAATGACTTTGCTCAACAATTGTAATGACTTTGCCCAACAATTGTAATGACTTTGCTCAACAATTGTAATGACTTTGCCCAACAATTGAAATGACTCTGCTCAATAATTGTAATGACTCTGCCCAATAATTGTAATGACTTTGCCCAACAATTGTAATGACTTTGCCAACCACTGTTAATCACTTATCCGACATCTTAAAATGACATTGCTCAACAATTGTAATGACATTGCCCAACAATTGTAATGACTTTGCCTTACAATTGTAATGACTCTGCCCAATAATTGTAATGACTTTGCCCAACAATTGTAATGACTTTGCCAACCACTGTTAATCACTTATCCGACCTCTTAAAATGACATTGCTCAACAATTGTAATGACATTGCCCAACAATTGTAATGACTTTGCCCAACAATTGTAATGACTCTGCCCAATAATTGTAATGACTTTTCCCAACAATTGTAATGACTCTGCCCAACAATTGTAATGACTTTGCCCAACAATTGTAATTTCTTTGCCCAACCACTGTTAATCACTTATCCGACCTCTTAAAATGACTTTGTTCAATAATTGTAATGACTTTTCCCAACAATTGTAATGACTCTGCCCAACAAATGTAATGACTCTGCTCAATAATTGGAATGACTTTGCCAACCACTGTTAATCACTTATCCGACCTCTTAAAATGACATTGCCCAACAATTGTAATGACTCTGCCCAATAATTGTAATGACTTTGCCCAACAATTGTAATGACTTTGCCAACCACTGTTAATCACTTAACCGACCTCTAAAAATGACTTTGCTCAACAATTGTAATGACTTTTCCCAACAATTGTAATGACTTTGCCCAACAAATGTAATGACTCTGCTCAATAATTGTAATGACTTTGCCAACCACTGTTAATCACTTATCCGACCTCTTAAAATGACATTGCCCAACAATTGTAATGACTCTGCCCAATAATTGTAATGACTTTGCCCAACAATTGTAATGACTTTGCTCAACAATTGTAATGACTTTGCCCAACAATTGAAATTACTCTGCTCAATAATTGTAATGACTTTGCCAACCACTGTTAATCACTTATCCGACCTCTTAAAATGACATTGCTCAACAATTGTAATGACATTGCCCAACAATTATAATGACTCTGCCCAACAATTATAATGACTCTGCCCAATAATTGTAATGACTTTTCCCAACAATTGTAATGACTCTGCCCAACAATTGTAATGACTTTGCCCAACAATTGTAATGACTTAGCCCAACAAATGTAATGACTCTGCTCAATAATTGGAATGACTTTGCCAACCACTGTTAATCACTTATCCGACCTCTTAAAATGACATTGCCCAACAATTGTAATGACTCTGCCCAATAATTGTAATGACTTTGCCCAACAATTGTAATGACTTTGCCCAACAATTGTAATGACTTTGCTCAACAATTGTAATGACTTTGCCCAACAATTGAAATGACTCTGCTCAATAATTGTAATGACTTTGCCAACCACTGTTAATCACTTTTCCGACCTCTTAAAATGACATTGCTCAACAATTGTAATGACATTGCCCAACAATTGTAATGACTTTGCCCAACAATTGTAATGACTCTGCCCAATAATTGTAATGACTTTTCCCAATAATTGTAATGACTCTGCCCAACAATTGTAATGACTTTTCCCAACAATTGTAATGACTGTGCCCAACAAATGTAATGACTCTGCTCAATAATTGTAATGACTTTGCCAACCACTGTTAATCACTTATCCGACCTCTTAAAATGACATTGCCCAACAATTGTAATGACTCTGCCCAATAATTGTAATGACTTTGCCCAACAATTGTAATGACTTTGCCAACCACTGTTAATCACTTAACCGACCTCTAAAAATGACTTTGCTCAACAATTGTAATGACTTTTCCCAACAATTGTAACGACTTTGCCCAACAAATGTAATGACTCTGCTCAATAATTGTAATGACTTTGCCAACCACTGTTAATCACTTATCCGACCTCTTAAAATGACATTGCCCAACAATTGTAATGACTCTGCCCAATAATTGTAATGACTTTGCCCAACAATTGTAATGACTTTGCTCAACAATTGTAATGACTTTGCCCAACAATTGAAATGACTCTGCTCAATAATTGTAATGACTTTGCCAACCACTGTTAATCACTTATCCGACCTCTTAAAATGACATTGCTCAACAATTGTAATGACATTGCCCAACAATTGTAATGACTTTGCCCAACAATTGTAATGACTCTGCCCAATAATTGTAATGACTTTTCCCAACAATTGTAATGACTCTGCCCAACAATTGTAATGACTTTGCCCAACAATTGTAATTTCTGTGCCCAACCACTGTTAATCACTTATCCGACCTCTTAAAATGACTTTGCCCAATAATTGAAATGACTTTTCCCAACAATTGTAATGACTGTGCCCAACAAATGTAATGACTCTGCTCAATAATTGTAATGACTTTGCCAACCACTGTTAATCACTTATCCGACCTCTTAAAATGACATTGCCCAACAATTGTAATGACTCTGCCCAATAATTGTAATGACTTTGCCCAACAATTGTAATGACTTTGCCAACCACCGTTAATCACTTAACCGACCTCTAAAAATGACTTTGCTCAACAATTGTAATGACTTTGCCCAACAATTGTAATGACTTTTCCCAACAATTGTAATGACTTAGCCCAACAAATGTAATGACTCTGCTCAATAATTGTAATGACTTTGCCAACCACTGTTAATCACTTATCCGACCTCTTAAAATGACATTGCCCAACAATTGTAATGACTCTGCCCAATAATTGTAATGACTTTGCCCAACAATTGTAATGACTTTGCCAACCACTGTTAATCACTTAACCGACCTCTAAAAATGACTTTGCTCAACAATTGTAATGACTTTTCCCAACAATTGTAATGACTTTGCCCAACAAATGTAATGACTCTGCTCAATAATTGTAATGACTTTGCCAACCACTGTTAATCACTTATCCGACCTCTTAAAATGACATTGCCCAACAATTGTAATGACTCTGCCCAATAATTGTAATGACTTTGCCCAACAATTGTAATGACTTTGCCAACCACTGTTAATCACTTAACCGACCTCTAAAAATGACTTTGCTCAACAATTGTAATGACTTTGCCCAACAATTGTAATGACTTTTCCCAACAATTGTAATGATTTAGCCCAACAAATGTAATGACTTTGCTCAACAATTGTAATGACTTTGCCCAACAATTGAAATGACTTTGCCAACCACTGTTAATCTTTCAACCGACCTCTAAAAATGACTTTGCTCAACAATTGTAATGACTTTGCCCAACAATTGTAATGACTTTTCCCAACAATTGTAATGACTTTGCCCAACAATTGTAATGACTTTGCTCAACAATTGTAATGACTTTGCCCAACAATTGAAATGACTCTGCTCAATAATTGTAATGACTTTGCCAACCACTGTTAATCACTTATCCGACCTCTTAAAATGACATTGCTCAACAATTGTAATGACATTGCCCAACAATTGTAATGACTTTGCCCAACAATTGTAATGACTCTGCCCAATAATTGTAATGACTTTGCCCAACAATTGTAATGACTTTGCCAACCACTGTTAATCACTTAACCGACCTCTAAAAATGACTTTGCTCAACAATTGTAATGACTTGGCCCAACAATTGTAATGACTTTTCCCAACAATTGTAATGACTTTGCCCAACAATTGTAATGACTTTGCTCAACAATTGTAATGACTTTGCCCAACAATTGAAATGACTCTGCTCAATAATTGTAATGACTTTGCCAACCACTGTTAATCACTTATCCGACCTCTTAAAATGACATTGCTCAACAATTGTAATGACATTGCCCAACAATTGTAAAGACTTTTCCCAACAATTGTAATGACTCTGCCCAATAATTGTAATGACTTTTCCCAACAATTGTAATGACTCTGCCCAACAATTGAAATGACTTTGCCCAACAATTGTAATTACTTTGCCCAACCACTGTTAATCACTTATCCGACCTCTTAAAATGACTTTGCCCAATAATTGTAATGACTTTTCCCAACAATTGTAATGACTTTGCCCAACAAATGTAATGACTCTGCTCAATAATTGTAATGACTTTGCCAACCACTGTTAATCACTTATCCGACCTCTTAAAATGACATTGCCCAACAATTGTAATGACTCTGCCCAATAATTGTAATGACTTTGCCCAACAATTGTAATGACTTTGCCAACCACTGTTAATCACTTAACCGACCTCTAAAAATGACTTTGCTCAACAATTGTAATGACTTTGCCCAACAATTGTAATGACTTTTCCCAACAATTGTAATGACTCTGCCCAACAATTGTAATGACTTTGCCCAACAATTGTAATTACTTTGCCCAACCACTGTTAATCACTTATCCGACCTCTTTAAATGACATTGCCCAATAATTGTAATGACTTTTCCCAACAATTGTAATGACTCTGCCCAACGATTGTAATGACTTTGCCCAACAATTGTAATTTCTTTGCCCAACCACTGTTAATCACTTATCCGACCTCTTAAAATGACTTTTCCCAATAATTGTAATGACTTTTCCCAACAATTGTAATGACTTTGCCCAACAAATGTTATGACTCTGCTCAATAATTGTAATGACTTTGCTAACCACTGTTAATCACTTATCCGACCTCTAAAAATGACATTGCCCAATAATTGTAATGACTTTTCCAAACAATTGTAATGACTCTGCCCAACAATTGTAATGACTTTGCCAACCACTGTTAATCACTTATCCGACCTCTAAAAATGACATTGCCCAATAATTGTAATGACTTTTCCAAACAATTGTAATGACTCTGCCCAACAATTGTAATGACTTTGCCCAACAATTGTAATTACTTTGCCCAACCACTGTTAATCACTTATCCGACCTCTTTAAATGACATTGCCCAATAATTTAGTGACTTTTCCCAACGATTGTAATGACTTTGCCAACCACTGTTAATCACTTATCCGACCTCTTAAAATGACATTGCCCAACAATTGTAATGACTCTGCCCAATAATTGTAATGACTTTGCCCAACAATTGTAATGACTTTGCCAACCACTGTTAATCACTTAACCGACCTCTAAAAATGACTTTGCTCAACAATTGTAATGACTTTGCCCAACAATTGTAATGACTTTTCCCAACAATTGTAATGACTCTGCCCAACAATTGTAATGACTTTGCCCAACAATTGTAATTTCTTTGCCCAACCACTGTTAATCACTTATCCGACCTCTTTAAATGACATTGCCCAATAATTGTAATGACTTTTCCCAACAATTGTAATGACTCTGCCCAACGATTGTAATGAATTTGCCCAACAATTGTAATTTCTTTGCCCAACCACTGTTAATCACTTATCCGACCTCTTAAAATGACTTTTCCCAATAATTGTAATGACTTTTCCCAACAATTGTAATGACTTTGCCCAACAAATGTTATGACTCTGCTCAATAATTGTAATGACTTTGCCAACCACTGTTAATCACTTATCCGACCTCTAAAAATGACATTGCCCAATAATTGTAATGACTTTTCCAAACAATTGTAATGACTCTGCCCAACAATTGTAATGACTTTGCCAACCACTGTTAATCACTTAACCGACCTCTAAAAATGACTTTGCTCAACAATTGTAATGACTTTGCCCAACAATTGTAATGACTTTTCCCAACAATTGTAATGACTTAGCCCAACAAATTTAATGACTTTGCTCAACAATTGTAATGACTTTGCCCAACAATTGAAATGACTCTGCCCAACAATTGTAATGACTTTGCCAACCACTGTTAATCACTTAACCGACCTCTAAAAATGACTTTGCTCAACAATTGTAATGACTTTGCCCAACAATTGTAATGACTTTTCCCAACAATTGTAATGACTTTGCCCAACAATTGTAATGACTTTGCTCAACAATTGTAATGACTTTGCCCAACAATTGAAATGACTCTGCTCAATAATTGTAATGACTCTGCCCAATAATTGTAATGACTTTGCCCAACAATTGTAATGACTTTGCCCAACAATTGTAATGACTTTGCTCAACAATTGTAATGACTTTGCCCAACAATTGAAATGACTCTGCTCAATAATTGTAATGACTTTGCCAACCACTGTTAATCACTTATCCGACCTATTAAAATGACATTGCTCAACAATTGTAATGACATTGCCCAACAATTGTAATTACTTTGCCCAACAATTGTAATGACTCTGCCCAATAATTGTAATGACTTTTCCCAACAATTGTAATGACTCTGCCCAACAATTGTAATGACTTTGCCCAACAATTGTAATCTCTTTGCCCAACAATTGTAATGACTTTGCCAACCACTGTTAATCACTTAACCGACCTCTAAAAATGACTTTGCTCAACAATTGTAATGACTTTGCCAACCACTGTTAATCACTTATCCGACCTCTTAAAATGACATTGCCCAACGATTGTAATGACTTTGCCCAACAATTGTAATTTCTTTGCCCAACCACTGTTAATCACTTATCCGACCTCTTAAAATAACTTTGCCCAATAATTGTAATGACTTTTCCCAACAATTGTAATGACTTTGCCCAACAAATGTAATGACTCTGCTCAATAATTGTAATGACTTTGCCAACCACTGTTAATCACTTATCCGACCTCTAAAAATGACATTGCCCAATAATTGTAATGACTTTTCCAAACAATTGTAATGACTCTGCCCAACAATTGTAATGACTTTGCCCAACAATTGTAATTACTTTGCCCAACCACTGTTAATCACTTATCCGACCTCTTAAAATGACTTTGCCCAATAATTGTAATGACTTTTCCCAACAATTGTAATGACTTTGCCCAACAAATGTAATGACTCTGCTCAATAATTGTAATGACTTTGCCAACCACTGTTAATCACTTATCCGACCTCTTAAAATGACATTGCCCAACAATTGTAATGACTCTGCCCAATAATTGTAATGACTTTGCCCAACAATTGTAATGACTTTGCCAACCACTGTTAATCACTTAACCGACCTCTAAAAATGACTTTGCTCAACAATTGTAATGACTTTGCCCAACAATTGTAATGACTTTTCCCAACAATTGTAATGACTCTGCCCAACAATTGTAATGACTTTGCCCAACAATTGTAATTACTTTGCCCAACCACTGTTAATCACTTATCCGACCTCTTTAAATGACATTGCCCAATAATTGTAATGACTTTTCCCAACAATTGTAATGACTCTGCCCAACGATTGTAATGAATTTGCCCAACAATTGTAATTTCTTTGCCCAACCACTGTTAATCACTTATCCGACCTCTTAAAATGACTTTTCCCAATAATTGTAATGACTTTTCCCAACAATTGTAATGACTTTGCCCAACAAATGTTATGACTCTGCTCAATAATTGTAATGACTTTGCCAACCACTGTTAATCACTTATCCGACCTCTAAAAATGACATTGCCCAATAATTGTAATGACTTTTCCAAACAATTGTAATGACTTTGCCAACCACTGTTAATCACTTAACCGACCTCTAAAAATGACTTTGCTCAACAATTGTAATGACTTTGCCCAACAATTGTAATGACTTTTCCCAACAATTGTAATGACTTTGCCCAACAATTGTAATGACTTTGCTCAACAATTGTAATGACTTTGCCCAACAATTGAAATGACTCTGCTCAATAATTGTAATGACTCTGCCCAATAATTGTAATGACTTTGCCCAACAATTGTAATGACTTTGCCCAACAATTGTAATGACTTTGCTCAACAATTGTAATGACTTTGCCCAACAATTGAAATGACTCTGCTCAATAATTGTAATGACTTTGCCAACCACTGTTAATCACTTATCCGACCTATTAAAATGACATTGCTCAACAATTGTAATGACATTGCCCAACAATTGTAATTACTTTGCCCAACAATTGTAATGACTCTGCCCAATAATTGTAATGACTTTTCCCAACAATTGTAATGACTCTGCCCAACAATTGTAATGACTTTGCCCAACAATTGTAATCTCTTTGCCCAACAATTGTAATGACTTTGCCAACCACTGTTAATCACTTAACCGACCTCTAAAAATGACTTTGCTCAACAATTGTAATGACTTTGCCAACCACTGTTAATCACTTATCCGACCTCTTAAAATGACATTGCCCAACGATTGTAATGACTTTGCCCAACAATTGTAATTTCTTTGCCCAACCACTGTTAATCACTTATCCGACCTCTTAAAATAACTTTGCCCAATAATTGTAATGACTTTTCCCAACAATTGTAATGACTTTGCCCAACAAATGTAATGACTCTGCTCAATAATTGTAATGACTTTGCCAACCACTGTTAATCACTTATCCGACCTCTAAAAATGACATTGCCCAATAATTGTAATGACTTTTCCAAACAATTGTAATGACTCTGCCCAACAATTGTAATGACTTTGCCCAACAATTGTAATTACTTTGCCCAACCACTGTTAATCACTTATCCGACCTCTTAAAATGACTTTGCCCAATAATTGTAATGACTTTTCCCAACAATTGTAATGACTTTGCCCAACAAATGTAATGACTCTGCTCAATAATTGTAATGACTTTGCCAACCACTGTTAATCACTTATCCGACCTCTTAAAATGACATTGCCCAACAATTGTAATGACTCTGCCCAATAATTGTAATGACTTTGCCCAACAATTGTAATGACTTTGCCAACCACTGTTAATCACTTAACCGACCTCTAAAAATGACTTTGCTCAACAATTGTAATGACTTTGCCCAACAATTGTAATGACTTTTCCCAACAATTGTAATGACTCTGCCCAACAATTGTAATGACTTTGCCCAACAATTGTAATTACTTTGCCCAACCACTGTTAATCACTTATCCGACCTCTTTAAATGACATTGCCCAATAATTGTAATGACTTTTCCCAACAATTGTAATGACTCTGCCCAACGATTGTAATGAATTTGCCCAACAATTGTAATTTCTTTGCCCAACCACTGTTAATCACTTATCCGACCTCTTAAAATGACTTTTCCCAATAATTGTAATGACTTTTCCCAACAATTGTAATGACTTTGCCCAACAAATGTTATGACTCTGCTCAATAATTGTAATGACTTTGCCAACCACTGTTAATCACTTATCCGACCTCTAAAAATGACATTGCCCAATAATTGTAATGACTTTTCCAAACAATTGTAATGACTCTGCCCAACAATTGTAATGACTTTGCCAACCACTGTTAATCACTTAACCGACCTCTAAAAATGACTTTGCTCAACAATTGTAATGACTTTGCCCAACAATTGTAATGACTTTTCCCAACAATTGTAATGACTTAGCCCAACAAATTTAATGACTTTGCTCAACAATTGTAATGACTTTGCCCAACAATTGAAATGACTCTGCCCAACAATTGTAATGACTTTGCCAACCACTGTTAATCACTTAACCGACCTCTAAAAATGACTTTGCTCAACAATTGTAATGACTTTGCCCAACAATTGTAATGACTTTTCCCAACAATTGTAATGACTTTGCCCAACAATTGTAATGACTTTGCTCAACAATTGTAATGACTTTGCCCAACAATTGAAATGACTCTGCTCAATAATTGTAATGACTCTGCCCAATAATTGTAATGACTTTGCCCAACAATTGTAATGACTTTGCCCAACAATTGTAATGACTTTGCTCAACAATTGTAATGACTTTGCCCAACAATTGAAATGACTCTGCTCAATAATTGTAATGACTTTGCCAACCACTGTTAATCACTTATCCGACCTATTAAAATGACATTGCTCAACAATTGTAATGACATTGCCCAACAATTGTAATTACTTTGCCCAACAATTGTAATGACTCTGCCCAATAATTGTAATGACTTTTCCCAACAATTGTAATGACTCTGCCCAACAATTGTAATGACTTTGCCCAACAATTGTAATCTCTTTGCCCAACAATTGTAATGACTTTGCCAACCACTGTTAATCACTTAACCGACCTCTAAAAATGACTTTGCTCAACAATTGTAATGACTTTGCCAACCACTGTTAATCACTTATCCGACCTCTTAAAATGACATTGCCCAACGATTGTAATGACTTTGCCCAACAATTGTAATTTCTTTGCCCAACCACTGTTAATCACTTATCCGACCTCTTAAAATAACTTTGCCCAATAATTGTAATGACTTTTCCCAACAATTGTAATGACTTTGCCCAACAAATGTAATGACTCTGCTCAATAATTGTAATGACTTTGCCAACCACTGTTAATCACTTATCCGACCTCTAAAAATGACATTGCCCAATAATTGTAATGACTTTTCCAAACAATTGTAATGACTCTGCCCAACAATTGTAATGACTTTGCCCAACAATTGTAATTACTTTGCCCAACCACTGTTAATCACTTATCCGACCTCTTTAAATGACATTGCCCAATAATTTAGTGACTTTTCCCAACGATTGTAATGACTTTGCCCAACAATTGTAATTTCTTTGCCCAACCACTGTTAATCACTTATCAGACCTCTTAAAATGACTTTGCCCAATAATTGTAATGACTTTTCCCAACAATTGTAATGACTTTGCCCAACAAATGTAATGACTCTGCTCAATAATTGTAATGACTTTGCCAACCACTGTTAATCACTTATCAGACCTCTTAAAATGACTTTGCTCAACAATTGTAATGACTTTGCCAACCACTGTTAATCACTTATCCGACCTCTAAAAATGACTTTGCTCAACAATTGTAATGACTTTGCCCAACAATTGTAATGACTTTTCCCAACAATTGTAATGACTTAGCCCAACAAATGTAATGACTTTGCTCAACAATTGTAATGACTTTGCCCAACAATTGAAATGACTCTGCCCAACAATTGTAATGACTTTGCCAACCACTGTTAATCACTTAACCGACCTCTAAAAATGACTTTGCTCAACAATTGTAATGACTTTGCCCAACAATTGTAATGACTTTTCCCAACAATTGTAATGACTTTGCCCAACAATTGTAATGACTTTGCCCAACAATTGTAATTACTTTGCCCAACCACTGTTAATCACTTATCCGACCTCTTAAAATGACTTTGCCCAATAATTGTAATGACTTTTCCCAACAATTGTAATGACTTTGCCCAACAAATGTAATGACTCTGCTCAATAATTGTAATGACTTTGCCAACCACTGTTAATCACTTATCCGACCTCTTAAAATGACATTGCCCAACAATTGTAATGACTCTGCCCAATAATTGTAATGACTTTGCCCAACAATTGTAATGACTTTGCCAACCACTGTTAATCACTTAACCGACCTCTAAAAATGACTTTGCTCAACAATTGTAATGACTTTGCCCAACAATTGTAATGACTTTTCCCAACAATTGTAATGACTTTGCCCAACAATTGTAATGACTTTGCTCAACAATTGTAATGACTTTGCCCAGCAATTGAAATGACTCTGCTCAATAATTGTAATGACTCTGCCCAATAATTGTAATGACTTTGCCCAACAATTGTAATGACTTTGCCAACCACTGTTAATCACTTAACCGACCTCTAAAAATGACTTTGCTCAACAATTGTAATGACTTTGCCCAACAATTGTAATGACTTTTCCCAACAATTGTAATGACTTTGCCCAACAATTGTAATGACTTTGCTCAACAATTGTAATGACTTTGCCAACCACTGTTAATCACTTAACCGACCTCTAAAAATGACTTTGCTCAACAATTGTAATGACTTTGCCCAACAATTGTAATGACTTCGCTCAACAATTGTAATGACTTTGCCCAACAATTGAAATGACTCTGCTCAATAATTGTAATGACTCTGCCCAATAATTGTAATGACTTTGCCCAACAATTGTAATGACTTTGCCAACCACTGTTAATCACTTATCCGACATCTTAAAATGACATTGCTCAACAATTGTAATGTTATTGCCCAACAATTGTAATGACTTTGCCTTACAATTGTAATGACTCTGCCCAATAATTGTAATGACTTTGCCCAACAATTGTAATGACTTTGCCAACCACTGTTAATCACTTATCCGACCTCTTAAAATGACATTGCTCAACAATTGTAATGACATTGCCCAACAATTGTAATGACTTTGCCCAACAATTGTAATGACTCTGCCCAATAATTGTAATGACTTTTCCCAACAATTGTAATGACTCTGCACAACAATTGTAATGACTTTGCCCAACAATTGTAATTTCTTTGCCCAACCACTGTTAATCACTTATCCGACCTCTTAAAATGACTTTGTTCAATAATTGTAATGACTTTTCCCAACAATTGTAATGACTGTGCCCAACAAATGTAATGACTCTGCTCAATAATTGGAATGACTTTGCCAACCACTGTTAATCACTTATCCGACCTCTTAAAATGACATTGCCCAACAATTGTAATGACTCTTCCCAATAATTGTAATGACTTTGCCCAACAATTGTAATGACTTTGCCAACCACTGTTAATCACTTAACCGACCTCTAAAAATGACTTTGCTCAACAATTGTAATGACTTTTCCCAACAATTGTAATGACTCTGCCCAACAAATGTAATGACTCTGCTCAATAATTGTAATGACTTTGCCAACCACTGTTAATCACTTATCCGACCTCTTAAAATGACATTGCCCAACGATTGTAATGACTCTGCCCAATAATTGTAATGACTTTGCCCAACAATTGTAATGACTTTGCTCAACATTTGTAATGACTTTGCCCAACAATTGAAATTACTCTGCTCAATAATTGTAATGACTTTGCCAACCACTGTTAATCACTTATCCGACCTCTTAAAATGACATTGCTCAACAATTGTAATGACATTGCCCAACAATTGTAATGACTTTGCCCAACAATTGTAATGACTCTGCCCAATAATTGTAATGACTTTTCCCAACAATTGTAATGACTCTGCCCAACAATTGTAATGACTTTGCCCAACAATTGTAATGACTTAGCCCAACAAATGTAATGACTCTGCTCAATAATTGGAATGACTTTGCCAACCACTGTTAATCACTTATCCGACCTCTTAAAATGACATTGCCCAACAATTGTAATGACTCTGCCCAATAATTGTAATGACTTTGCCCAACAATTGTAATGACTTTGCCCAACAATTGTAATGACTTTGCTCAACAATTGTAATGACTTTGCCCAACAATTGAAATGACTCTGCTCAATAATTGTAATGACTTTGCCAACCACTGTTAATCACTTATCCGACCTCTTAAAATGACATTGCTCAACAATTGTAATGACATTGCCCAACAATTGTAATGACTTTGCCCAACAATTGTAATGACTCTGCCCAATAATTGTAATGACTTTTCCCAATAATTGTAATGACTCTGCCCAACAATTGTAATGACTTTTCCCAACAATTGTAATGACTGTGCCCAACAAATGTAATGACTCTGCTCAATAATTGTAATGACTTTGCCAACCACTGTTAATCACTTATCCGACCTCTTAAAATGACATTGCCCAACAATTGTAATGACTCTGCCCAATAATTGTAATGACTTTGCCCAACAATTGTAATGACTTTGCCAACCACTGTTAATCACTTAACCGACCTCCAAAAATGACTTTGCTCAACAATTGTAATGACTTTTCCCAACAATTGTAACGACTTTGCCCAACAAATGTAATGACTCTGCTCAATAATTGTAATGACTTTGCCAACCACTGTTAATCACTTATCCGACCTCTTAAAATGACATTGCCCAACAATTGTAATGACTCTGCCCAATAATTGTAATGACTTTGCCCAACAATTGTAATGACTTTGCTCAACAATTGTAATGACTTTGCCCAACAATTGAAATGACTCTGCTCAATAATTGTAATGACTTTGCCAACCACTGTTAATCACTTATCCGACCTCTTAAAATGACATTGCTCAACAATTGTAATGACATTGCCCAACAATTGTAATGACTCTGCCCAATAATTGTAATGACTTTTCCCAACAATTGTTATGACTTTGCCAACCACTGTTAATCACTTAACCGACCTCTAAAAATGACTTTGCTCAACAATTGTAATGACTTTGCCCAACAATTGTAATGACTTTTCCCAACAATTGTAATGATTTAGCCCAACAAATGTAATGACTTTGCTCAACAATTGTAATGACTTTGCCCAACAATTGAAATGACTTTGCCAACCACTGTTAATCTTTCAACCGACCTCTAAAAATGACTTTGCTCAACAATTGTAATGACTTTGCCCAACAATTGTAATGACTTTTCCCAACAATTGTAATGACTTTGCCCAACAATTGTAATGACTTTGCTCAACAATTGTAATGACTTTGCCCAACAATTGAAATGACTCTGCTCAATAATTGTAATGACTTTGCCAACCACTGTTAATCACTTATCCGACCTCTTAAAATGACATTGCTCAACAATTGTAATGACATTGCCCAACAATTGTAATGACTTTGCCCAACAATTGTAATGACTCTGCCCAATAATTGTAATGACTTTGCCCAACAATTGTAATGACTTTGCCAACCACTGTTAATCACTTAACCGACCTCTAAAAATGACTTTGCTCAACAATTGTAATGACTTGGCCCAACAATTGTAATGACTTTTCCCAACAATTGTAATGACTTTGCCCAACAATTGTAATGACTTTGCTCAACAATTGTAATGACTTTGCCCAACAATTGAAATGACTCTGCTCAATAATTGTAATGACTTTGCCAACCACTGTTAATCACTTATCCGACCTCTTAAAATGACATTGCTCAACAATTGTAATGACATTGCCCAACAATTGTAAAGACTTTGCCCAACAATTGTAATGACTCTGCCCAATAATTGTAATGACTTTTCCCTACAATTGTAATGACTATGCCCAACAATTGTAATGACTTTGCCCAACAATTGTAATTTCTTTGCCCAACCACTGTTAATCACTTATCCGACCTCTTAAAATGACTTTGCCCGATAATTGTAATGACTTTTCCCAACAATTGTAATGACTTTGCCCAACAAATGTAATGACTCTGCTCAATAATTGTAATGACTTTGCCAACCACTGTTAATCACTTATCCGACCTCTTAAAATGACATTGCCCAACAATTGTAATGACTCTGCCCAATAATTGTAATGACTTTGCCCAACAATTGTAATGACTTTGCCAACCACTGTTAATCACTTAACCGACCTCTAAAAATGACTTTGCTCAACAATTGTAATGACTTTGCCCAACAATTGTAATGACTTTTCCCAACAATTGTAATGACTTAGCCCAACAAATGTAATGACTCTGCTCAATAATTGTAATGACTTTGCCAACCACTGTTAATCACTTATCCGACCTCTTAAAATGACATTGCCCAACAATTGTAATGACTCTGCCCAATAATTGTAATGACTTTGCCCAACAATTGTAATGACTTTGCCAACCACTGTTAATCACTTAACCGACCTCTAAAAATGACTTTGCTCAACAATTGTAATGACTTTGCCCAACCATTGTAATGACTTTTCCCAACAATTGTAATGACTTAGCCCAACAAATGTAATGACTTTGCTCAACAATTGTAATGACTTTGCCCAACAATTGAAATGACTCTGCCCAACAATTGTAATGACTTTGCCAACCACTGTTAATCACTTAACCGACCTCTAAAAATGACTTTGCTCAACAATTGTAATGACTTTGCCCAACAATTGTAATGACTTTTCCCAACAATTGTAATGACTTTGCCCAACAATTGTAATGACTTTGCTCAACAATTGTAATGACTTTGCCCAACAATTGAAATGACTCTGCTCAATAATTGTAATGACTTTGCCAACCACTGTTAATCACTTATCCGACCTCTTAAAATGACATTGCTCAACAATTGTAATGACATTGCCCAACAATTGTAATGACTTTGCCCAACAATTGTAATGACTCTGCCCAATAATTGTAATGACTTTGCCCAACAATTGTAATGACTTTGCCAACCACTGTGAATCACTTAACCGACCTCTAAAAATGACTTTACTCAACAATTGTAATGACTTTGCCCAACAATTGTAATGACTTTTCCCAACAATTGTAATGACTTTGCCCAACAATTGTAATGACTTTGCCCAACAATTGAAATGACTTTGCCAACCACTGTTAATCTTTTAACCGACCTCTAAAAATGACTTTGCTCAACAATTGTAATGACTTTGCCCAACAATTGTAATGACTTTTCCCAACAATTGTAATGACTTTGCCCAACAATTGTAATGACTTTGCTCAACAATTGTAATGACTTTGCCCAACAATTGAAATGACTCTGCTCAATAATTGTAATGACTTTGCCAACCACTGTTAATCACTTATCCGACCTCTTAAAATGACTTTGCTCAACAATTGTAATGACTCTGCCCAATAATTGTAATGACTTTGCCCAACAATTGTAATGACTTTGCCAACCACTGTGAATCACTTAACCGACCTCTAAAAATGACTTTACTCAACAATTGTAATGACTTTGCCCAACAATTGTAATGACTTTTCCCAACAATTGTAATGACTTTACCCAACAATTGTAATGACTTTGCTCAACAATTGTAATGACTTTGCCCAACAATTGAAATGACTCTGCTCAATAATTGTAATGACTTTGCCAACCACTGTTATTCACTTATCCGACCTCTTAAAATGACATTGCTCAACAATTGTAATGACATTGCCCAACAATTGTAAAGACTTTGCCCAACAATTGTAATGACTCTGCCCAATAATTGTAATGACTTTTCCCAACAATTGTAATGACTCTGCCCAACAATTGTAATGACTTTGCCCAACAATTGTAATTTCTTTGCCCAACCACTGTTAATCACTTATCCGACCTCTTAAAATGACTTTGCCCAATAATTGTAATGACTTTTCCCAACAATTGTAATGACTTTGCCCAACAAATGTAATGACTCTGCTCAATAATTGTAATGACTTTGCCAACCACTGTTAATCACTTATCCGACCTCTTAAAATGACATTGCCCAACAATTGTAATGACTCTGCCCAATAATTGTAATGACTTTGCCCAACAATTGTAATGACTTTGCCAACCACTGTTAATCACTTAACCGACCTCTAAAAATGACTTTGCTCAACAATTGTAATGACTTTGCCCAACAATTGTAATGACTTTTCCCAACAATTGTAATGACTTAGCCCAACAAATGTAATGACTCTGCTCAATAATTGTAATGACTTTGCCAACCACTGTTAATCACTTATCCGACCTCTTAAATGACATTGCCCAACAATTGTAATGACTCTGCCCAATAATTGTAATGACTTTGCCCAACAATTGTAATGACTTTGCCAACCACTGTTAATCACTTAACCGACCTCTAAAAATGACTTTGCTCAACAATTGTAATGACTTTGCCCAACAATTGTAATGACTTTTCCCAACAATTGTAATGACTTAGCCCAACAAATGTAATGACTTTGCTCAACAATTGTAATGACTTTGCCCAACAATTGAAATGACTCTGCCCAACAATTGTAATGACTTTGCCAACCACTGTTAATCACTTAACCGACCTCTAAAAATGACTTTGCTCAACAATTGTAATGACTTTGCCCAACAATTGTAATGACTTTTCCCAACAATTGTAATGACTTTGCCCAACAATTGTAATGACTTTGCTCAACAATTGTAATGACTTTGCCCAACAATTGAAATGACTCTGCTCAATAATTGTAATGACTTTGCCAACCACTGTTAATCACTTATCCGACCTCTTAAAATGACATTGCTCAACAATTGTAATGACATTGCCCAACAATTGTAATGACTCTGCCCAATAATTGTAATGACTTTGCCCAACAATTGTAATGACTTTGCCAACCACTGTGAATCACTTAACCGACCTCTAAAAATGACTTTACTCAACAATTGTAATGACTTTGCCCAACAATTGTAATGACTTTTCCCAACAATTGTAATGACTTAGCCCAACAAATGTAATGACTTTGCTCAACAATTGTAATGACTTTGCCCAACAATTGAAATGACTCTGCCCAACAATTGTAATGACTTTGCCAACCACTGTTAATCACTTAACCGACCTCTAAAAATGACTTTGCTCAACAATTGTAATGACTTTGCCCAACAATTGTAATGACTTTTCCCAACAATTGTAATGACTTTGCCCAACAATTGTAATGACTTTGCTCAACAATTGTAATGACTTTGCCCAACAATTGAAATGACTCTGCTCAATAATTGTAATGACTTTGCCAACCACTGTTAATCACTTATCCGACCTCTTAAAATGACATTGCTCAACAATTGTAATGACATTGCCCAACAATTGTAATGACTTTTCCCAACAATTGTAATGACTTTACTCAACAATTGTAATGACTTTTCCCAACAATTGTAATGACTTAGCCCAACAAATGTAATGACTCTGCTCAATAATTGTAATGACTTTGCCAACCACTGTTAATCATTTATCCGACCTCTTAAAATGACATTGCCCAACAATTGTAATGACTCTGCCCAATAATTGTAATGACTTTGCCCAACAACTGTAATGACTTTGCCAACCACTGTTAATCACTTAACCGACCTCTAAAAATGACTTTGCTCAACAATTGTAATGACTTTGCCCAACAATTGTAATGACTTTTCCCAACAATTGTAATGACTTAGCCCAACAAATGTAATGACTTTGCTCAACAATTGTAATGACTTTGCCCAACAATTGAAATGACTCTGCCCAACAATTGTAATGACTTTGCCAACCACTGTTAATCACTTAACCGACCTCTAAAAATGACTTTGCTCAACAATTGTAATGACTTTGCCCAACAATTGTAATGACTTTTCCCAACAATTGTAATGACTTTGCCCAACAATTGTAATGACTTTGCTCAACAATTGTAATGACTTTGCCCAACAATTGAAATGACTCTGCTCAATAATTGTAATGACTTTGCCAACCACTGTTAATCACTTATCCGACCTCTTAAAATGACATTGCTCAACAATTGTAATGACATTGCCCAACAATTGTAATGACTCTGCCCAATAATTGTAATGACTTTGCCCAACAATTGTAATGACTTTGCCAACCACTGTGAATCACTTAACCGACCTCTAAAAATGACTTTACTCAACAATTGTAATGACTTTGCCCAACAATTGTAATGACTTTTCCCAACAATTGTAATGACTTTGCCCAACAATTGTAATGACTTTGCTCAACAATTGTAATGACTTTGCCCAACAATTGAAATGACTCTGCTCAATAATTGTAATGACTTTGCCAACCACTGTTAATCACTTATCCGACCTCTTAAAATGACATTGCTCAACAATTGTAATGACATTGCCCAACAATTGTAATGACTTTGCCCAACAATTGTAATGACTCTGCCCAATAATTGTAATGACTTTGCCCAACAATTGTAATGACTTTGCCAACCACTGTTAATCACTTAACCGACCTCTAAAAATGACTTTCCTCAACAATTGTAATGACTTTGCCCAATAATTGTAATGACTTTTCCCAACAATTGTAATGACTTTGCCCAACAAATGTAATGACTCTGCTCAATAATTGTAATGACTTTGCCAACCACTGTTATTAACTTATCCGACCTCTTAAAATGACATTGCTCAACAATTGTAATGACATTGCCCAACAATTGTAATGACTTTGCCCAACAATTGTAATGACTCTGCCCAATAATTGTAATGACTTTGCCAAACAAATGTAATGACTTTGCCAACCACTGTTAATCACTTAACAGACCTCTAAAAATGACTTTGCTCAACAATTGTAATGACTTTGCCCAACAATTGTAATGACTTTTCCCAAGAATTGTAATGACTTAGCCCAACAAATGTAATGACTTTGCCCAACAATTGTAATGACTTTGCTCAACAATTGTAATGACTTTGCCCAACAATTGAAATGACTCTACTCAATAATTGTAATGACTTTGCCAACCACTGTTAATCACTTATCCGACCTCTAAAAATGACATTGCCCAATAATTGTAATGACTTTTCCCAACAATTGTAATGACTCTGCCCAACAATTGTAATGACTTTGCCCAAAAATTGTAATTACTCTGCCCAACCACTGTTAATCACTTATCCGACCTCTTAAAATGACATTGCTCAACAATTGTAATGACATTGCCCAACAATTGTAATGACTTTGCCCAACAATTGTAATGACTCTGCCCAATAATTGTAATGACTTTGCCCAACAAATGTAATGACTTTGCCAACCACTGTTAATCACTAAACCGACCTCTAAAAATGACTTTGCTCAACAATTGTAATGACTTTGCCCAACAATTGTAATGACTTTTCCCAACAATTGTAATGACTTTGCCCAACAATTGTAATGACTTTGCTCAACAATTGTAATGACTTTGCCCAACAATTGAAATGACTCTGCTCAATAATTGGAATGACTTTGCCAACCACTGTTAATCACTTATCCGACCTCTTAAAATGACATTGCTCAACAATTGTAATGACATTGCCCAACAATTGTAATGACTTTGCCCAACAATTGTAATGACTCTGCCCAATAATTGTAATGACTTTGCCCAACAATTGTAATGACTTTGCCAACCACTGTTAATCACTTAACCGACCTCTAAAAATGACTTTGCTTAACAAATGTAATGACTTTGCCCAATAATTGTAATGACTTTTCCCAACAATTGTAATGACTTTGCCCAACAAATGTAATGACTCTGCTCAATAATTGTAATGACTTTGCCAACCACTGTTATTAACTTATCCGACCTCTTAAAATGACATTGCTCAACAATTGTAATGACATTGCCCAACAATTGTAATGACTCTGCCCAATAATTGTAATGACTTTGCCCAACAAATGTAATGACTTTGCCAACCACTGTTAATCACTTAACCGACCTCTAAAAATGACTTTGCTCAACAATTGTAATGACTTTGCCCAACAATTGTAATGACTTTTCCCAACAATTGTAATGACTTAGCCCAACAAATGTAATGACTTTGCCCAACAATTGTAATGACTTTGCTCAACAATTGTAATGACTTTGCCCAACAATTGAAATGACCCTGCTCAATAATTGTAATGACTTTGCCAACCACTGTTAATCACTTATCCGACCTCTAAAAATGACATTGCCCAATAATTGTAATGACTTTTCCCAACAATTGTAATGACTCTGCCCAACAATTGTAATGACTTTGCCCAAAAATTGTAATTACTCTGCCCAACCACTGTTAATCACTTATCCGACCTCTTAAAATGACTTTGCCCAATAATTGTAAAGACTTTTCCCAACAATTGTAATGACTTTGCCCAACAAATGTAATGACTCTGCTCAATAATTGTAATGACTTTGCCAACCACTGTTAATCACTTATCCGACCTCTTAAAATGACATTGCTCAACAATTGTAATGACTTTGCCCAATAATTGTAATGACTTTGCCCAACAATTGTAATGACTCTGCCCAACAATTGTAATGACTTTGCCCAACAATTGTAATGACTCTGCTCAATAATTGTAATGACTTTGCCAACCACTGTAAATCACTTATCCGACCTCTAAAAATGACTTTGCTCAACAATTGTAATGACTTTGCCCAACAATTGTAATGACTCTACTCAATAATTGTAATAACTTTGCCAACCACTGTTAATCACTTAACCGACCTCTAAAAATGACTTTGCTCAACAATTGTAATGACTTTGCCCAACAATTGTAATGACTTTGCCCAACAATTGTAATGACTTTGCCCAACAATTGAAATGACTCTGCTCAATAATTGAAGTGACTTTGCCAACCACTGCTAATCACTTATCCGACCTCTAAAAATGACATTGCCCAATAATTGTAATGACTTTTCCCAACAATTGTAATGACTCTGCCCAACAATTGTATTGACTTTGCCCAACAATTGTAATTACTTTGCCCAACCACTTTTGATCACTTATCCGACCTCTTAAAATGACTTTGCCCAACAATTGTAATGACTCTGCTCAATAATTGTAATGACTTTGCCAACCACTGTTAATCACTTAACCGACCTCTAAAAATGACTTTGCTCAACAATTGTAATGACTTTGCCGAACAATTGTAATGACTTTTCCCAACAATTGTAATGACTTAGCCCAACAAATGTAATGACTTTGCCCAACAATTGTAATGACTTTGCTCAACAATTGTTATGACTTTGCCCAACAATTGAAATGACTCTGCTCAATAATTGTAATGACTTTGCCAACCACTGTTAATCACTTATCCGACGTCTAAAAATGACTTTGCTCAACAATTGTAATGACTTTGCCCAACAATTGTAATGACTCTGCTCAATAATTGTAATGACTTTGTCCAACAATTGTAATTACTTTGCCCAACCACTGTTAATCACTAATCCGACCTCTTAAAATGACTTTGCCCAATAATTGTAATGACTTTTCCCAACAATTGTAATGACTTTGCCCAACAAATGTAATGACTCTGCTCAATAATTGTAATGACTTTGCCAACCACTGTTAATCACTTATCCGACCTCTTAAAAAGACATTGCTCAACAATTGTAATGACTTTGCCCAACAATTGTAATGACTCTGCTCAATAATTGTAATGACTTTGCCCAACAATTGTAATGACTTTGCCCAACAATTGTAATTACTTTGCCCAAACACTGTTAATCACTTATCCGACCTCTTAAAATGACTTTGCCCAATAATTGTAATGACTTTTCCCAACAATTGTAATGACTTATTCCAACAAATGTAATGACTTTGCCCAACAATTGTAATGACTTTGCCCAACAATTGAAATGACTCTGCTCAATAATTGTAATGACTTTGCCAACCACTGTTAATCACTTATCCGACCTCTAAAAATGACATTGCCCAATAATTGTAATGACTTTTCCCAACAATTGTAATGACTCTGCCCAACAATTGTAATGACTCTGCCCAATAATTGTAATGACTTTGCCCAACAATTGTAATGACTCTGCTCAATAATTGTAATGACTTTGCCAACCACTGTTAATCACTTATCCGACCTCTAAAAATGACTTTGCTCAACAATTGTAATGACTTTGCCCAACAATTGTAATGACTCTGCTCAATAATTGCAATAACTTTGCCAACCACTGTTAATCACTTAACCGACCTCTAAAAATGACTTTGCTCAACAAATGTAATGACTTTGCCCAACAATTGTAATGACTTTGCCCAACAATTGTAATGACTCTGCCCAACAATTGTAATGACTTTGCCCAACAATTGTAATTACTTTGCCCAACCACTGTTAATCACTTATCCGACCTCTAAAAATGACTTTGCTCAACAATTGGAATGACTTTGCCCAACAATTGTAATGACTTTGCCCAACAATTGTAATGACTCTGCCCAACCACTGTTAATCACTTATCCGACCTCTTAAAATGACTTTGCCCAATAATTGTAATGACTTTTCCCAACAATTGTAATGACTTAGCCCAACAAATGTAATGACCTTGCCCAACAATTGTAATGACTTTGCTCAACAATTGTAATGACTTTGCCCAACAATTGTAATGACTCTGCCCAACAATTGTAATGACTTTGCCAACCACTGTTAATCACTTATCCGACCTCTAAAAATGACATTGCCCAATAATTGTAATGACTTTTCCCAACAATTGTAATGACTCTGCCCAACAATTGTAATGACTCTGCCCAAAAATTGTAATGACTTTGCCCAACAATTGTAATGACTCTGCTCAATAATTGTAATGACTTTGCCAACCACTGTTAATCACTTATCCGACCTCTAAAAATGACTTTGCTCAACAATTGTAATGACTTTGCCCAACATTTGTAATGACTCTGCTCAATAATTGTAATGACTTTGCCCAACAATTGTAATGACTTTGCCCAACAATTGTAATTACTTTGCCCAACCACTGTTAATCACTTATCCGACCTCTTAAAATGACTTTGCCCAATAATTGTAATGACTTTTCCCAACAATTGTAATGACTTATTCCAACAAATGTAATGACTTTGCCCAACAATTGTAATGACTTTGCTCAACAATTGTAATGACTTTGCCCAACAATTGAAATGACTCTGCTCAATAATTGTAATGACTTTGCCAACCACTGTTAATCACTTATCCGACCTCTAAAAATGACATTGCCCAATAATTGTAATGACTTTTCCCAACAATTGTAATGACTCTGCCCAACAATTGTAATGACTCTGCCCAATAATTGTAATGACTTTGCCCAACAATTGTAATGACTCTGCTCAATAATTGTAATGACTTTGCCAACCACTGTTAATCACTTATCCGACCTCTAAAAATGACTTTGCTCAACAATTGTAATGACTTTGCCCAACAATTGTAATGACTCTGCTCAATAATTGCAATAACTTTGCCAACCACTGTTAATCACTTAACCGACCTCTAAAAATGACTTTGCTCAACAAATGTAATGACTTTGCCCAACAATTGTAATGACTTTGCCAAACAATTGTAATGACTCTGCCCAACAATTGTAATGACTTTGCCCAACGATTGTAATTACTTTGCCCAACCACTGTTAATCACTTATCCGACCTCTAAAAATGACTTTGCTCAACAATTGGAATGACTTTGCCCAACAATTGTAATGACTTTGCCCAACAATTGTAATGACTCTGCCCAACAATTGTAATGACTTTGCCCAACAATTGTAATTACTTTGCCCAACCACTGTTAATCACTTATCCGACCTCTTAAAATGACTTTGCCCAATAATTGTAATGACTTTTCCCAACAATTGTAATGACTTAGCCCAACAAATGTAATGACCTTGCCCAACAATTGTAATGACTTTGCTCAACAATTGTAATGACTTTGCCCAACAATTGTAATGACTCTGCCCAACAATTGTAATGACTTTGCCAACCACTGTTAATCACTTATCCGACCTCTAAAAATGACATTGCCCAATAATTGTAATGACTTTTCCCAACAATTGTAATGACTCTGCCCAACAATTGTAATGACTCTGCCCAAAAATTGTAATGACTTTGCCCAACAATTGTAATGACTCTGCTCAATAATTGTAATGACTTTGCCAACCACTGTTAATCACTTATCCGACCTCTAAAAATGACTTTGCTCAACAATTGTAATGACTTTGCCCAACAATTGTAATGACTCTGCTCAATAATTGTAATGACTTTGCCAACCACTGTTAATCACTTAACCGACCTCTAAAAATGACTTTGCTCAACAATTGTAATGACTCTGCCCAACAATTGTAATGACTTTGCACAACAATTGTAATGACTCTGCCCAACAATTGTAATGACTTTGCCCAACAATTGTAATTACTTTGCCCAACCACAGTTAATCACTTATCCGACCTCTTAAAATGACTTTGCCCAATAATTGTAATGACTTTTCCCAACAATTGTAATGACTTAGCCCAACAAATGTAATGACTTTGCCCAACAATTGTAATGACTTTGCTCAACAATTGTTATGACTTTGCCCAACAATTGAAATGACTCTGCTCAATAATTGTAATGACTTTGCCATCCACTGTTAATCACTTATCCGACCTCTAAAAATGACTTTGCTCAACAATTGTAATGACTTTGCCCAACAATTGTAATGACTCTGCTCAATAATTGTAATGACTTTGCCCAACAATTGTAATTACTTTGCCCAACCACTGTTAATCACTAATCCGACCTCTTAAAATGACTTTGCCCAATAATTGTAATGACTTTTCCCAACAATTGTAATGACTTTGCCCAACAAATGTAATGACTCTGCTCAATAATTTTAATGACTTTGCCAACCACTGTTAATCACTTATCCGACCTCTTAAAATGACATTGCTCAACAATTGTAATGACTTTGCCCAACAATTGTAATGACTTTGCCCAACAATTGTAATGACTCTGCCCAATAATTGTAATGACTTTACCCAACAATTGTAATGACTCTGCTCAATAATTGTAATGACTTTGCCAACCACTGTTAATCACTTTTTCGACCTCTAAAAATGACTTTGCTCAACAATTGTAATGACTTTGCCCAACAATTGTAATGACTCTGCTCAATAATTGTAATGACTTTGCCAACCACTGTTAATCACTTAACCGACCTCTAAAAATGACTTTGCTCAACAATTGTAATGACTTTGCCCAACAATTGTAATGACTTTGCCCAACAATTGTAATGACTCTGCCCAACAATTGTAATGACTTTGCCCAACAATTGTAATTACTTTGCCCAACCACTGTTAATCACTTATCCGACCTCTTAAAATGACTTTGCCCAATAATTGTAATGACTTTTCCCAACAATTGTAATGACTTATTCCAACAAATGTAATGACTTTGCCCAACAATTGTAATGACTTTGCTCAACAATTGTAATGACTTTGCCCAACAATTGAAATGACTCTGCTCAATAATTGTAATGACTTTGCCAACCACTGTTAATCACTTATCCGACCTCTAAAAATGACATTGCCCAATAATTGTAATGACTTTTCCCAACAATTGTAATGACTCTGCCCAACAATTGTAATGACTCTGCCCAATAATTGTAATGACTTTACCCAACAATTGTGATGACTCTGCTCAATAATTGTAATGACTTTGCCAACCACTGTTAATCACTTAACCGACCTCTAAAAATGACTTTGCTCAACAAATGTAATGACTTTGCCCAACAATTGTAATGACTTTGCCCAACAATTGTAATGACTCTGCCCAACAATTGTAATGACTTTGCCCAACAATTGTAATTACTTTGCACAACCACTGTTAATCACTTATCCGACCACTTAAAATGACTTTGCCCAATAATTGTAATGACTTTTCCCAACAATTGTAATGACTTAGCCCAACAAATGTAATGACCTTGCCAAACAATTGTAATGACTTTGCTCAACAATTGTAATGACTTTGCCCAACAATTGTAATGACTCTGCCCAACAATTGTAATGACTTTGCCAACCACTGTTAATCACTTATCCGACCTCTAAAAATGACATTGCCCAATAATTTTAATGACTTTTCCCAACAATTGTAATGACTCTGCCCAACAATTGTAATGACTCTGCCCAATAATTGTAATGACTTTGCCCAACAATTGTAATGACTCTGCTCAATAATTGTAATGACTTTGCCAACCACTGTTAATCACTTATCCGACCTCTAAAAATGACTTTTCTCAACAATTGTAATGACTTTGCCCAACAATTGTAATGACTCTGCTCAATAATTGTAATGACTCTGCCCAACAATTGTAATGACTTTGCCCAACAATTGTAATTACTTTGCCCAACCACTGTTAATCACTTATCCGACCTCTAAAAATGACTTTGCCCAATAATTGTAATGACTTTTCCCAACAATTGTAATGACTTTGCCCAACAATTGAAATGACTCTGCTCAATAATTGTAATGAATTTGCCAACCACTGTTAATCACTTATCCGACCTCTAAAAATGACATTGCCCAATAATTGTAATGACTTTTCCCAACAATTGTAATGACTCTGCCCAACAATTGTAATGACTCTGCCCAATAATTGTAATGACTTTGCCCAACAATTGTAATGACTCTGCTCAATAATTGTAATGACTTTGCCAACCACTGTTAATCACTTATCCGACCTCTAAAAATGACTTTGCTCAACAATTGTAATGACTTTGCCCAACAATTGTAATGACTATACTCAATAATTGTAATGACTTTGCCAACCACTGTTAATCACTTAACCGACCTCTAAAAATGACTTTGCTCAACAATTGTAATGACTTTGCCCAACAATTGTAATGACTTTGCCCAACAATTGTAATGACTCTGCTCAATAATTGTAATGACTTTGCCAACCACTGTTAATCACTTATCCGACCTCTAAAAATGACTTTGCTCAACAATTGTAATGACTTTGCCCAACAATTGTAATGACTCTGCTCAATAATTGTAATGACTTTGCCAACCACTGTTAATCACTTAACCGACCTCTAAAAATGACTTTGCTCAACAATTGTAATGACTTTGCCCAACAATTGTAATGACTTTGCACAACAATTGTAATGACTCTGCCCAACAATTGTAATGACTTTGCCCAACAATTGTAATTACTTTGCCCAACAATTGAAATGACTCTGCTCAATAATTGTAATGACTTTGCCAACCACTGTTAATCACTTATCCGACCTCTAAAAATGACATTGCCCAATAATTGTAATGACTTTTCCCAACAATTGTAATGACTCTGCCCAACAATTGTAATGACTCTGCCCAATAATTGTAATGACTTTGCCCAACAATTGTAATGACTCTGCTCAATAATTGTAATGACTTTGCTAACCACTGTTAATCACTTATCCGACCTCTAAAAATGACTTTGCTCAACAATTGTAATGACTTTGCCCAACAATTGTAATGACTCTGCTCAATAATTGTAATGACTTTGCCAACCACTGTTAATCACTTAACCGACCTCTAAAAATGACTTTGCTCAACAATTGTAATGACTTTTCCCAACAATTGTAATGACTTAGCCCAACAAATGTAATGACTTTGCCCAACAATTGTAATGACTTTGCTCAACAATTGTAATGACTTTGCCCAACAATTGTAATGACTCTGCTCAATAATTGTAATGACTTTGCCAACCACTGTTAATCACTTATCCGACCTCTAAAAATGACTTTGCTCAACAATTGTAATGACTTTGCCCAACAATTGTAATGACTCTGCCCAACAATTGTAATGACTTTGCACAACAATTGTAATGACTCTGCCCAACAATTGTAATGACTTTGCCCAACAATTGTAATTACTTTGCCCAACAATTGAAATGACTCTGCTCAATAATTGAAATTACTTTGCCAACCACTGTTAATCACTTATCCGACCTCTAAAAATGACATTGCCCAATAATTGTAATGACTTTTCTTAACAATTGGAATGACTCTGCCCAACAATTGTAATGACTCTGCCCAATAATTGTAATGACTTTGCCCAACAATTGTAATGACTCTGCTCAATAATTGTAATGACTTTGCCAACCACTGTTAATCACTTATCCGACCTCTAAAAATGACTTTGCTCAACAATTGTAATGACTTTGCCCAACAATTGTAATGACTCTGCTCAATAATTGTAATGACTTTGCCAACCACTGTTAATCACTTAACCGACCTCTAAAAATGACTTTGCTCAACTATTGTAATGACTTTGCCCAACAATTGTAATGACTTTGCACAACAATTGTAATGACTCTGCCCAACAATTGTAATGACTTTGCCCAACAATTGTAATTACTTTGCCCAACCACTGTTAATCACTTATCCGACCTCTTAAAATGACTTTGCCCAATAATTGTAATGACTTTTCCCAACAATTGTAATGACTTTGCCCAACCACTGTTAATCACTTATCCGACCTCTTAAAATGACTTTGCCCAATAATTGTAATGACTTTTCCCAACAATTGTAATGACTTTGCCCAACAAATGTAATGACTCTGCTCAATAATTGTAATGACTTTGCCAACCACTGTTAATCACTTAACCGACCTCTAAAAATGACTTTGCTCAACAATTGTAATGACTTTGCCCAACAATTGTAATGACTTTGCCCAACAATTGTAATGACTCTGCCCAACAATTGTAATGACTTTGCCAAACAATTGTAATTACTTTGCCCAACCACTGTTAATCACTTATCCGACCTCTTAAAATGACTTTTCCCAATAATTGTAATGACTTTTCCCAACAATTGTAATGACTTAGCCCAACAATTGTAATGACTCTGCCCAATAATTGTAATGACTTTGCCCAACAATTGTAATGACTCTGCTCAATAATTGTAATGACTTTGCCAACCACTGTTAATCACTTATCCGACCTCTAAAAATGACTTTGCTCAACAATTGTAATGACTTTGTCCAACAATTGTAATGACTCTGCTCAATAATTGTAATGACTTTGCCAACCACTGTTAATCACTTAACCGACCTCTAAAAATGACTTTGCTCAACAATTGTAATGACTTTGCCCAAAATTGTAATGACTTTGCCCAACAATTGTAATGACTTTGCCCAACAATTGTAATGACTCTGCCCAACAATTGTAATGACTTTGCCAAACAATTGTAATTACTTTGCCCAACCACTGTTAATCACTTATCCGACCTCTTAAAATGACTTTTCCCAATAATTGTAATGACTTTTCCCAACAATTGTAATGACTTAGCCCAACAATTGTAATGACTTTGCCCAACAATTGTAATGACTTTGCTCAACAATTGTAATGACTTTGCCCAACAATTGTAATGACTTTGCCATTCACAGGTAATGACTTTGCCAACAACTGTTAATCACTTAACCGACCTCTAAAAATGACTTTGCCCAATAATTGTAATAACTATTCCCAAAAATTGTAATGACTTTGCCAACCACTGTTATCACTTATCCGACCTCTAAAAAAGACTTTGCTCAACAATTGTAATGACTTTGCCCATCAATTGTAATGCTTCTGCTCAATAATTGTAATGATATTGCCAACCACTGTTAATCACTTAACCGACCTCTAAATATGACTTTGCTCAACAATTGTAATGACTTTGCCCAACAATTGTAATGACTTTGCCCAACAATTGTAATGACTCTGCCCAACAATTGTAATGACTTTGCCCAACAATTGTAATTACTTTGCCCAACCACTGTTAATCACTTATCCGACCTCTTAAAATGACTTTTCCCAACAATTGTAATGACTTAGCCCAACAAATGTAATGACTTTGCCCAACAATTGTAATGACTTTGCTCAATAATTGTAATGACTTTGCCCAACAATTGTAATGCTTCTGCTCAATAATTGTAATGACTTTGCCAACCACTGTTAATCACTTAACCGACCTCTAAAAATGACTTTGCTCAACAATTGTAATGACTTTGCCCAACAATTGTAATGACTTTGCCCAACAATTGTAATGACTCTGCCCAACAATTGTAATGACTTTGCCCAACAATTGTAATTACTTTGCCCAACCACTGTTAATCACTTATCCGACCTCTTAAAATGACTTTTCCCAATAATTGTAATGACTTTTCCCAACAATTTTAATGACTTTGCCAACCACTGTTAATCACTTAACCGACCTCTAAAAATGACTTTGCTCAACAATTGTAATGACTTTGCCCAACAATTGTAATGCTTCTGCTCAATAATTGTAATGACTTTGCCAATCACTGTTAATCACTTAACCGACCTCTAAAAATGACTTTGCTCAACAATTGTAATGACTTTGCCCAACAATTGTAATGACTTTGCCCAACAATTGTAATGACTCTGCCCAACAATTGTAATGACTTTGCCCAACAATTGTAATTACTTTGCCCAACCACTGTTACTCACTTATCCGACCTCTTAAAATGACTTTTCCCAATAATTGTAATGACTTTTCCCAACAATTGTAATGACTTAGCCTAACAAATGTAATGACTTTGCCCAACGATTGTAATGACTTTGCTCAACAATTGTAATGACTTTGCCCAACAATTGTAATGACTTTGCTCAATAATTGTAATGACTTTGCCAATCACTGTTAATCACTTAACCGACCTCTAAAAATGACTTTGCTCAACAATTGTAATGACTTTGCCCAACATTTGTAATGACTTTGCTTAACAATTGTAATGACTCTGCCCAACAATTGTAATGACTTTGCCCAACAATTGTAATTACTTTGCCCAACCACTGTTACTCACTTATCCGACCTCTTAAAATGACTTTTCCCAATTATTGTAATGACCTTTCCCAACAATTGTAATGACTTAGCCTAACAAATGTAATGACTTTGCCCAACAATTGTAATGACTTTGCTCAACAATTGTAATGACTTTGCCCAACAATTGTAATGACTCTGCTCAATAATTGTAATGACTTTGCCAACCACTGTTAATCACTTATCCGACCTCTTAAAATGACATTGCTCAACAATTGTAATGACTTTGCCCAACAATTGTAATGACTTTGCCCAACAATTGTAATGACTCTGCCCAATAATTGTAATGACTTTGCCAACCACTGTTAATCACTTTTCCGACCTCTTAAAATGACTTTGCCCAATAATTGTAATGCTTTTGCCAACCACTGTTAATCACTTATCCGACCTCTAAAAATGACTTTGCCCAACAATTGTAATGACTTTGCCCAACAATTGTAATGACTTTGCCATTCACAGGTAATGACTTTGCCAACAACTGTTAATCACTTAACCGACCTCTAAAAATGACTTTGCCCAATAATTGTAATAACTATTCCCAACAATTGTAATGACTTTGCCCAACAATTGTAATGACTTTGCCAACCACTGTTAATCACTTATCCGACCTCTAAAAATGACTTTGCTCAACAATTGTAATGACTTTGCCCAACAATTGTAATGACTCTGCTCAATAATTGTAATGACTTTGCCAACCACTGTAAATCACTTAACCGACCTCTAAAAATGACTTTGCTCAACAATTGTAATGACTTTGCCCAACAATTGTAATGACTTTGCCCAACAATTGTAATGACTCTGCCCAACAATTGTAATGACTTTGCCCAACAATTGTAATTACTTTGCCCAACCACTGTTACTCACTTATCCGACCTCTTAAAATGACTTTTCCCAATAATTGTAATGACTTTTCCCAACAATTGTAATGACTTAGCCCAACAAATGTAATGACTTTGCCCAACAATTGTAATGACTTTGCTCAACAATTGTAATGACTTTGCCCAACAATTGTAATGACTCTGCTCAATAATTGTAATGACTTTGCCAACCACTGTTAATCACTTATCCGACCTCTTAAAATGACATTGCTCAACAATTGTAATGACTTTGCCCAAAAATTGTAATGACTTTGCCCAACAATTGTAATGACTCTGCCCAATAATTGTAATGACTTTGCCAACCACTGTTAATCACTTATCCGACCTCTTAAAATGACTTTGCCCAATAATTGTAATGCTTTTGCCAACCACTGTTAATCACTTATCCGACCTCTAAAAATGACTTTGCCCAACAATTGTAATGACTTTGCCCAACAATTGTAATGACTTTGCCATTCACAGGTAATGACTTTGCCAACAACTGTTAATCACTTAACCGACCTCTAAAAATGACTTTGCCCAATAATTGTAATAACTATTCCCAACAATTGTAATGACTTTGCCCAACAATTGTAATGACTTTGCCAACCACTGTTAATCACTTATCCGACCTCTTAAAATGACTTTTCCCAATAATTGTAATGACTTTTCCCAACAATTGTAATGACTTTGCCCAACAAATGTAATGACTTTGCCCAACAATTGTAATGACTTTGCTCAACAATTGTAATGACTTTGCCCAACAATTGTAATGACTCTGCTCAATAATTGTAATGACTTTGCCAACCACTGTTAATCACTTATCCGACCTCTTAAAATGACATTGCTCAACAATTGTAATGACTTTGCCCAACAATTGTAATGACTTTGCCCAACAATTGTAATGACTCTGCCCAATAATTGTAATGACTTTGCCAACCACTGTTAATCACTTATCCGACCTCTTAAAATGACTTTGCCCAATAATTGTAATGCTTTTGCCAACCACTGTTAATCACTTATCCGACCTCTAAAAATGACTTTGCCCAACAATTGTAATGACTTTGCCCAACAATTGTAATGACTTTGCCATTCACAGGTAATGACTTTGCCAACAACTGTTAATCACTTAACCGACCTCTAAAAATGACTTTGCCCAATAATTGTAATAACTATTCCCAACAATTGTAATGACTTTGCCCAACAATTGTAATGACTTTGCCAACCACTGTTAATCACTTATCCGACCTCTAAAAATGACTTTGCTCAACAATTGTAATGACTTTGCCCAACAATTGTAATGACTCTGCTCAATAATTGTAATGACTTTGCCAACCACTGTTAATCACTTAACCGACCTCAAAAAATGACTTTGCTCAACAATTGTAATGACTTTGCCCAACAATTGTAATGACTTTGCCCAACAATTGTAATGACTCTGCCCAACAATTGTAATGACTTTGCCCAACAATTGTAATGACTCTGCCCAATAATTGTAATGACTTTGCCAACCACTGTTAATCACTTATCCGACCTCTTAAAATGACTTTGCCCAATAATTGTAATGCTTTTGCCAACCACTGTTAATCACTTATCCGACCTCTAAAAATGACTTTGCCCAACAATTGTAATGACTTTGCCCAACAATTGTAATGACTTTGCCATTCACAGGTAATGACTTTGCCAACAACTGTTAATCACTTAACCGACCTCTAAAAATGACTTTGCCCAATAATTGTAATAACTATTCCCAACAATTGTAATGACTTTGCCCAACAATTGTAATGACTTTGCCAACCACTGTTAATCACTTATCCGACCTCTTAAAATGACTTTGCCCAATAATTGTAATGCTTTTGCCAACCACTGTTAATCACTTATCCGACCTCTAAAAATGACTTTGCCCAACAATTGTAATGACTTTGCCCAACAATTGTAATGACTTTGCCATTCACAGGTAATGACTTTGCCAACAACTGTTAATCACTTAACCGACCTCTAAAAATGACTTTGCCCAATAATTGTAATAACTATTCCCAACAATTGTAATGACTTTGCCCAACAATTGTAATGACTTTGCCAACCACTGTTAATCACTTATCCGACCTCTAAAAATGATTTTGCTCAACAATTGTAATGACTTTGCCCAACAATTGTAATGACTCTGCTCAATAATTGTAATGACTTTGCCAACCACTGTTAATCACTTAACCGACCTATAAAAATGACTTTGCTCAACAATTGTAATGACTTTGCCCAACAATTGTAATGACTTTGCCCAACAATTGTAATGACTCTGCCCAACAATTGTAATGACTTTGCCCAACAATTGTAATGACTCTGCCCAATAATTGTAATGACTTAGCCAACCACTGTTAATCACTTATCCGACCTCTTAAAATGACCTTGCCCAATAATTGTAATGCTTTTGCCAACCACTGTTAATCACTTATCCGACCTCTAAAAATGACTTTGCCCAACAATTGTAATGACTTTGCCCAACAATTGTAATGACTTTGCCATTCACAGGTAATGACTTTGCCAACAACTGTTAATCACTTAACCGACCTCTAAAAATGACTTTGCCCAATAATTGTAATAACTATTCCCAACAATTGTAATGACTTTGCCCAACAATTGTAATGACTTTGCCAACCACTGTTAATCACTTATCCGACCTCTAAAAATGACTTTGCCCAATAATTGTAATGCTTTTGCCAACCACTGTTAATCACTTATCCGACCTCTAAAAATGACTTTGCCCAACAATTGTAATGACTTTGCCCAACAATTGTAATGACTTTGCCATTCACAGGTAATGACTTTGCCAACAACTGTTAATCACTTAACCGACCTCTAAAAATGACTTTGCCCAATAATTGTAATAACTATTCCCAACAATTGTAATGACTTTGCCCAACAATTGTAATGACTTTGCCAACCACTGTTAATCACTTATCCGACCTCTAAAAATGACTTTGCTCAACAATTGTAATGACTTTGCCCAACAATTGTAATGACTCTGCTCAATAATTGTAATGACTTTGCCAACCACTGTTGATCACTTAACCGACCTCTAAAAATGACTTTGCCCAATAATTGTAATGCTTTTGCCAACCACTGTTAATCACTTATCCGACCTCTTAAAATGACTTTGCCCAATAATTGTAATGCTTTTGCCAACCACTGTTAATCACTTATCCGACCTCTAAAAATGACTATTCCCAACAATTGTAATGACTTTGCCCAACAATTGTAATGACTTTGCCATTCACAGGTAATGACTTTGCCAACAACTGTTAATCACTTAACCGACCTCTAAAAATGACTTTGCCCAATAATTGTAATAACTATTCCCAACAATTGTAATGACTTTGCCCAACAATTGTAATGACTTTGCCAACCACTGTTAATCACTTATCCGACCTCTAAAAATGACTTTGCTCAACAATTGTAATGACTTTGCCCAACAATTGTAATGACTCTGCTCAATAATTGTAATGACTTTGCCAACCACTGTTAATCACTTAACCGACCTCTAAAAATGACTTTGCCCAATAATTGTAATGCTTTTGCCAACCACTGTTAATCACTTATCCGACCTCTTAAAATGACTTTGCCCAATAATTGTAATGCTTTTGCCAACCACTGTTAATCACTTATCCGACCTCTAAAAATGACTTTGCCCAACAATTGTAATGACTTTGCCCAACAATTGTAATGACTTTGCCATTCACAGGTAATGACTTTGCCAACAACTGTTAATCACTTAACCGACCTCTAAAAATGACTTTGCTCAACAATTGTAATGACTTTGTCCAACAATTGTAATGACTCTGCTCAATAATTGTAATGACTTTGCCAACCACTGTTAATCACTTAACCGACCTCTAAAAATGACTTTGCTCAACAATTGTAATGACTTTGCCCAAAAATTGTAATGACTTTGCCCAACAATTGTAATGACTTTGCCCAACAATTGTAATGACTCTGCCCAACAATTGTAATGACTTTGCCAAACAATTGTAATTACTTTGCCCAACCACTGTTAATCACTTATCCGACCTCTTAAAATGACTTTTCCCAATAATTGTAATGACTTTTCCCAACAATTGTAATGACTTAGCCCAACAATTGTAATGACTTTGCCCAACAATTGTAATGACTTTGCTCAACAATTGTAATGACTTTGCCCAACAATTGTAATGACTTTGCCATTCACAGGTAATGACTTTGCCAACAACTGTTAATCACTTAACCGACCTCTAAAAATGACTTTGCCCAATAATTGTAATAACTATTCCCAAAAATTGTAATGACTTTGCCAACCACTGTTATCACTTATCCGACCTCTAAAAAAGACTTTGCTCAACAATTGTAATGACTTTGCCCATCAATTGTAATGCTTCTGCTCAATAATTGTAATGATATTGCCAACCACTGTTAATCACTTAACCGACCTCTAAAAATGACTTTGCTCAACAATTGTAATGACTTTGCTCAACAATTGTAATGACTTTGCCCAAAAATTGTAATGACTTTGCCCAACAATTGTAATGACTTTGCCCAACAATTGTAATGACTCTGCCCAACAATTGTAATGACTTTGCCAAACAATTGTAATTACTTTGCCCAACCACTGTTAATCACTTATCCGACCTCTTAAAATGACTTTTCCCAATAATTGTAATGACTTTTCCCAACAATTGTAATGACTTAGCCCAACAATTGTAATGACTTTGCCCAACAATTGTAATGACTTTGCTCAACAATTGTAATGACTTTGCCCAACAATTGTAATGACTTTGCCATTCACAGGTAATGACTTTGCCAACAACTGTTAATCACTTAACCGACCTCTAAAAATGACTTTGCCCAATAATTGTAATAACTATTCCCAAAAATTGTAATGACTTTGCCAACCACTGTTATCACTTATCCGACCTCTAAAAAAGACTTTGCTCAACAATTGTAATGACTTTGCCCATCAATTGTAATGCTTCTGCTCAATAATTGTAATGATATTGCCAACCACTGTTAATCACTTAACCGACCTCTAAAAATGACTTTGCTCAACAATTGTAATGACTTTGCCCAACAATTGTAATGACTTTGCCCAACAATTGTAATGACTCTGCTTAACAATTGTAATGACTTTGCCCAACAATTGTAATTACTTTGCCCAACCACTGTTAATCACTTATCCGACCTCTTAAAATGACTTTTCCCAACAATTGTAATGACTTAGCCCAACAAATGTAATGACTTTGCCCAACAATTGTAATGACTTTGCTCAATAATTGTAATGACTTTGCCCAACAATTGTAATGCTTCTGCTCAATAATTGTAATGACTTTGCCAACCACTGTTAATCACTTAACCGACCTCTAAAAATGACTTTGCTCAACAATTGTAATGACTTTGCCCAACAATTGTAATGACTTTGCCCAACAATTGTAATGACTCTGCCCAACAATTGTAATGACTTTGCCCAACAATTGTAATTACTTTGCCCAACCACTGTTAATCACTTATCCGACCTCTTAAAATGACTTTTCCCAATAATTGTAATGACTTTTCCCAACAATTTTAATGACTTTGCCAACCACTGTTAATCACTTAACCGACCTCTAAAAATGACTTTGCTCAACAATTGTAATGACTTTGCCCAACAATTGTAATGCTTCTGCTCAATAATTGTAATGACTTTGCCAATCACTGTTAATCACTTAACCGACCTCTAAAAATGACTTTGCTCAACAATTGTAATGACTTTGCCCAACAATTGTAATGACTTTGCCCAACAATTGTAATGACTCTGCCCAACAATTGTAATGACTTTGCCCAACAATTGTAATTACTTTGCCCAACCACTGTTACTCACTTATCCGACCTCTTAAAATGACTTTTCCCAATAATTGTAATGACTTTTCCCAACAATTGTAATGACTTAGCCTAACAAATGTAATGACTTTGCCCAACAATTGTAATGACTTTGCTCAACAATTGTAATGACTTTGCCCAACAATTGTAATGACTTTGCTCAATAATTGTAATGACTTTGCCAATCACTGTTAATCACTTAACCGACCTCTAAAAATGACTTTGCTCAACAATTGTAATGACTTTGCCCAACATTTGTAATGACTTTGCTTAACAATTGTAATGACTCTGCCCAACAATTGTAATGACTTTGCCCAACAATTGTAATTACTTTGCCCAACCACTGTTACTCACTTATCCGACCTCTTAAAATGACTTTTCCCAATTATTGTAATGACCTTTCCCAACAATTGTAATGACTTAGCCTAACAAATGTAATGACTTTGCCCAACAATTGTAATGACTTTGCTCAACAATTGTAATGACTTTGCCCAACAATTGTAATGACTCTGCTCAATAATTGTAATGACTTTGCCAACCACTGTTAATCACTTATCCGACCTCTTAAAATGACATTGCTCAACAATTGTAATGACTTTGCCCAACAATTGTAATGACTTTGCCCAACAATTGTAATGACTCTGCCCAATAATTGTAATGACTTTGCCAACCACTGTTAATCACTTTTCCGACCTCTTAAAATGACTTTGCCCAATAATTGTAATGCTTTTGCCAACCACTGTTAATCACTTATCCGACCTCTAAAAATGACTTTGCCCAACAATTGTAATGACTTTGCCCAACAATTGTAATGACTTTGCCATTCACAGGTAATGACTTTGCCAACAACTGTTAATCACTTAACCGACCTCTAAAAATGACTTTGCCCAATAATTGTAATAACTATTCCCAACAATTGTAATGACTTTGCCCAACAATTGTAATGACTTTGCCAACCACTGTTAATCACTTATCCGACCTCTAAAAATGACTTTGCTCAACAATTGTAATGACTTTGCCCAACAATTGTAATGACTCTGCTCAATAATTGTAATGACTTTGCCAACCACTGTAAATCACTTAACCGACCTCTAAAAATGACTTTGCTCAACAATTGTAATGACTTTGCCCAACAATTGTAATGACTTTGCCCAACAATTGTAATGACTCTGCCCAACAATTGTAATGACTTTGCCCAACAATTGTAATTACTTTGCCCAACCACTGTTACTCACTTATCCGACCTCTTAAAATGACTTTTCCCAATAATTGTAATGACTTTTCCCAACAATTGTAATGACTTAGCCCAACAAATGTAATGACTTTGCCCAACAATTGTAATGACTTTGCTCAACAATTGTAATGACTTTGCCCAACAATTGTAATGACTCTGCTCAATAATTGTAATGACTTTGCCAACCACTGTTAATCACTTATCCGACCTCTTAAAATGACATTGCTCAACAATTGTAATGACTTTGCCCAACAATTGTAATGACTTTGCCCAACAATTGTAATGACTCTGCCCAATAATTGTAATGACTTTGCCAACCACTGTTAATCACTTATCCGACCTCTTAAAATGACTTTGCCCAATAATTGTAATGCTTTTGCCAACCACTGTTAATCACTTATCCGACCTCTAAAAATGACTTTGCCCAACAATTGTAATGACTTTGCCCAACAATTGTAATGACTTTGCCATTCACAGGTAATGACTTTGCCAACAACTGTTAATCACTTAACCGACCTCTAAAAATGACTTTGCCCAATAATTGTAATAACTATTCCCAACAATTGTAATGACTTTGCCCAACAATTGTAATGACTTTGCCAACCACTGTTAATCACTTATCCGACCTCTTAAAATGACTTTTCCCAATAATTGTAATGACTTTTCCCAACAATTGTAATGACTTTGCCCAACAAATGTAATGACTTTGCCCAACAATTGTAATGACTTTGCTCAACAATTGTAATGACTTTGCCCAACAATTGTAATGACTCTGCTCAATAATTGTAATGACTTTGCCAACCACTGTTAATCACTTATCCGACCTCTTAAAATGACATTGCTCAACAATTGTAATGACTTTGCCCAACAATTGTAATGACTTTGCCCAACAATTGTAATGACTCTGCCCAATAATTGTAATGACTTTGCCAACCACTGTTAATCACTTATCCGACCTCTTAAAATGACTTTGCCCAATAATTGTAATGCTTTTGCCAACCACTGTTAATCACTTATCCGACCTCTAAAAATGACTTTGCCCAACAATTGTAATGACTTTGCCCAACAATTGTAATGACTTTGCCATTCACAGGTAATGACTTTGCCAACAACTGTTAATCACTTAACCGACCTCTAAAAATGACTTTGCCCAATAATTGTAATAACTATTCCCAACAATTGTAATGACTTTGCCCAACAATTGTAATGACTTTGCCAACCACTGTTAATCACTTATCCGACCTCTAAAAATGACTTTGCTCAACAATTGTAATGACTTTGCCCAACAATTGTAATGACTCTGCTCAATAATTGTAATGACTTTGCCAACCACTGTTAATCACTTAACCGACCTCAAAAAATGACTTTGCTCAACAATTGTAATGACTTTGCCCAACAATTGTAATGACTTTGCCCAACAATTGTAATGACTCTGCCCAACAATTGTAATGACTTTGCCCAACAATTGTAATGACTCTGCCCAATAATTGTAATGACTTTGCCAACCACTGTTAATCACTTATCCGACCTCTTAAAATGACTTTGCCCAATAATTGTAATGCTTTTGCCAACCACTGTTAATCACTTATCCGACCTCTAAAAATGACTTTGCCCAACAATTGTAATGACTTTGCCCAACAATTGTAATGACTTTGCCATTCACAGGTAATGACTTTGCCAACAACTGTTAATCACTTAACCGACCTCTAAAAATGACTTTGCCCAATAATTGTAATAACTATTCCCAACAATTGTAATGACTTTGCCCAACAATTGTAATGACTTTGCCAACCACTGTTAATCACTTATCCGACCTCTTAAAATGACTTTGCCCAATAATTGTAATGCTTTTGCCAACCACTGTTAATCACTTATCCGACCTCTAAAAATGACTTTGCCCAACAATTGTAATGACTTTGCCCAACAATTGTAATGACTTTGCCATTCACAGGTAATGACTTTGCCAACAACTGTTAATCACTTAACCGACCTCTAAAAATGACTTTGCCCAATAATTGTAATAACTATTCCCAACAATTGTAATGACTTTGCCCAACAATTGTAATGACTTTGCCAACCACTGTTAATCACTTATCCGACCTCTAAAAATGATTTTGCTCAACAATTGTAATGACTTTGCCCAACAATTGTAATGACTCTGCTCAATAATTGTAATGACTTTGCCAACCACTGTTAATCACTTAACCGACCTATAAAAATGACTTTGCTCAACAATTGTAATGACTTTGCCCAACAATTGTAATGACTTTGCCCAACAATTGTAATGACTCTGCCCAACAATTGTAATGACTTTGCCCAACAATTGTAATGACTCTGCCCAATAATTGTAATGACTTAGCCAACCACTGTTAATCACTTATCCGACCTCTTAAAATGACCTTGCCCAATAATTGTAATGCTTTTGCCAACCACTGTTAATCACTTATCCGACCTCTAAAAATGACTTTGCCCAACAATTGTAATGACTTTGCCCAACAATTGTAATGACTTTGCCATTCACAGGTAATGACTTTGCCAACAACTGTTAATCACTTAACCGACCTCTAAAAATGACTTTGCCCAATAATTGTAATAACTATTCCCAACAATTGTAATGACTTTGCCCAACAATTGTAATGACTTTGCCAACCACTGTTAATCACTTATCCGACCTCTAAAAATGACTTTGCCCAATAATTGTAATGCTTTTCCAACCACTGTTAATCACTTATCCGACCTCTAAAAATGACTTTGCCCAACAATTGTAATGACTTTGCCCAACAATTGTAATGACTTTGCCAACCACTGTTAATCACTTATCCGACCTCTAAAAATGACTTTGCTCAACAATTGTAATGACTTTGCCCAACAATTGTAATGACTCTGCTCAATAATTGTAATGACTTTGCCAACCACTGTTGATCACTTAACCGACCTCTAAAAATGACTTTGCCCAATAATTGTAATGCTTTTGCCAACCACTGTTAATCACTTATCCGACCTCTTAAAATGACTTTGCCCAATAATTGTAATGCTTTTGCCAACCACTGTTAATCACTTATCCGACCTCTAAAAATGACTATTCCCAACAATTGTAATGACTTTGCCCAACAATTGTAATGACTTTGCCATTCACAGGTAATGACTTTGCCAACAACTGTTAATCACTTAACCGACCTCTAAAAATGACTTTGCCCAATAATTGTAATAACTATTCCCAACAATTGTAATGACTTTGCCCAACAATTGTAATGACTTTGCCAACCACTGTTAATCACTTATCCGACCTCTAAAAATGACTTTGCTCAACAATTGTAATGACTTTGCCCAACAATTGTAATGACTCTGCTCAATAATTGTAATGACTTTGCCAACCACTGTTAATCACTTAACCGACCTCTAAAAATGACTTTGCCCAATAATTGTAATGCTTTTGCCAACCACTGTTAATCACTTATCCGACCTCTTAAAATGACTTTGCCCAATAATTGTAATGCTTTTGCCAACCACTGTTAATCACTTATCCGACCTCTAAAAATGACTTTGCCCAACAATTGTAATGACTTTGCCCAACAATTGTAATGACTTTGCCATTCACAGGTAATGACTTTGCCAACAACTGTTAATCACTTAACCGACCTCTAAAAATGACTTTGCCCAATAATTGTAATAACTATTCCCAACAATTGTAATGACTTTGCCCAACAATTGTAATGACTTTGCCAACCACTGTTAATCACTAATCTGACCTCTAAAAATGACTTTGCTCAACAATTGTAATGACTTTGCCCAACAATTGTAATGACTCTGCTCAATAATTGTAATGACTTTGCCAACCACTGTAAATCACTTAACCGACCTCTAAAAATGACTTTGCTCAACAATTGTAATGACTTAGCCCAACAATTGTAATGACTTTGCCCAACAATTGTAATGACTCTGCCCAACAATTGTAATGACTTTGCCCAACAATTGTAATGACTCTGTCCAATAATTGTAATGACTTTGCCAACCACTGTTTATCACTTATCCGACCTCTTAAAATGACTTTGCCCAATAATTGTAATGCTTTTGCCAACCACTGTTAATCACTTATCCGACCTCTAAAAATGACTTTGCCCAACAATTGTAATGACTTTGCCCAACAATTGTAATGACTTTGCCCAACAATTGTAATGACTTTGCCATTCACAGGTAATGACTTTGCCAACAACTGTTAATCACTTAACCGACCTCTAAAAATGACTTTGCCCAATAATTGTAATAACTATTCCCAACAATTGTAATGACTTTGCCCAACAATTGTAATGACTTTGCCAACCACTGTTAATCACTTATCCGGCCTCTTAAAATGACTTTGCCCAATAATTGTAATGCTTTTGCCAACCACTGTTAATCACTTATCCGACCTCTAAAAATGACTTTGCCCAACAATTGTAATGACTTTGCCCAACAATTGTAATTACTTTGCCATTCACAGGTAATGACTTTGCCAACAACTGTTAATCACTTAACCGACCTCTAAAAATGACTTTGCCCAATAATTGTAATAACTAATCCCAACAATTGTAATGACTTTGCCCAACAATTGTAATGACTTTGCCAACCACTGTTAATCACTTATCCGACCTCTAAAAATGACTTTGCTCAACAATTGTAATGACTTTGCTCATCAATTGTAATGACTCTGCTCAATAATTGTAATGACTTTGCCAACCACTGTTAATCACTTAACCGACCTCTAAAAATGACTTTGCCAAACAATTGTAATGACTTTGCCCAACAATTGTAATGACTTTGCCCAACAATTGTAATGACTCTGCCCAACAATTGTAATGACTTTGCCCAACAATTGTAATTACTATGCCCAACCACTGTAAATCACTTATCCGACCTCTTAAAATGACTTTGCTCAACAATTGTAATGACTTTGCCCAACAATTGTAATGACTTTGCCCAACAATTGTAATGACTCTGCCCAACAATTGTAATGACTTTGCCCAACAATTGTAATGACTTTGCCAACCACTGTTAATCACTTATCCGACCTCTAAAAATGACTTTGCTCAACAATTGTAATGACTTTGCCCAACAATTGTAATGACTTTGCCCAATAATTGTAATGACTTTTCCCAACAATTGTAATGACTTAGTCCAACAATTGTAATGACTTTGCCCAACAATTGTAATGACTCTGCCAAACAATTGTAATGACTTTGCCCAACAATTGTAATTACTTTGCCCAACCACTGTTAATCACTTATCCGACCTCTTAAAATGACTTTGCTCAACAATTGTAATGACTTTGCCCAACAATTGTAATGACTTTGCCCAACAATTGTAATGACTTTGCCCAACAATTGTAATGACTCTGCCCAACAATTGTAATGACTTTGCCCAACAATTGTAATGATTTTGCCAACCACTGTTAATCACTTATCCGACCTCTAAAAATGACTTTGCTCAACAATTGTAATGACTTTGCCCAACAATTGTAATGACTTTGCCCAACAATTGTAATGACTTTGCCCAACAATTGTAATGACTCTGCCCAACAATTGTAATGACTTTGCCCAACAATTGTAATGACTTTGCCAACCACTGTTAATCACTTATCCGACCTCTAATAATGACTTTGCCCAACAATTGTAATTACTTTGCCCAACCACTGTTAATCACTTATCCGACCTCTTAAAATGACTTTGCTCAACAATTGTAATGACTTTGCCCAACAATTGTAATGACTTTGCCCAACAATTGTAATGACTTTGCCCAACAATTGTAATGACTCTGCCCAACAATTGTAATGACTTTGCCCAACAATTGTAATGACTTTGCCAACCACTGTTAATCACTTATCCGACCTCTAAAAATGACTTTGCTCAACAATTGTAATGACTTTGCCCAACAATTGTAATGACTCTGCTCAATAATTGAAATGACTTTGCCAACCACTGTTAATCACTTAACCGGCCTCTAAAATGACTTTGCTCAACAATTGTAATGACTTTGCCCAACAATTGTAATGACTTTTCCCAACAATTGTAATGACTTAGCCCAACAATTGTAATGACTTTGCCCAACAATTGTAATGACTTTGCCCAACAATTGGAATGACTTTCCCCAACAATTGTAATGACTCTGCTCAATAATTGTAATGACTTTGCCAACCAATGTTAATCACTAATCCGACCTCTAAAAATGACATTGCCCAATAATTGTAATGACTTTTCCCAACAATTGTAATGACTTAGCCCAACAATTGTAATGACTTTGCCCAACAATTGGAATGACTTTGCCCAACAATTGTAATGACTTTGCCCAACCACTGTTAATCACTAATCCGACCTCTTAAAATGACTTTGCCCAATAATTGTAATGACTTTTCCCAACAATTGTAATGACTTTGCCCAACAAATGTAATGACTCTGCTCAACAATTGTAATGACTTTGCCCAACAATTGTAATAACTTTGCCCAACAATTGTAATGACTCTGCCAAATAATTGTAATGACTTTGCCAACCACTGTTAATCACTTAACCGACCTCTAAAAATGACTTTGCCCAACAATTGTAATTACTTTGCCCAACCACTGTTAATCACTTATCCGACCTCTTAAAATGACTTTGCTCAACAATTGTAATGACTTTGCCCAACAATTGTAATGACTTTGCCCAACAATTGAAATGACTTTGCCCAACAATTGTAATGACTCTGCCCAACAATTGTAATGACTTTGCCCAACAATTGTAATGACTTTGCCAACCACTGTTAATCACTTATCCGACCTCTAAAAATGACTTTGCTCAACAATTGTAATGACTTTGCCCAACAATTGTAATGACTCTGCTCAATAATTGAAATGACTTTGCCAACCACTGTTAATCACTTAACCGGCCTCTAAAAATGACTTTGCTCAACAATTGTAATGACTTTGCCCAACAATTGTAATGACTTTTCCCAACAATTGTAATGACTTAGCCCAACAATTGTAATGACTTTGCCCAACAATTGTAATGACTTTGCCCAACAATTGGAATGACTTTGCCCAACAATTGTAATGACTCTGCTCAATAATTGTAATGACTTTGCCAACCAATGTTAATCACTAATCCGACCTCTAAAAATGACTTTGCCCAATAATTGTAATGACTTTTCCCAACAATTGTAATGACTTTGCCCAACAAATGTAATGACTCTGCTCAACAATTGTAATGACTTTGCCCAACAATTGTAATAACTTTGCCCAACAATTGTAATGACTCTGCCAAATAATTGTAATGACTTTGCCAACCACTGTTAATCACTTAACCGACCTCTAAAAATGACTTTGCCCAATAATTGTAATAACTATTCCCAACAATTGTAATGACTTTGCCCAACAATTGTAATGACTTTGCCAACCACTGTTAATCACTTATCCGACCTCTAAAAATGACTTTGCTCAACAATTGTAATGACTTTGCTCATCAATTGTAATGACTCTGCTCAAAAATTGTAATGACTTTTCCAACCACTGTTAATCACTTAACCGACCTCTTAAAATGACTTTGCCCAACAATTGTAATACTTTTGCCAACCACTGTTAATCACTTATGCGACCTCAAAAAATGACTTTGCCCAACAAATGTAATGACTCTGCTCAATAATTGTAATGACTTTGCCAACCACTGTTAATCAATTATCCGACCTCTTAAAATGACATTGCTCAACAATTGTAATGACTTTGCCCAACAATTGTAATAACTTTGCCCAACAATTGTAATGACTCTGCCAAATAATTGTAATGACTTTGCCAACCACTGTTAATCACTTAACCGACCTCTAAAAATGACTTTGCCCAATAATTGTAATAACTATTCCCAACAATTGTAATGACTTTGCCCAACAATTGTAATGACTTTGCCAACCACTGTTAATCACTTATCCGACCTCTAAAAATGACTTTGCTCAACAATTGTAATGACTTTGCTCATCAATTGTAATGACTCTGCTCAAAAATTGTAATGACTTTGCCAACCACTGTTAATCACTTAACCGACCTCTTAAAATGACTTTGCCCAACAATTGTAATACTTTTGCCAACCACTGTTAATCACTTATGCGACCTCAAAAAATGACTTTGCCCAACAAATGTAATGACTCTGCTCAATAATTGTAATGACTTTGCCAACCACTGTTAATCACTTATTCGACCTCTAAAAATGACTTTGCTCAACAATTGTAATGACTTTGCCCAACAATTGTAATGACTTTGCCAACCACTGTTAATCACTTATCCGACCTCTAAAAATGACTATGCTCAACAATTGTAATGACTTTGCCCAACAATTGTAATGACTTTGCCCAACAATTGTAATGACTTTGCCCAACAATTGTAATGACTCTGCCCAATAATTGTAATGACTTTGCCAAACACTGTTAATCACTTATCCGACCTCTTAAAATGACTTTGCCAATCAATTGTAATGACCTTGCAAACCACTGGTAATGACTCTACCATCCACTGTTAATCACTTAACCGACCTCTAAAAATGACTTTGCCCAATAATTGTAATGACTTTTCCCAACAATTGTAATGACTTAGCCCAACAATTGTAATGACTTTGCCCAACAATTGGAATGACTCTGCCCAATCAATTGAAATGACCTTGCCAACCACTGGTAATGACTTTACCAACCACTGTTAATCAATAATCCGACCTCTAAAAATGAATTTGCCCAATAATTGTAATGCTTTTGCCAACCACTGTTAATCACTTATCCGACCTCTAAAAATGACTTTGCCCAACAATTGTAATGAATTTGCCCAACAATTGTAATGACTTTGCCCAACAATTGTAATGACTTTGCCAACCACTGTTAATCACTTATCCGACCTCTAAAAATGACTTTGCTCAACAATTTTAATGACTTTGCCCAACAATTGTAATGACTTTGCCATTCACAGGTAATGACTTTGCCAACAACTGTTGATCACTTAACCGACCTCTTAAAATGACTTTGCCCAACAATTGTAATGACTTTGCCCAACAATTGTAATGACTTTGCCATTCACAGGTAATGACTTTGCCAACAACTGTTAATCACTTATCCGACCTCTTAAAATGACATTGCTCAACAATTGTAATGACTTTGCCCAACAATTGCAATTACTTTGCCCAACAATTGTAATGAATCTGCCCAATAATTGTAATGACTTTGCCAACCACTGTTAATCACTTATCCGACTTCTTAAAATGACTTTGCCAATCAATTGTAATGACCTTGCAAACCACTGGTAATCACTTATCCGACCTCTAAAAATAACTTTGCCTAACAATTGTAATGCTTTTGCCAACCACTGTTAATCACTTATCCGACCTCTAAAAATGACTATGCTCAACAATTGTAATGACTTTGCCCAACATTTGTAATGACTTTGCCCAACAATTGTAATGACTTTGCCCAACAATTGTAATGACTCTGCCCAATAATTGTAATGACTTTGCCAACCACTGTTAATCACTTATCCGACTTCTTAAAATGACTTTGCCAATCAATTGTAATGACCTTGCAAACCACTGGTAATGACTCTACCATCCACTGTTAATCACTTAACCGGCCTCTTAAAATGACTTTGCCCAATAATTGTAATGACTTTTCCCAACAATTGTAATGACTTAGCCCAACAATTGTAATGACTTTGCCCATCAATTGGAATGAGTCTGCCCAATAATTGTATTGAATTTGCCAACCACTGTTAATCACTAATCCGACCTCTTAAAATGACTTTGCCAAATAATTGAAATGACCTTGCCAACCACTGGTAATGACTTTACCAACCACTGTTAATCAATAATCCGACCTCTAAAAAAGACTTTGCCCAACAATTGTAATGACTTTGCCCAACCACTGTTAATCACTAATCCGACCTCTTAAAATGACTTTGACCAATAATTGTAATGACCTTTCCCAACAATTGTAATGACTTTGCCAACCACGGTTAATCACTTATCCGACCTCTTAAAATGACATTGCTCAACAATTGTAATGACTTTGCTCAACAATTGTAATAACTTTGCCCAACAATTGTAATGACTCTGCCCAATAATTGTAATGACTTTGCCAACCACTGTAAATCGCTTATCCGACCTCTTAAAATGACTTTGCCCAACAATTGTGATACTTTTGCCAACCACTGTTAATCACTTATTCGACCTCTAAAAATGACTTTGCTCAACAATTGTAATGACTTTGCCCAACAATTGTAATGACTTTGCCAACCACTGTTAATCACTTATCCGACCTCTAAAAATGACTATGCTCAACAATTGTAATGACTTTGCCCAACAATTGTAATGACTTTGCCCAACAATTGTAATGACTCTGCCAACAATTGTAATGACTCTGCCCAATAATTGTAATGACTTTGCCAAACACTGTTAATCACTTATCCGACCTCTTAAAATGACTTTGCGAAATAATTGAAATGACCTTGCCAACCACTGGTAATGACTTTACCAACCACTGTTAATCAATAATCCGACCTCTAAAAAAGACTTTGCCCAACAATTGTAATGACTTTGCCCAACCACTGTTAATCACTAATCCGACCTCTTAAAATGACTTTGACCAATAATTGTAATGACCTTTCCCAACAATTGTAATGACTTTGCCAACCACTGTTAATCACTTATCCGACCTCTTAAAATGACATTGCTCAACAATTGTAATGACTTTGCCCAACAATTGTAATAACTTTGCCCAACAATTGTAATGACTCTGCCCAATAATTGTAATGACTTTGCCAACCACTGTAAATCGCTTATCCGACCTCTTAAAATGACTTTGCCCAACAATTGTAATACTTTTGCCAACCACTGTTAATCACTTATTCGACCTCTAAAAATGACTTTGCTCAACAATTGTAATGACTTTGCCAAACAATTGTAATGACTTTGCCAACCACTGTTAATCACTTATCCGACCTCTAAAAATGACTATGCTCAACAATTGTAATGACTTGGCCCAACAATTGTAATGACTTTGCCCAACAATTGTAATGACTCTGCCAACAATTGTAATGACTCTGCCCAATAATTGTAATGACTTTGCCAAACACTGTTAATCACTTATCCGACCTCTTAAAATGACTTTGCCAATCAATTGTAATGACCTTGCAAACCACTGGTAATGACTCTACCATCCACTATTAATCACTTAACCGACCTCTAAAAATGACTTTGCCCAATAATTGTAATGACTTTTCCCAACAATTGTAATGACTTAGCCCAACAATTGTAATGACTTTGCCCAACAATTGGAATGACTCTGCCCAATCAATTGAAATGACCTTGCCAACCACTGGTAATGACTTTACCAACCACTGTTAATCAATAATCCGACCTCTAAAAATGACTTTGCCCAATAATTGTAATGCTTTTGCCAACCACTGTAAATCACTTATCCGACCTCTAAAAATGACTTTGCCCAACAATTGTAATGAATTTGCCCAACAATTGTAATGACTTTGCCCAACAATTGTAATGACTTTGCCAACCACTGTTAATCACTTATCCGACCTCTAAAAATGACTTTGCTCAACAATTTTAATGACTTTGCCCAACAATTGTAATGACTTTGCCATTCACAGGTAATGACTTTGCCAACAACTGTTAATCACTTAACCGACCTCTTAAAATGACTTTGCCCAACAATTGTAATGACTTTGCCCAACAATTGTAATGACTTTGCCATTCACAGGTAATGACTTTGCCAACAACTGTTAATCACTTATCCGACCTCTTAAAATGACATTGCTCAACAATTGTAATGACTTTGCCCAACAATTGAAATGACTTTGCCCAACAATTGTAATGACTCTGCGCTATAGTTGTAATGACTTTGCCAACCACTGTTAATCACTTATCCGACCTCTTAAAATGACTTTGCCCAACAATTGTAATACTTTTGCCAACCACTGTTAATCACTTATCCGACCTCTAAAAATGACTTTTTTCAACAATTGTAATGTTTGTCCAAAAATTGTAATGACTTTGCCAACCACTGTTAATCACTTATCCGACCTCTAAAAATGACTATGCTCAACAATTGTAATGACTTTGCCTAACAATTGCAATTACTTTGCCCAACAATTGTAATGACTCTGCCCAATAATTGTAATGATTTTGCCAACCACTGTTAATCACTTATCCGACCTCTTAAAATGACTTTGCCAATCAATAGTAATGACCTTGCAAACCACTGATAATCACTTATCCGACCTCTAAAAATAACTTTGCCTCACAATTGTAATGCTTTTGCCAACCACTGTTAATCACTTATGCGACCTCAAAAAATGACTTTGCGCAACAATTGTAATGACTTTGCCCAACAATTGTATAACTTTGCCATTCACAGGTAATGACTTTGCCAACCACTGTTAATCACTTAACCGACCTCTAAAAATGACATTGCTCAATAATTGTAATGACTTTGCCCAACAATTGTAATGACTTTACCCAACAATTGTAATGACTTTGCCCAACAATTGTAATGACTCTGCCCAATAATTGTAATGACTCTGCCCAATAATTGTAATGACTTTGCCAACCACTGTTAATCACTTATCCGACCTCTTAAAATGACTTTGCCAATCAATTGTAATACTTTTGCCAACCATTGTTAATCACTTATTCGACCTCTAAAAATGACTTTGCTCAACAATTGTAATGACTTTGCCCAACAATTGTAATGACTTTGCCAACCACTGTTAATCACTTATCCCACCTCTTAAAATGACTATGCTCAACAATTGTAATGACTTTGCCCAACAATTGTAATGACTTTCCCCAACAATTGTAATGACTTTGCCCAACAATTGTAATGACTCTGCCCAATAATTGTAATGACTTTGCCAACCACTGTTAATCACTTATCCGACCTCTTAAAATGACTTTGCCAATCAATTGTAATGACCTTGCAAACCACTGGTAATGACTCTACCATCCACTGTTAATCACTTAACCGACCTCTTAAAATGACTTTGCCCAATAATTGTAATGACTTTTCCCAACAATTGTAATGACTTAGCCCAACAATTGTAATGACTTTGCCCATCAATTGGAATGACTCTGCCCAATAATTGTATTGAATTTGCCAACCACTGTTAATCACTAATCCGACCTCTTAAAATGACTTTGCCAATCAATTGAAATGACCTTGCCAACCACTGGTAATGACTTAACCAACCACTGTTAATCAATAATCCGACCTCTAAAAAAGACTTTGCCCAACAATTGTAATGACTTTGCCCAACCACTGTTAATCACTAATCCGACCTCTTAAAATGACTTTGCCCAATAATTGTAATGACTTTTCCCAACAATTGTAATGACTTTGCCAACCACTGTTAATCACTTATCCGACCTCTTAAAATGACATTGCTCAACAATTGTAATGACTTTGCCCAACAATTGTAATAACTTTGCCCAACAATTGTAATGACTCTGCCCAATAATTGGAATGACTTTGCCAACCACTGTTAATCACTTATCCGACCTCTTAAAATGACTTTGCCCAACAATTGTAATACTTTTGCCAACCACTGTTAATCACTTATTCGACCTCTAAAAATGACTATGCTCAACAATTGTAATGACTTTGCCCAACAATTGTAATGACTTTGCCCAACAATTGTAATGACTTTGCCCAACAATTGTAATGACTTTGCCCAACGATTATAATGACTCTTCCCAATAATTGTAATGACTTTGCCAAACACTGTTAATCACTTAACCGACCTCTAAAAATGACTTTGCCCAATAATTGTAATGACTTTTCCCAACAATTCTAATGACTTAGCCCAACAATTGTAATGACTTTGCCCAACAATTGGAATGACTCTGCCCAATCAATTGAAATGACCTTGCCAACCACTGGTAATGACTTTACCAACCACTGTTAATCAATAATCCGACCTCTAAAAATGACTTTGCCCAATAATTGTAATGCTTTTGCCAACCACTGTAAATCACTTATCCGACCTCTAAAAATGACTTTGCCCAACAATTGTAATGAATTTGCCCAACAATTGTAATGACTTTGCCCAACAATTGTAATGACTTTGCCAACCACTGTTAATCACTTATCCGACCTCTAAAAATGACTTTGCTCAACAATTTTAATGACTTTGCCCAACAATTGTAATGACTTTGCCATTCACAGGTAATGACTTTGCCAACAACTGTTAATCACTTAACCGACCTCTTAAAATGACTTTGCCAATCAATTGTAATGACCTTGCAAACCACTGGTAATGACTCTACCATCCACTGTTAATCACTTAACCGACCTCTTAAAATGACTTTGCCCAATAATTGTAATGATTTTTCCCAACAATTGTAATGACTTAGCCCAACAATTGTAATGACTTTGCCCATCAATTGGAATGACTCTGCCCAATAATTGTATTGAATTTGCCAACCACTGTTAATCACTTATCCGACCTCTTAAAATGACTTTGCCCAACAATTGTAATACTTTTGCCCAACAATTGTAATGACTTTGCCCAACAATTGTAATGACTTTGCCCAACAATTGTAATGACTTTGCCCAACGATTATAATGACTCTTCCCAATAATTGTAATGACTTTGCCAAACACTGTTAATCACTTAACCGACCTCTAAAAATGACTTTGCCCAATAATTGTAATGACTTTTCCCAACAATTCTAATGACTTAGCCCAACAATTGTAATGACTTTGCCCAACAATTGGAATGACTCTGCCCAATCAATTGAAATGACCTTGCCAACCACTGGTAATGACTTTACCAACCACTGTTAATCAATAATCCGACCTCTAAAAATGACTTTGCCCAATAATTGTAATGCTTTTGCCAACCACTGTAAATCACTTATCCGACCTCTAAAAATGACTTTGCCCAACAATTGTAATGAATTTGCCCAACAATTGTAATGACTTTGCCCAACAATTGTAATGACTTTGCCAACCACTGTTAATCACTTATCCGACCTCTAAAAATGACTTTGCTCAACAATTTTAATGACTTTGCCCAACAATTGTAATGACTTTGCCATTCACAGGTAATGACTTTGCCAACAACTGTTAATCACTTAACCGACCTCTTAAAATGACTTTGCCCAACAATTGTAATGACTTTGCCCAACAATTGTAATGACTTTGCCCAACAATTGTAATGACTTTGCCATTCACAGGTAATGACTTTGCCAACAACTGTTAATCACTTATCCGACCTCTTAAAATGACATTGCTCAACAATTGTAATGACATTGCCCAACAATTAAAATGACTTTGCCCAACAATTGTAATGACTCTGCGCAATAGTTGTAATGACTTTGCCAACCACTGTTAATCACTTATCCGACCTCTTAAAATGACTTTGCCCAACAATTGTAATACTTTTGCCAACCACTGTTAATCACTTATCCGACCTCTAAAAATGACTTTGCTCAACAATTGTAATGTTTGTCCAACAATTGTAATGACTTTGCCAACCACTGTTAATCACTTATCCGACCTCTAAAAATGACTATGCTCAACAATTGTAATGACTTTGCCTAACAATTGCAATTACTTTGCCCAACAATTGTAATGACTCTGCCCAATAATTGTAATGACTTTGCCAACCACTGTTAATCACTTATCCGACCTCTTAAAATGACTTTGCCAATCAATAGTAATGACCTTGCAAACCACTGATAATCACTTATCCGACCTCTTAAAATTACTTTGCCTAACAATTGTAATGCTTTTGCCAACCACTGTTAATCACTTATGCGACCTCAAAAAATGACTTTGCGCAACAATTGTAATGACTTTGCCCAACAATTGTATAACTTTGCCATTCACAGGTAATGACTTTGCCAACCACTGTTAATCACTTAACCGACCTCTAAAAATGACTTTGCCAATCAATTGTAATGACCTTGCAAACCACTGGTAATGACTCTACCATCCACTGTTAATCACTTAACCGACCTCTTAAAATGACTTTGCCCAATAATTGTAATGATTTTTCCCAACAATTGTAATGACTTAGCCCAACAATTGTAATGACTTTGCCCATCAATTGGAATGACTCTGCCCAATAATTGTATTGAATTTGCCAACCACTGTTAATCACTTATCCGACCTCTTAAAATGACTTTGCCCAACAATTGTAATACTTTTGCCAACCACTGTTAATCACTTATCCGACCTCTAAAAATGACTTTGCTCAACAATTGTAATGTTTGTCCAACAATTGTAATGACTTTGCCAACCACTGTTAATCACTTATCCGACCTCTAAAAATGACTATGCTCAACAATTGTAATGACTTTGCCTAACAATTGCAATTACTTTGCCCAACAATTGTAATGACTCTGCCCAATAATTGTAATGACTTTGCCAACCACTGTTAATCACTTATCCGACCTCTTAAAATGACTTTGCCAATCAATTGTAATGACCTTGCAAACCACTGATAATCACTTATCCGACCTCTAAAAATAACTTTGCCTAACAATTGTAATGCTTTTGCCAACCACTGTTAATCACTTATGCGACCTCAAAAAATGACTTTGCCCAACAATTGTAATGACTTTGCCCAATAATTGTAATGACTTTGCCAACCACTGTTAATCACTTATCCGACCTCTTAAAATGACTTTGCCAATCAATTGTAATACTTTTGCCAACCATTGTTAATCACTTATTCGACCTCTAAAAATGGCTTTGCTCAACAATTGTAATGACTTTGCCCAACAATTGTAATGACTTTGCCCAACAATTGTAATGACTTTGCCCAACAATTGTAATGACTTTGCCCAACGATTATAATGACTCTTCCCAATAATTGTAATGACTTTGCCAAACACTGTTAATCACTTAACCGACCTCTAAAAATGACTTTGCCCAATAATTGTAATGACTTTTCCCAACAATTCTAATGACTTAGCCCAACAATTGTAATGACTTTGCCCAACAATTGGAATGACTCTGCCCAATCAATTGAAATGACCTTGCCAACCACTGGTAATGACTTTACCAACCACTGTTAATCAATAATCCGACCTCTAAAAATGACTTTGCCCAATAATTGTAATGCTTTTGCCAACCACTGTAAATCACTTATCCGACCTCTAAAAATGACTTTGCCCAACAATTGTAATGAATTTGCCCAACAATTGTAATGACTTTGCCCAACAATTGTAATGACTTTGCCAACCACTGTTAATCACTTATCCGACCTCTAAAAATGACTATGCTCAACAATTGTAATGACTTTGCCTAACAATTGCAATTACTTTGCCCAACAATTGTAATGACTCTGCCCAATAATTGTAATGACTTTGCCAACCACTGTTAATCACTTATCCGACCTCTTAAAATGACTTTGCCAATCAATTGTAATGACCTTGCAAACCACTGATAATCACTTATCCGACCTCTAAAAATAACTTTGCCTAACAATTGTAATGCTTTTGCCAACCACTGTTAATCACTTATGCGACCTCAAAAAATGACTTTGCCCAACAATTGTAATGACTTTGCCCAATAATTGTAATGACTTTGCCAACCACTGTTAATCACTTATCCGACCTCTTAAAATGACTTTGCCCAACAATTGTAATACTTTTGCCAACCACTGTTAATCACTTATTCGACCTCTAAAAATGACTATGCTCAACAATTGTAATGACTTTGCCCAACAATTGTAATGACTTTGCCCAACAATTGTAATGACTTTGCCCAACAATTGTAATGACTTTGCCCAACGATTATAATGACTCTTCCCAATAATTGTAATGACTTTGCCAAACACTGTTAATCACTTAACCGACCTCTAAAAATGACTTTGCCCAATAATTGTAATGACTTTTCCCAACAATTCTAATGACTTAGCCCAACAATTGTAATGACTTTGCCCAACAATTGGAATGACTCTGCCCAATCAATTGAAATGACCTTGCCAACCACTGGTAATGACTTTACCAACCACTGTTAATCAATAATCCGACCTCTAAAAATGACTTTGCCCAATAATTGTAATGCTTTTGCCAACCACTGTAAATCACTTATCCGACCTCTAAAAATGACTTTGCCCAACAATTGTAATGAATTTGCCCAACAATTGTAATGACTTTGCCCAACAATTGTAATGACTTTGCCAACCACTGTTAATCACTTATCCGACCTCTAAAAATGACTTTGCTCAACAATTTTAATGACTTTGCCCAACAATTGTAATGACTTTGCCATTCACAGGTAATGACTTTGCCAACAGCTGTTAATCACTTAACCGACCTCTTAAAATGACTTTGCCCAACAATTGTAATGACTCTGCCCAACAATTGTAATGACTTTGCCCAACAATTGTAATGACTTTGCCATTCACAGGTAATGACTTTGCCAACAACTGTTAATCACTTATCCGACCTCTTAAAATGACATTGCTCAACAATTGTAATGACATTGCCCAACAATTAAAATGACTTTGCCCAACAATTGTAATGACTCTGCGCAATAGTTGTAATGACTTTGCCAACCACTGTTAATCACTTATCCGACCTCTTAAAATGACTTTGCCCAACAATTGTAATACTTTTGCCAACCACTGTTAATCACTTATCCGACCTCTAAAAATGACTTTGCTCAACAATTGTAATGTTTGTCCAACAATTGTAATGACTTTGCCAACCACTGTTAATCACTTATCCGACCTCTAAAAATGACTATGCTCAACAATTGTAATGACTTTGCCTAACAATTGCAATTACTTTGCCCAACAATTGTAATGACTCTGCCCAATAATTGTAATGACTTTGCCAATCAATAGTAATGACCTTGCAAACCACTGATAATCACTTATCCGACCTCTAAAAATAACTTTGCCTAACAATTGTAATGCTTTTGCCAACCACTGTTAATCACTTATGCGACCTCAAAAAATGACTTTGCGCAACAATTGTAATGACTTTGCCCAACAATTGTATAACTTTGCCATTCACAGGTAATGACTTTGCCAACCACTGTTAATCACTTAACCGACCTCTAAAAATGACTTTGCCAATCAATTGTAATGACCTTGCAAACCACTGGTAATGACTCTACCATCCACTGTTAATCACTTAACCGACCTCTTAAAATGACTTTGCCCAATAATTGTAATGACTTTTCCCAACAATTGTAATGACTTAGCCCAACAATTGTAATGACTTTGCCCATCAATTGGAATGACTCTGCCCAATAATTGTATTGAATTTGCCAACCACTGTTAATCACTTATCCGACCTCTTAAAATGACTTTGCCCAACAATTGTAATACTTTTGCCAACCACTGTTAATCACTTATCCGACCTCTAAAAATGACTTTGCTCAACAATTGTAATGTTTGTCCAACAATTGTAATGAATTTGCCAACCACTGTTAATCACTTATCCGACCTCTAAAAATGACTATGCTAAACAATTGTAATGACTTTGCCTAACAATTGCAATTACTTTGCCCAACAATTGTAATGACTCTGCCCAATAATTGTAATGACTTTGCCAACCACTGTTAATCACTTATCCGACCTCTTAAAATGACTTTGCCAATCAATTGTAATGACCTTGCAAACCACTGATAATCACTTATCCGACCTCTAAAAATAACTTTGCCTAACAATTGTAATGCTTTTGCCAACCACTGTTAATCACTTATGCGACCTCAAAAAATGACTTTGCCCAACAATTGTAATGACTTTGCCCAACAATTGTAATGACTTTGCCAACCACTGTTAATCACTTATCCGACCTCTAAAAATGACTATGCTCAACAATTGTAATGACTTTGCCCAACAATTGTAATGACTTTGCCCAACAATTGTAATGACTTTGCCCAACAATTGAAATGACCTTGCCAACCACTGGTAATGATTTTACCAACCACTGTTAATCAATAATCCGACCTCTAAAAAAGACTTTGCCCAACAATTGTAATGACTTTGCCCAACCACTGTTAATCACTAATCCGACCTCTTAAAATGACTTTGCCCAATAATTGTAATGACTTTTCCCAACAATTGTAATGACTTTGCCAACCACTGTTAATAACTTATCCGACCTCTTAAAATGACATTGCTCAACAATTGTAATGACTTTGCCCAACAATTGTAATAACTTTGCCCAACAATTGTAATGACTCTGCCCAATAATTGTAATGACTTTGCCAACCACTGTTAATCACTTATCCGACCTCTTAAAAAGACTTTGCCCAACAATTGTAATACTTTTGCCAACCACTGTTAATCACTTATTCGACCTCTAAAAATGACTATGCTCAACAATTGTAATGACTTTGCCCAACAATTGTAATGACTTTGCCCAACAATTGTAATGACTTTGCCCAATAATTGTAATGACTTTGCCAAACACTGTTAATCACTTATCCGACCTCTTAAAATGACTTTGCCAATCAATTGTAATGACCTTGCAAACCACTGGTAATGACTCTACCATCCACTGTTAATCACTTAACCGACCTCTAAAAATGACTTTGCCCAATAATTGTAGTGACTTTTCCCAACAATTGTAATGACTTAGCCCAACAATTGTAATGCATTTGCCTAACAATTGGAATGACTCTGCCCAATCAATTGAAATGACCTTGCCAACCACTGGTAATGACTTTATCAACCACTGTTAATCAATAATCCGACCTCTAAAAATGACTTTGCCCAATAATTGTAATGCTTTTGCCAACCACTGTAAATCACCTATCCGACCTCTAAAAATGACTTTGCCCAGTAATTGTAATGAATTTGCCCAACAATTGTAATGACTTTGCCCAACAATTGTAATGACTTTGCCAACCAATGTTAATCACTTATCCGACCTCTAAAAATGACTTTGCCCAACAATTGTAATGACTTTGCCCAACAATTGTAATGACTTTGCCATTCACAGGTAATGACTTTGCCAACAACTGTTAATCACTTATCCGACTCTTAAAATGACATTGCTCAACAATTGTAATGACTTTGCCCAACAATTGAAATGACTTTGCCCAACAATTGTAATGACTCTGCGCAATAGTTGTAATGACTTTGCCAACCACTGTTAATCACTTATCCGACCTCTTAAAATGACTTTGCCCAACAATTGTAATACTTTTGCCAACCACTGTTAATCACTTATCCGACCTCTAAAAATGACTTTGCTCAACAATTGTAATACTTTTGCCAACCACTGTTAATCACTTATCCGACCTCTAAAAATGTCTTTGCCCAACAATTGTAATGAATTTGCCCAACAATTGTAATGACTTTGCCCAACAATTGTAATGACTTTGCCAACCACTGTTAATCACTTATCCGACCTCTAAAAATTACTTTGCTCAACAATTTTAATGACTTTGCCCAACAATTGTAATGACTTTGCCATTCACAGGTAATGACTTTGCCAACAACTGTTAATCACTTAACCGACCTCAGAAAATGACTTTGCCCAACAATTGTAATGACTTTGCCCAACAATTGTAATGACTTTGCCATTCACAGGTAATGACTTTGCCAACAACTGTTAATCACTTATCCGACCTCTTAAAATGACATTGCTCAACAATTGTAATGACTTTGCCCAACAATTGAAATGACTTTGCCCAACAATTGTAATGACTCTGCGCAATAGTTGTAATGACTTTGCCAACCACTGTTAATCACTTATCCGACCTCTTAAAATGACTTTGCCCAACAATTGTAATACTTTTGCCAACCACTGTTAATCACTTATCCGACCTCTAAAAATGACTTTGCTCAACAATTGTAATGTTTGTTCAACAATTGTAATGACTTTGCCAACCACTGTTAATCACTTATCCGACCTCTAAAAATGACTATGCTCAACAATTGTAATGACTTTGCCTAACAATTGCAATTACTTTGCCCAACAATTGTAATGACTCTGCCCAATAATTGTAATGACTTTGCCAACCACTGTTAATCACTTATCCGACCTCTTAAAATGACTTTGCCAATCAATTGTAATGACCTTGCAAACCACTGATAATCACTTATCCGACCTCTAAAAATAACTTTGCCTAACAATTGTAATGCTTTTGCCAACCACTGTTAATCACTTATGCGACCTCAAAAAATGACTTTGCCCAACAATTGTAATGACTTTGCCCAACAATTGTAATGACTTTGCCAACCACTGTTAATCACTTATCCGACCTCTAAAAATGACTATGCTCAACAATTGTAATGACTTTGCCCAACAATTGTAATGACTTTGCCCAACAATTGTAATGACTTTGCCCAACAATTGTAATGACTCTGCCCAATAATTGTAATGACTTTGCCAACCACTGTTAATCACTTATCCGACCTCTTAAAATGACTTTGCCAATCAATTGTAATGACCTTGCAAACCACTGGTAATGACTCTACCATCCACTGTTAATCACTTAACCGACCTCTTAAAATGACTTTGCCCAATAATTGTAATGACTTTTCCCAACAATTGTAATGACTTAGCCCAACAATTGTAATGACTTTGCCCATCAATTGGAATGACTCTGCCCAATAATTGTATTGAATTTGCCAACCACTGTTAATCACTAATCCGACCTCTTAAAATGACTTTGCCAATCAATTGAAATGACCTTGCCAACCACTGGTAATGACTTTACCAACCACTGTTAATCAATAATCCGACCTCTAAAAAAGACTTTGCCCAACAATTGTAATGACTTTGCCCAACCACTGTTAATCACTAATCCGACCTCTTAAAACGACTTTGCCCAATAATTGTAATGACTTTTCCCAACAATTGTAATGACTTTGCCAACCACTGTTAATCACTTATCCGACCTCTTAAAATGACATTGCTCAACAATTGTAATGACTTTGCCCAACAATTGTAATAACTTTGCCCAACAATTGTAATGACTCTGCCCAATAATTGTAATGACTTTGCCAACCACTATTAACCACTTATCCGACCTCTTAAAATGACTTTGCCCAACAATTGTAATACTTTTGCCAACCACTGTTAATCACTTATTCGACCTCTAAAAATGACTTTGCTCAACAATTGTAATGACTTTGCCCAACAATTGTAATGACTATGTCAACCACTGTTAATCACTTATCCGACCTCTAAAAATGACTATGCTCAACAATTGTAATGACTTTGCCCAACAATTGTAAGGACTTTGCCCAACAATTGTAATGACTTTGCCCAACAATTATAATGACTCTGCCCAATAATTGTAATGACTTTGCCAAACACTGTTAATCACTTATCCGACCTCTTAAAATGACTTTGCCAATCAATTGTAATGACCTTGCAAACCACTGGTAATGACTCTACCATCTACTGTTAATCACTTAACCGACCTCTAAAAATGACTTTGCCCAATTATTGTAATGACTTTTCCAAACAATTGTAATGACTTAGCCCAACAATTGTAATGACTTTGCCAAACAATTGGAATGACTCTGCCCAATCAATTGAAATGACCTTGCCAACCACTGGTAATGACTTTACCAACCACTGTTAATCAATAATCCGACCTCTAAAAACGACTTTGCCCAATAATTGTAATGACTTTTCCCAACAATTGTAATGACTTTGCCAACCACTGTTAATCACTTATCCGACCTCTTAAAATGACATTGCTCAACAATTGTAATGACTTTGCCCAACAATTGTAATAACTTTGCCCAACAATTGTAATGACTCTGCCCAATAATTGTAATGACTTTGCCAACCACTATTAACCACTTATCCGACCTCTTAAAATGACTTTGCCCAACAATTGTAATACTTTTGCCAACCACTGTTAATCACTTATTCGACCTCTAAAAATGACTTTGCTCAACAATTGTAATGACTTTGCCCAACAATTGTAATGACTATGTCAACCACTGTTAATCACTTATCCGACCTCTAAAAATGACTATGCTCAACAATTGTAATGACTTTGCCCAACAATTGTAAGGACTTTGCCCAACAATTGTAATGACTTTGCCCAATAATTGTAATGACTTTGCCAAACACTGTTAATCACTTATCCGACCTCTTAAAATGACTTTGCCAATCAATTGTAATGACCTTGCAAACCACTGGTAATGACTCTACCATCCACTGTTAATCACTTAACCGACCTCTAAAAATGACTTTGCCCAATTATTGTAATGACTTTTCCAAACAATTGTAATGACTTAGCCCAACAATTGTAATGACTTTGCCAAACAATTGGAATGACTCTGCCCAATCAATTGAAATGACCTTGCCAACCACTGGTAATGACTTTACCAACCACTGTTAATCAATAATCCGACCTCTAAAAATGACTTTGCCCAATAATTGTAATGCTTTTGCCAACCACTGTAAATCACTTATCCGACCTCTAAAAATGACTTTGCCCAACAATAGTAATGAATTTGCCCAACAATTGTAATGACTTTGCCCAACAATTGTAATGACTTTGCCAACCACTGTTAATCACTTATCCGACCTCTAAAAATGACTTTGCTCAACAATTTTAATGACTTTGCCCAACAATTGTAATGACTTTGCCATTCACAGGTAATGACTTTGCCAACAACTGTTAATCACTTAACCGACCTCTTAAAATGACTTTGCCCAACAATTGTAATGACTTTGCCCAACAATTGTAATGACTTTGCCCAACAATTGTAATGACTTTGCCATTCACAGGTAATGACTTTGCCAACAACTGTTAATCACTTATCCGACCTCTTAAAATGACATTGCTCAACAATTGTAATGACTTTGCCCAACAATTGAAATGACTTTGCCCAACAATTGTAATGACTCTGCGCAATAGTTGTAATGTCTTTGCCAACCACTGTTAATCACTTATCCGACCTCTTAAAATGACTTTGCCCAACAATTGTAATACTTTTGCCAACCACTGTTAATCACTTATCCGACCTCTAAAAATGACTTTGCTCAACTATTGTAATGTTTGTCCAACAATTGTAATGATTTTGCAAACCACTGTTAATCACTTATCCGACCTCTAAAAATGACTATGTTCAACAATTGGAATGACTTTGCCTAACAATTGCAATTACTTTGCCCAACAATTGTAATGACTCTGCCCAATAATTGTAATGACTTTGCCAACCACTGTTAATCACTTATCCGACCTCTTAAAATGACTTTGCCAGTCAATTGTAATGACCTTGCAAACCACTGGTAATCACTTATTCGACCTCTAAAAATGACTTTGCTCAACAATTGTAATGACTTTGCCCAACAATTGTAATGACTTTGCCAACCACTGTTAATCACTTATCCGACCTCTAAAAATGACTATGCTCAACAATTGTAATGACTTTGCCCAACAATTGTAATGACTTTGCCCAACAATTGTAATGACTTTGCCCAACAATTGTAATGACTCTGCCCAATAATTGTAATGACTTTGCCAACCACTGTTAATCTATTATCCGACCTCTTAAAATGACTTTGCCAATCAATTGAAATGACCTTGCAAACCACTGGTAATGACTCTACCATCCACTGTTAATCACTTAACCGACCTCTTAAAATGACTTTGCCCAATAATTGTAATGACTTTTCCCAACAATTGTAATGACTTAGCCCAACAATTGTAATGACTTTGCCCATCAATTGGAATGACTCTGCCCAATAATTGTATTGAATTTGCCAACCACTGTTAATCACTTATCCGACCTCTTAAAATGACTTTGCCAATCAATTGAAATGACCTTGCCAACCACTGGTAATGACTCTCCCAACCACTGTTAATCAATAATCCGACCTCTAAAAAAGACTTTGCCCAACAATTGTAATGACTTTACCCAACCACTGTTAATCACTAATCCGACCTCTTAAAATGACTTTGCCTAATAATTGAAATGACTTTTCCCAACAATTGTAATGACTTTGCCAACCACTGTTAATCACTTATCCGACCTCTTAAAATGACATTGCTCAACAATTGTAATGACTTTGCCCAACAATTGTAATAACTTTGCCCAACAATTGTAATGACTCTGCCCAATAATTGTAATGACTTTGCCAACCACTGTTAATCACTTATCCGACCTCTTAAAATGACTTTGCCCAACAATTGTAATACTTTTGCCAACCACTGTTAATCACTTATTCGACCTCTAAAAATGACTTTGCTCAACAATTGTAATGACTTTGCACAACAATTGTAATGACTTTGCCAACCACTGTTAATCACCTATCCGACCTCTAAAAATGACTATGCTCAACAATTGTAATGACTTTGCCCAACAATTGTAATGACTTTGCCCAACAATTGTAATGACTCTGCCCAATAATTGTAATGACTTTGCCAACCACTGTTAATCACTTATCCGACCTCTTAAAATGACTTTGCCAATCAATTGAAATGACCTTGCAAACCACTGGTAATGACTCTACCATCCACTGTTAATCACTTAACCGACATCTAAAAATGACTTTGCCCAATAATTGTAATGACTTTTCCCAACAATTGTAATGACTTAGCCCAACAATTGTAATGACTTTGCCCATCAATTGGAATGACTCTGCCCAATAATTGTATTGAATTTGCCAACCACTGTTAATCACTTATCCGACCTCTTAAAATGACTTTGCCAATCAATTGAAATGACCTTGCCAACCACTGGTAATGACTTTACCAACCACTGTTAATCACTTATCCGACCTCTAAAAATGACTTTGCTCAACTATTGTAATGTTTGTCCAACAATTGTAATGATTTTGCAAACCACTGTTAATCACTTATCCGACCTCTAAAAATGACTATGTTCAACAATTGGAATGACTTTGCCTAACAATTGCAATTACTTTGCCCAACAATTGTAATGACTCTGCCCAATAATTGTAATGACTTTGCCAACCACTGTTAATCACTTATCCGACCTCTTAAAATGACTTTGCCAGTCAATTGTAATGACCTTGCAAACCACTGGTAATCACTTATTCGACCTCTAAAAATGACTTTGCTCAACAATTGTAATGACTTTGCCCAACAATTGTAATGACTTTGCCAACCACTGTTAATCACTTATCCGACCTCTAAAAATGACTATGCTCAACAATTGTAATGACTTTGCCCAACAATTGTAATGACTTTGCCCAACAATTGTAATGACTTTGCCCAACAATTGTAATGACTCTGCCCAATAATTGTAATGACTTTGCCAACCACTGTTAATCTATTATCCGACCTCTTAAAATGACTTTGCCAATCAATTGAAATGACCTTGCAAACCACTGGTAATGACTCTACCATCCACTGTTAATCACTTAACCGACCTCTTAAAATGACTTTGCCCAATAATTGTAATGACTTTTCCCAACAATTGTAATGACTTAGCCCAACAATTGTAATGACTTTGCCCATCAATTGGAATGACTCTGCCCAATAATTGTATTGAATTTGCCAACCACTGTTAATCACTTATCCGACCTCTTAAAATGACTTTGCCAATCAATTGAAATGACCTTGCCAACCACTGGTAATGACTCTCCCAACCACTGTTAATCAATAATCCGACCTCTAAAAAAGACTTTGCCCAACAATTGTAATGACTTTACCCAACCACTGTTAATCACTAATCCGACCTCTTAAAATGACTTTGCCTAATAATTGTAATGACTTTTCCCAACAATTGTAATGACTTTGCCAACCACTGTTAATCACTTATCCGACCTCTTAAAATGACATTGCTCAACAATTGTAATGACTTTGCCCAACAATTGTAATAACTTTGCCCAACAATTGTAATGACTCTGCCCAATAATTGTAATGACTTTGCCAACCACTGTTAATCACTTATCCGACCTCTTAAAATGACTTTGCCCAACAATTGTAATACTTTTGCCAACCACTGTTAATCACTTATTCGACCTCTAAAAATGACTTTGCTCAACAATTGTAATGACTTTGCACAACAATTGTAATGACTTTGCCAACCACTGTTAATCACCTATCCGACCTCTAAAAATGACTATGCTCAACAATTGTAATGACTTTGCCCAACAATTGTAATGACTTTGCCCAACAATTGTAATGACTCTGCCCAATAATTGTAATGACTTTGCCAACCACTGTTAATCACTTATCCGACCTCTTAAAATGACTTTGCCAATCAATTGAAATGACCTTGCAAACCACTGGTAATGACTCTACCATCCACTGTTAATCACTTAACCGACATCTAAAAATGACTTTGCCCAATAATTGTAATGACTTTTCCCAACAATTGTAATGACTTAGCCCAACAATTGTAATGACTTTGCCCATCAATTGGAATGACTCTGCCCAATAATTGTATTGAATTTGCCAACCACTGTTAATCACTTATCCGACCTCTTAAAATGACTTTGCCAATCAATTGAAATGACCTTGCCAACCACTGGTAATGACTTTACCAACCACTGTTAATCAATAATCCGACCTCTAAAAAAGACTTTGCCCAACAATTGTAATGACTTTGCCCAACCACTGTTAATCACTAATCCGACCTCTTAAAATGACTTTGCCTAATAATTGTAATGACTTTTCCCAACAATTGTAATGACTTTGCCAACCACTGTTAATCACTTATCCGACCTCTTAAAATGACATTGCTCAACAATTGTAATGACTTTGCCCAACAATTGTAATAACTTTGCCCAACAATTGTAATGACTCTGCCCAATAATTGAAATGACTTTGCCAACCACTGTTAATCACTTATCCGACCTCTTAAAATGACTTTGCCCAACAATTGTAATACTTTTGCCAACCACTGTTAATCACTTATTCGACCTCTAAAAATGACTTTGCTCAACAATTGTAATGACTTTGCACAACAATTGTAATGACTTTGCCAACCACTGTTAATCACCTATCCGACCTCTAAAAATGACTATGCTCAACAATTGTAATGACTTTGCCCAACAATTGTAATGACTTTGCCCAACAATTGTAATGACTTTGCCCAACAATTGTAATGACTTAGCCCAACAATTGTAATGACTTTGCCCATCAATTGGAATGACTCTGCCCAATAATTGTATTGAATTTGCCAACCACTGTTAATCACTTATCCGACCTCTTAAAATGACTTTGCCAATCAGTTGAAATGACCTTGCCAACCACTGGTAATGACTTTACCAACCACTGTTAATCAATAATCCGACCTCTAAAAAAGACTTTGCCCAACAATTGTAATGACTTTGCCCAACCACTGTTAATCACTAATCCGACCTCTTAAAATGACTTTGCCTAATAATTGTAATGACTTTTCCCAACAATTGTAATGACTTTGCCAACCACTGTTAATCACTTATCCGACCTCTTAAAATGACATTGCTCAACAATTGTAATGACTTTGCCCAACAATTGTAATAACTTTGCCCAACAATTGTAATGACTCTGCCCAATAATTGAAATGACTTTGCCAACCACTGTTAATCACTTATCCGACCTCTTAAAATGACTTTGCCCAACAATTGTAATACTTTTGCCAACCACTGTTAATCACTTATTCGACCTCTAAAAATGACTTTGCTCAACAATTGTAATGACTTTTCCCAACAATTGTAATGACTTAGCCCAACAATTGTAATGACTTTGCCCATCAATTGGAATGAATCTGCCCAATAATTGTATTGAATTTGCCAACCACTGTTAATCACTTATCCGACCTCTTAAAATGACTTTGCCAATCAATTGAAATGACCTTGCCAACCACTGGTAATGACTTTACCAACCACTGTTAATCAATAATCCGACCTCTAAAAAGACTTTGCCCAACAATTGTAATGACTTTGCCCAACCACTTTTAATCACTAATCCGACCTCTTAAAATGACTTTGCCTAATAATTGTAATGACTTTTCCCAACAATTGTAATGACTTTGCCAACCACTGTTAATCACTTATCCGACCTCTTAAAATGACATTGCTCAACAATTGTAATGACTTTGCCCAACAATTGTAATAACTTTGCCCAACAATTGTAATGACTCTGCCCAATAATTGAAATGACTTTGCCAACCACTGTTAATCACTTATCCGACCTCTTAAAATGACTTTGCCCAACAATTGTAATACTTTTGCCAACCACTGTTAATCACTTATTCGACCTCTAAAAATGACTTTGCTCAACAATTGTAATGACTTTGCACAACAATTGTAATGACTTTGCCAACCACTGTTAATCACCTATCCGACCTCTAAAAATGACTATGCTCAACAATTGTAATGACTTTGCCCAACAATTGTAATGACTTTGCCCAACAATTGTAATGACTTTGCCCAACAATTGTAATGACTCTGCCCAATAATTGTAATGACTTTGCCAACCACTGTTAATCACTTATCCGACCTCTTAAAATGACTTTGCCAATCAATTGAAATGACCTTGCAAACCACTGGTAATGACTCTACCATCCACTGTTAATCACTTAACCGACATCTTAAAATGACTTTGCCCAATAATTGTAATGACTTTTCCCAACAATTGTAATGACTTAGCCCAACAATTGTAATGACTTTGCCCATCAATTGGAATGACTCTGCCCAATCAATTGAAATGACCTTGCCAACCACTGGTAATGACTTTTGCCAACCACTGTTAATCACTTATTCGACCTCTAAAAATGACTTTGCTCAACAATTGTAATGACTTTGCCCAACAATTGTAATGACTTTGCCAACCACTGTTAATCACTTATCCGACCTCTAAAAATGACTATGCTCAACAATTGTAATGACTTTGCCCAACAATTGTAATGACTTTGCCCAACAATTGTAATGACTTTGCCCAACCACTGTTAATCACTAATCCGACCTCTTAAAATGACTTTGCCTAATAATTGTAATGACTTTTCCCAACAATTGTAATGACTTTGCCAACCACTGTTAATCACTTATCCGACCTCTTAAAATGACATTGCTCAACAATTGTAATGACTTTGCCCAACAATTGTAATAACTTTGCCCAACAATTGTAATGACTCTGCCCAATAATTGTAATGACTTTGCCAACCACTGTTAATCACTTATCCGACCTCTTAAAATGACTTTGCCCAACAATTGTAATACTTTTGCCAACCACTGTTAATCACTTATTCGACCTCTAAAAATGACTTTGCTCAACAATTGTAATGACTTTGCCCAACAATTGTAATGACTTTGTGAACCACTGTTAATCACTCATCCGACCTCTAAAAATGACTATGCTCAACAATTGTAATGACTTTGCCCAACAATTGTAATGACTTTGCCCAACAATTGTAATGACTTTGCCCAACAATTGTAATGACTCTGCCCAATAATTGTAATGACTTTGCCAAACACTGTTAATCACTTATCCGACCTCTTAAAATGACTTTGCCAATCAATTGTAATGACCTTGCAAACCACTGGTAATGACTCTACCATCCACTGTTAATCACTTAACCGACCTCTAAAAATGACTTTGCCCAATAATTGTAATGACTTTTCCCAACAATTGTAATGACTTAGCCCAACAATTGTAATGACTTTGCCCAACAATTGGAATGACTCTGCCCAATCAATTGAAATGACCTTGCCAACCACTGGTAATGACTTTTGCCAACCACTGTTAATCACTTATTCGACCTCTAAAAATGACTTTGCTCAACAATTGTAATGACTTTGCCCAACAATTGTAATGACTTTGCCAACCACTGTTAATCACTTATCCGACCTCTAAAAATGACTATGCTCAACAATTGTAATGACTTTGCCCAACAATTGTAATGACTTTGCCCAACAATTGTAATGACTTTGCCCAACAATTGTAATGACTCTGCCCAATAATTGTAATGACTTTGCCAACCACTGTTAATCACTTATCCGACCTCTTAAAATGACTTTGCCAATCAATTGAAATGACCTTGCAAACCACTGGTAATGACTCTACCATCCACTGTTAATCACTTAACCGACCTCTTAAAATAACTTTGCCCAATAATTGTAATGACTTTTCCCAACAATTGTAATGACTTAGCCCAACAATTGTAATGACTTTGCCCATCAATTGGAATGACTCTGCCCAATAATTGTATTGAATTTGCCAACCACTGTTAATCACTTATCCGACCTCTTAAAATGACTTTGCCAATCAATTGAAATGACCTTGCCAACCACTGGTAATGACTTTACCAAACACTGTTAATCAATAATCCGACCTCTAAAAAAGACTTTGCCCAACAATTGTAATGACTTTGCCCAACCACTGTTAATCACTAATCCGACCTCTTAAAATGACTTTGCCTAATAATTGTAATGACTTTTCCCAACAATTGTAATGACTTTGCCAACCGCTGTTAATCACTTATCCGACCTCTTAAAATGACATTACTCAACAATTGTAATGACTTTGCCCAACAATTGTAATAACTTTGCCCAACAATTGTAATGACTCTGCCCAATAATTGTAATGACTTTGCCAACCACTGTTAATCACTTATCCGACCTCTTAAAATGACTTTGCCCAACAATTGTAATACTTTTGCCAACCACTGTTAATCACTTATTCGACCTCTAAAAATGACTTTGCTCAACAATTGTAATGACTTTGCCCAACAATTGTAATGACTTTGTGAACCACTGTTAATCACTCATCCGACCTCTAAAAATGACTATGCTCAACAATTGTAATGACTTTGCCCAACAATTGTAATGACTTTGCCCAACAATTGTAATGACTTTGCCCAACAATTGTAATGACTCTGCCCAATAATTGTAATAACTTTGCCAAACACTGTTAATCACTTATCCGACCTCTTAAAATGACTTTGCCAATCAATTGTAATGACCTTGCAAACCACTGGTAATGACTCTACCATCCACTGTTAATCACTTAACCGACCTCTAAAAATGACTTTGCCCAATAATTGTAATGACTTTTCCCAACAATTGTAATGACTTAGCCCAACAATTGGAATGACTCTGCCCAATCAATTGAAATGACCTTGCCAACCACTGGTAATGACTTTTGCCAACCACTGTTAATCACTTATTCGACCTCTAAAAATGACTTTGCTCAACAATTGTAATGACTTTGCCCAACAATTGTAATGACTTTGCCAACCACTGTTAATCACTTATCCGACCTCTAAAAATGACTATGCTCAACAATTGTAATGACTTTGCCCAACAATTGTAATGACTTTGCCCAACAATTGTAATGACTCTGCCCAATAATTGTAATGACTTTGCAAACCACTGTTAATCACTTATCCGACCTCTTAAAATGACTTTGCCAATCAATTGAAATGACCTTGCAAACCACTGGTAATGACTCTACCATCCACTGTTAATCACTTAACCGACCTCTTAAAATAACTTTGCCCAATAATTGTAATGACTTTTCCCAACAATTGTAATGACTTAGCCCAACAATTGTAATGACTTTGCCCATCAATTGGAATGACTCTGCCCAATAATTGTATTGAATTTGCCAACCACTGTTAATCACTTATCCGACCTCTTAAAATGACTTTGCCAATCAATTGAAATGACCTTGCCAACCACTGGTAATGACTTTACCAAACACTGTTAATCAATAATCCGACCTCTAAAAAAGACTTTGCCCAACAATTGTAATGACTTTGCCCAACCACTGTTAATCACTAATCCGACCTCTTAAAATGACTTTGCCTAATAATTGTAATGACTTTTCCCAACAATTGTAATGACTTTGCCAACCGCTGTTAATCACTTATCCGACCTCTTAAAATGACATTACTCAACAATTGTAATGACTTTGCCCAACAATTGTAATAACTTTGCCCAACAATTGTAATGACTCTGCCCAATAATTGTAATGACTTTGCCAACCACTGTTAATCACTTATCCGACCTCTTAAAATGACTTTGCCCAACAATTGTAATACTTTTGCCAACCACTGTTAATCACTTATTCGACCTCTAAAAATGACTTTGCTCAACAATTGTAATGACTTTGCCCAACAATTGTAATGACTTTGTGAACCACTGTTAATCACTCATCCGACCTCTAAAAATGACTATGCTCAACAATTGTAATGACTTTGCCCAACAATTGTAATGACTTTGCCCAACAATTGTAATGACTTTGCCCAACAATTGTAATGACTCTGCCCAATAATTGTAATAACTTTGCCAAACACTGTTAATCACTTATCCGACCTCTTAAAATGACTTTGCCAATCAATTGAAATGACCTTGCAAACCACTGGTAATGACTCTACCATCCACTGTTAATCACTTAACCGACCTCTAAAAATGACTTTGCCCAATAATTGTAATGACTTTTCCCAACAATTGTAATGACTTAGCCCAACAATTGTAATGACTTTGCCCAACAATTGGAATGACTCTGCCCAATCAATTGAAATGACCTTGCCAACCACTGGTAATGACTTTTGCCAACCACTGTTAATCACTTATTCGACCTCTAAAAATGACTTTGCTCAACAATTGTAATGACTTTGCCCAACAATTGTAATGACTTTGCCAACCACTGTTAATCACTTATCCGACCTCTAAAAATGACTATGCTCAACAATTGTAATGACTTTGCCCAACAATTGTAATGACTTTGCCCAACAATTGTAATGACTTTGCCCAACAATTGTAATGACTCTGCCCAATAATTGTAATGACTTTGCCAACCACTGTTAATCACTTATCCGACCTCTTAAAATGACTTTGCCAATCAATTGAAATGACCTTGCAAACCACTGGTAATGACTCTACCATCCACTGTTAATCACTTAACCGACCTCTTAAAATAACTTTGCCCAATAATTGTAATGACTTTTCCCAACAATTGTAATGACTTAGCCCAACAATTGTAATGACTTTGCCCATCAATTGGAATGACTCTGCCCAATAATTGTATTGAATTTGCCAACCACTGTTAATCACTTATCCGACCTCTTAAAATGACTTTGCCAATCAATTGAAATGACCTTGCCAACCACTGGTAATGACTTTACCAAACACTGTTAATCAATAATCCGACCTCTAAAAAAGACTTTGCCCAACAATTGTAATGACTTTGCCCAACCACTGTTAATCACTAATCCGACCTCTTAAAATGACTTTGCCTAATAATTGTAATGACTTTTCCCAACAATTGTAATGACTTTGCCAACCGCTGTTAATCACTTATCCGACCTCTTAAAATGACATTACTCAACAATTGTAATGACTTTGCCCAACAATTGTAATAACTTTGCCCAACAATTGTAATGACTCTGCCCAATAATTGTAATGACTTTGCCAACCACTGTTAATCACTTATCCGACCTCTTAAAATGACTTTGCCCAACAATTGTAATACTTTTGCCAACCACTGTTAATCACTTATTCGACCTCTAAAAATGACTTTGCTCAACAATTGTAATGACTTTGCCCAACAATTGTAATGACTTTGTGAACCACTGTTAATCACTCATCCGACCTCTAAAAATGACTATGCTCAACAATTGTAATGACTTTGCCCAACAATTGTAATGACTTTGCCCAACAATTGTAATGACTTTGCCCAACAATTGTAATGACTCTGCCCAATAATTTTAATGACTTTGCCAAACACTGTTAATCACTTATCCGACCTCTTAAAATGACTTTGCCAATCAATTGTAATGACCTTGCAAACCACTGGTAATGACTCTACCATCCACTGTTAATCACTTAACCGACCTCTAAAAATGACTTTGCCCAATAATTGTAATGACTTTTCCCAACAATTGTAATGACTTAGCCCAACAATTGTAATGACTTTGCCCAACAATTGGAATGACTCTGCCCAATCAATTGAAATGACCTTGCCAACCACTGGTAATGACTTTACCAACCACTGTTAATCAATAATCCGACCTCTAAAAATGACTTTGCCCAATAATTGTAATGCTTTTGCCAACCACTGTTAATCACTTATCCGACCTCTAAAAATGACTTTGCCCAACAATTGTAATGAATTTGCCCAACAATTGTAATGACTTTGCCCAACAATTGTAATGCTTTTGCCAACCACTGTTAATCACTTATCCGACCTCTAAAAATGACTTTGCCCAACAATTGTAATGACTTTGCCAACCACTGTTAATCACTTATCCGACCTCTAAAAATGACTTTGCTCAACAATTTTAATGACTTTGCCCAACAATTGTAATGACTTTGCCATTCACAGGTAATGGCTTTGCCAACAACTGTTAATCACTTAACCGACCTCTTAAAATGACTTTGCCCAACAATTGTAATGACTTTGCCCAACAATTGTAATGACTTTGCCATTCACAGGTAATGACTTTGCCAACAACTGTTAATCACTTATCCGACCTCTAAAAATGACTTTGCCAATCAATTGTAATGACCTTGCAAACCACTGTTAATGACTCTACCAACCACTGTTAATCACTTAACCGACCTCTAAAAATGACTTTGCCCAATAATTGTAATGACTTTTCCCAACAATTGTAATGACTTAGCCAATCAATTGTAATGACTTAGCCCAACAATTGGAATGACTTTGCCCAACAATTGTAATGACTCTGCCCAATAATTGTAATGACTTTGCCAACCACTGTTAATCACTTATCCGACCTCTTAAAATGACTTTGCCAATCAATTGAAATGACCTTGCCAACCACTGGTAATGACTTTACCAACCACTGTTAATCAATAATCCGACCTCTAAAAATGACTTTGCCCAATAATTGTAATGCTTTTGCCAACCACTGTTAATCACTTATCCAACCTCTAAAAATGACTTTGCCCAACAATTGTAATGACTTTGCCCAACAATTGTAATGACTTTGCCCAACAATTGTAATGACTTTGCCCAACAATTGTAATGACTTTGCCCAACAATTGTAATGACTCTGCCCAATAATTGTAATGACTTTGCCAAACACTGTTAATCACTTATCCGACCTCTTAAAATGACTTTGCCCAACAATTGTAATGACTTTGCCAACCACTGTTAATCACTTATCCGACCTCTAAAAATGACTTTGCTCAACAATTGTAATGTTTGTCCAACAATTGTAATGACTTTGCCCAACAATTGTAATGACTTTGCCCAACAATTGGAATGACTCTGCCCAATAATTGTAAAGACTTTGCCAACCACTGTTAATCACTTATCCGACCTCTTAAAATGACTTTGCCAATCAATTGAAATGACCTTGCCAACCACTGGTAATGACTTAACCAACCACTGTTAATCAATAATACGACCTCTAAAAATGACTTTGCCCAATAATTGTAATGCTTTTGCCAACCACTGTTAATCACTTATCCGACCTCTAAAAATGACTTTGCCCAACAATTGTAATGACTTTGCCCAACAATTGTAATGACTTTGCCATTCACAGGTAATGACTTTGCCAACAACTGTTAATCACTTAACCGACCTCTAAAAATGACTTTGCCCAATAATTGTAATAACTATTCCCAACAATTGTAATGACTTTGCTCAACAATTGTAATGACTTAGCCCAACAATTGTAATGACTTTGCCCAACAATTGTAATGACTCTGCCCAATAATTTTAATGACTTTGCCAACCACTGTTAATCACTTATCCGACCTCTAAAAATGACTTTGCCAATCAATTGTAATGACCTTGCAAACCACTGTTAATGACTCTACCAACCACTGTTAATCACTTAACCGACCTCTAAAAATGACTTTGCCCAATAATTGTAATGACTTTTCCCAACAATTGTAATGACTTAGCCAATCAATTGTAATGACTTAGCCCAACAATTGGAATGACTTTGCCCAACAATTGTAATGACTCTGCCCAATAATTGTAATGACTTTGCCAACCACTGTTAATCACTTATCCGACCTCTTAAAATGACTTTGCCAATCAATTGAAATGACCTTGCCAACCACTGGTAATGACTTTACCAACCACTGTTAATCAATAATCCGACCTCTAAAAATGACTTTGCCCAATAATTGTAATGCTTTTGCCAACCACTGTTAATCACTTATCCAACCTCTAAAAATGACTTTGCCCAACAATTGTAATGACTTTGCCCAACAATTGTAATGACTTTGCCCAACAATTGTAATGACTTTGCCCAACAATTGTAATGACTCTGCCCAATAATTGTAATGACTTTGCCAAACACTGTTAATCACTTATCCGACCTCTTAAAATGACTTTGCCCAACAATTGTAATACTTTTGCCAACCACTGTTAATCACTTATCCGACCTCTAAAAATGACTTTGCCCAACAATTGTAATACTTTTGCCAACCACTGTTAATCACTTATCCGACCTCTAAAAATGACTTTGCTCAACAATTGTAATGTTTGTCCAACAATTGTAATGACTTTGCCCAACAATTGTAATGACTTTGCCCAACAATTGGAATGACTCTGCCCAATAATTGTAAAGACTTTGCCAACCACTGTTAATCACTTATCCGACCTCTTAAAATGACTTTGCCAATCAATTGAAATGACCTTGCCAACCACTGGTAATGACTTAACCAACCACTGTTAATCAATAATCCGACCTCTAAAAATGACTTTGCCCAATAATTGTAATGCTTTTGCCAACCACTGTTAATCACTTATCCGACCTCTAAAAATGACTTTGCCCAACAATTGTAATGACTTTGCCCAACAATTGTAATGACTTTGCCATTCACAGGTGTTGACTTTGCCAACAACTGTTAATCACTTAACCGACCTCTAAAAATGACTTTGCCCAATAATTGTAATAACTATTCCCAACAATTGTAATGACTTTGCCCAACAATTGTAATGACTTAGCCCAACAATTGTAATGACTTTGCCCAACAATTGTAATGACTCTGCCCAATAATTGTAATGACTTTGCCAACCACTGTTAATCACTTATCCGACCTCTAAAAATGACTTTGCCAATCAATTGTAATGACCTTGCAAACCACTGTTAATGACTCTACCAACCACTGTTAATCACTTAACCGACCTCTAAAAATGACTTTGCCCAATAATTGTAATGACTTTTCCCAACAATTGTAATGACTTAGCCAATCAATTGTAATGACTTAGCCCAACAATTGGAATGACTTTGCCCAACAATTGTAATGACTCTGCCCAATAATTGTAATGACTTTGCCAACCACTGTTAATCACTTATCCGACCTCTTAAAATGACTTTGCCAATCAATTGAAATGACCTTGCCAACCACTGGTAATGACTTTACCAACCACTGTTAATCAATAATCCGACCTCTAAAAATGACTTTGCCCAATAATTGTAATGCTTTTGCCAACCACTGTTAATCACTTATCCAACCTCTAAAAATGACTTTGCCCAACAATTGTAATGACTTTGCCCAACAATTGTAATGACTTTGCCCAACAATTGTAATGACTTTGCCCAACAATTGTAATGACTTTGCCCAACAATTGTAATGACTCTGCCCAATAATTGTAATGACTCTGCCCAATAATTGTAATGACTTTGCCAAACACTGTTAATCACTTATCCGACCTCTTAAAATGACTTTGCCCAACAATTGTAATACTTTTGCCAACCACTGTTAATCACTTATCCGACCTCTAAAAATGACTTTGCTCAACAATTGTAATGTTTGTCCAACAATTGTAATGACTTTGCCCAACAATTGTAATGACTTTGCCCAACAATTGGAATGACTCTGCCCAATAATTGTAAAGACTTTGCCAACCACTGTTAATCAATAATCCGACCTCTAAAAATGACTTTGCCCAATAATTGTAATGCTTTTGCCAACCACTGTTAATCACTTATCCGACCTCTAAAAATGACTTTGCCCAACAATTGTAATGACTTTGCCCAACAATTGTAATGACTTTGCCATTCACAGGTAATGACTTTGCCAACAACTGTTAATCACTTAACCGACCTCTAAAAATGACTTTGCCCAATAATTGTAATAACTATTCCCAACAATTGTAATGACTTTGCTCAACAATTGTAATGACTTAGCCCAACAATTGTAATGACTTTGCCCAACAATTGTAATGACTCTGCCCAATAATTGTAATGACTTTGCCAACCACTGTTAATCACTTATCCGACCTCTAAAAATGACTTTGCCAATCAATTGTAATGACCTTGCAAACCACTGTTAATGACTCTACCAACCACTGTTAATCACTTAACCGACCTCTAAAAATGACTTTGCCCAATAATTGTAATAACTTTTCCCAACAATTGTAATGACTTAGCCAATCAATTGTAATGACTTGGCCCAACAATTGGAATGACTTTGCCCAACAATTGTAATGACTCTGCCCAATAATTGTAATGACTTTGCCAACCACTGTTAATCACTTATCCGACCTCTTAAAATGACTTTGCCAATCAATTGAAATGACCTTGCCAACCACTGGTAATGACTTTACCAACCACTGTTAATCAATAATCCGACCTCTAAAAATGACTTTGCCCAATAATTGTAATGCTTTTGTCAACCACTGTTAATCACTTATCCAACCTCTAAAAATGACTTTGCCCAACAATTGTAATGACTTTGCCCAACAATTGTAATGACTTTGCCCAACAATTGTAATGACTTTGCCCAACAATTGTAATGACTTTGCCCAACAATTGTAATGACTCTGCCCAATAATTGTAATGACTTTGCCAAACACTGTTAATCACTTATCCGACCCCTTAAAATGACTTTGCCAATCAATTGTAATGACCTTGCAAACCACTGGTAATGACTCTACCATCCACTGTTAATCACTTAACCGACCTCTAAAAATGACTTTGCCCAATAATTGTAATGACTTTTCCCAACAATTGTAATGACTTAGCCAATCAATTGTAATGACTTAGCCCAACAATTGGAATGACTTTGCCCAATCAATTGAAATGACCTTGCCAACCACTGGTAATGACTTTACCAACCACTGTTAATCAATAATCCGACCTCTAAAAATGACTTTGCCCAATAATTGTAATGCTTTTGCCAACCACTGTTAATCACTTAACCGACCTCTAAAAATGACTTTGCCCAATAATTGTAATAACTATTCCCAACAATTGTAATGACCTTGCCCAACAATTGTAATGACTTAGCCCAACAATTGTAATGACTTTGCCCAACAATTGTAATGACTCTGCCCAATAATTGTAATGACTTTGCCAACCACTGTTAATCACTTATCCGACCTCTAAAAATGACTTTGCCAATCAATTGTAATGACCTTGCAATCCACTGGTAATGACTCTACCATCCACTGTTAATCACTTAACCGACCTCTAAAAATGACTTTGCCCAATAATTGTAATAACTATTCCCAACAATTGTAATGACCTTGCCCAACAATTGTAATGACTTAGCCCAACAATTGTAATGACTTTGCCCAACAATTGTAATGACTCTGCCCAATAATTGTAATGACTTTGCCAACCACTGTTAATCACTTATCCGACCTCTAAAAATGACTTTGCCAATCAATTGTAATGACCTTGCAAACCACTGTTAATGACTCTACCAACCACTGTTAATCACTTAACCGACCTCTAAAAATGACTTTGCCCAATAATTGTAATGACTTTTCCCAACAATTGTAATGACTTAGCCAATCAATTGTAATGACTTAGCCCAACAATTGGAATGACTTTGCCCAACAATTGTAATGACTCTGCCCAATAATTGTAATGACTTTGCCCAACAATTGTAATGACTTTGCCCAACAATTGGAATGACTCTGCCCAATAATTGTAAAGACTTTGCCAACCACTGTTAATCACTTATCCGACCTCTTAAAATGACTTTGCCAATCAATTGAAATGACCTTGCCAACCACTGGTAATGACTTAACCAACCACTGTTAATCAATAATCCGACCTCTAAAAATGACTTTGCCCAATAATTGTAATGCTTTTGCCAACCACTGTTAATCACTTATCTGACCTCTAAAAATGACTTTGCCCAACAATTGTAATGACTTTGCCCAACAATTGTAATGACTTTGCCATTCACAGGTGTTGACTTTGCCAACAACTGTTAATCACTTAACCGACCTCTAAAAATGACTTTGCCCAATAATTGTAATAACTATTCCCAACAATTGTAATGACTTTGCCCAACAATTGTAATGACTTAGCCCAACAATTGTAATGACTTTGCCCAACAATTGTAATGACTCTGCCCAATAATTGTAATGCTTTTGTCAACCACTGTTAATCACTTATCCAACCTCTAAAAATGACTTTGCCCAACAATTGTAATGACTTTGCCCAACAATTGTAATGACTTTGCCCAACAATTGTAATGACTTTGCCCAACAATTGTAATGACTTTGCCCAACAATTGTAATGACTCTGCCCAATAATTGTAATGACTTTGCCAAACACTGTTAATCACTTATCCGACCTCTTAAAATGACTTTGCCAATCAATTGTAATGACCTTGCAAACCACTGGTAATGACTCTACCATCCACTGTTAATCACTTAACCGACCTCTAAAAATGACTTTGCCCAATAATTGTAATGACTTTTCCCAACAATTGTAATGACTTAGCCAATCAATTGTAATGACTTAGCCCAACAATTGGAATGAATTTGCCCAATCAATTGAAATGACCTTGCCAACCACTGGTAATGACTTTACCAACCACTGTTAATCAATAATCCGACCTCTAAAAATGACTTTGCCCAATAATTGTAATGCTTTTGCCAACCACTGTTAATCACTTAACCGACCTCTAAAAATGACTTTGCCGAATAATTGTAATAACTATTCCCAACAATTGTAATGACCTTGCCCAACAATTGTAATGACTTAGCCCAACAATTGTAATGACTTTGCCCAACAATTGTAATGACTCTGCCCAATAATTGTAATGACTTTGCCAACCACTGTTAATCACTTATCCGACCTCTAAAAATGACTTTGCCATTCAATTGTAATGACCTTGCAAACCACTGTTAATGACTCTACCAACCACTGTTAATCACTTAACCGACCTCTAAAAATGACTTTGCCCAATAATTGTAATGACTTTTCCCAACAATTGTAATGACTTAGCCAATCAATTGTAATGACTTAGCCCAACAATTGGAATGACTTTGCCCAACAATTGTAATGACTCTGCCCAATAATTGTAATGACTTTGCCCAACAATTGTAATGACTTTGCCCAACAATTGGAATGACTCTGCCCAATAATTGTAAAGACTTTGCCAACCACTGTTAATCACTTATCCGACCTCTTAAAATGACTTTGCCAATCAATTGAAATGACCTTGCCAACCACTGGTAATGACTTAACCAACCACTGTTAATCAATAATCCGACCTCTAAAAATGACTTTGCCCAATAATTGTAATGCTTTTGCCAACCACTGTTAATCACTTATCCGACCTCTAAAAATGACTTTGCCCAACAATTGTAATGACTTTGCCCAACAATTGTAATGACTTTGCCATTCACAAGTAATGACTTTGCCAACAACTGTTAATCACTTAACCGACCTCTAAAAATGACTTTGCCCAATAATTGTAATAACTATTCCCAACAATTGTAATGACTTTGCCCAACAATTGTAATGACTTAGCCCAACAATTGTAATGACTTTGCCCAACAATTGTAATGACTTTGCCAACCACTGTTAATCACTTATCCGACCTCTAAAAATGACTTTGCCAATCAATTGTAATGACCTTGCAAACCACTGTTAATGACTCTACCAACCACTGTTAATCACTTAACCGACCTCTAAAAATGACTTTGCCCAATAATTGTAATAACTTTTCCCAACAATTGTAATGACTTAGCCAATCAATTGTAATGACTTAGCCCAACAATTGGAATGACTTTGCCCAACAATTGTAATGACTCTGCCCAATAATTGTAATGACTTTGCCAACCACTGTTAATCACTTATCCGACCTCTTAAAATGACTTTGCCAATCAATTGAAATGACCTTGCCAACCACTGGTAATGACTTTACCAACCACTGTTAATCAATAATCCGACCCCCAAAAAATTACTTTGCCCAATAATTGTAATGCTTTTGCCAACCACTGTTAATCACTTATCCAACCTCTAAAAATGACTTTGCCCAACAATTGTAATGACTTTGCCCAACAATTGTAATGACTTTGCCCAACAATTGTAATGACTTTGCCCAACAATTGTAATGACTTTGCCCAACAATTGTAATGACTCTGCCCAATAATTGTAATGACTTTGCCAAACACTATTAATCACTTATCCGACCTCTTAAAATGACTTTGCCCAACAATTGTAATACTTTTGCCAACCACTGTTAATCACTTATCCGACCTCTAAAAATGACTTTGCTCAACAATTGTAATGTTTGTCCAACAATTGTAATGACTTTGCCCAACAATTGTAATGACTTTGCCCAACAATTGGAATGACTCTGCCCAATAATTGTAAAGACTTTGCCAACCACTGTTAATCACTTATCCGACCTCTAAAAATGACTTTGCCAATCAATTGAAATGACCTTGCCAACCACTGGTAATGACTTAACCAACCACTGTTAATCAATAATCCGACCTCTAAAAATGACTTTGCCCAATAATTGTAATGCTTTTGCCAACCACTGTTAATCACTTATCCGACCTCTAAAAATGACTTTGCCCAACAATTGTAATGACTTTGCCCAACAATTGTAATGACTTTGCCATTCACAGGTAATGACTTTGCCAACAACTGTTAATCACTTAACCGACCTCTAAAAATGACTTTGCCCAATAATTGTAATAACTATTCCCAACAATTGTAATGACTTTGCCCAACAATTGTAATGACTTAGCCCAACAATTGTAATGACTTTGCCCAACAATTGTAATGACTCTGCCCAATAATTGTAATGACTTTGCCAACCACTGTTAATCACTTATCCGACCTCTAAAAATGACTTTGCCAATCAATTGTAATGACCTTGCAAACCACTGTTAATGACTCTACCAACCACTGTTAATCACTTAACCGACCTCTAAAAATGACTTTGCCCAATAATTGTAATGACTTTTCCCAACAATTGTAATGACTTAGCCAATCAATTGTAATGACTTAGCCCAACAATTGGAATGACTTTGCCCAACAATTGTAATGACTCTGCCCAATAATTGTAATGACTTTGCCAACCACTGTTAATCACTTATCCGACCTCTTAAAATGACTTTGCCAATCAATTGAAATGACCTTGCCAACCACTGGTAATGACTTTACCAACCACTGTTAATCAATAATCCGACCTCTAAAAATGACTTTGCCCAATAATTGTAATGCTTTTGTCAACCACTGTAAATCAATTATCCAACCTCTAAAAATGACTTTGCCCAACAATTGTAATGACTTTGCCCAACAATTGTAATGACTTTGCCCAACAATTGTAATGACTTTGCCCAACAATTGTAATGACTTTGCCCAACAATTGTAATGACTTTGCCCAACAATTGTAATACTTTTGCCAAACACTGTTAATCACTTATCCGACCTCTTAAAATGACTTTGCCAATCAATTGTAATGACCTTGCAAACCACTGGTAATGACTCTACCATCCACTGTTAATCACTTAACCGACCTCTAAAAATGACTTTGCCCAATAATTGTAATGACTTTTCCCAACAATTGTAATGACTTAGCCAATCAATTGTAATGACTTAGCCCAACAATTGGAATGACTTTGCCCAATCAATTGAAATGACCTTGCCAACCACTGGTAATGACTTTACCAACCACTGTTATTCAATAATCCGACCTCTAAAAATGACTTTGCCCAATAATTGTAATGCTTTTGTCAACCACTGTTAATCACTTAACCGACCTCTAAAAATGACTTTGCCCAATAATTGTAATAACTATTCCCAACAATTGTAATGACCTTGCCCAACAATTGTAATGACTTAGCCCAACAATTGTAATGACTTTGCCCAACAATTGTAATGACTCTGCCCAATAATTGTAATGACTTTGCCAACCACTGTTAATCACTTATCCGACCTCTAAAAATGACTTTGCCAATCAATTGTAATGACCTTGCAAACCACTGTTAATGACTCTACCAACCACTGTTAATCACTTAACCGACCTCTAAAAATGACTTTGCCCAATAATTGTAATGACTTTTCCCAACAATTGTAATGACTTAGCCAATCAATTGTAATGACTTAGCCCAACAATTGGAATGACTTTGCCCAATCAATTGAAATGACCTTGCCAACCACTGGTAATGACTTTACCAACCACTGTTATTCAATAATCCGACCTCTAAAAATGACTTTGCCCAATAATTGTAATGCTTTTGTCAACCACTGTTAATCACTTAACCGACCTCTAAAAATGACTTTGCCCAATAATTGTAATAACTATTCCCAACAATTGTAATGACCTTGCCCAACAATTGTAATGACTTAGCCCAACAATTGTAATGACTTTGCCCAACAATTGTAATGACTCTGCCCAATAATTGTAATGACTTTGCCAACCACTGTTAATCACTTATCCGACCTCTAAAAATGACTTTGCCAATCAATTGTAATGACCTTGCAAACCACTGTTAATGACTCTACCAACCACTGTTAATCACTTAACCGACCTCTAAAAATGACTTTGCCCAATAATTGTAATGACTTTTCCCAACAATTGTAATGACTTAGCCAATCAATTGTAATGACTTAGCCCAACAATTGGAATGACTTTGCCCAACAATTGTAATGACCCTGCCCAATAATTGTAATGACTTTGCCAACCACTGTTAATCACTTATCCGACCTCTTAAAATGACTTTGCCAATCAATTGAAATGACCTTGCCAACCACTGGTAATGACTTTACCAACCACTGTTAATCAATAATCCGACCTCTAAAATGACTTTGCCCAATAATTGTAATGCTTTTGCCAACCACTGTTAATCACTTATCCAACCTCTAAAAATGACTTTGCCCAACAATTGTAATGACTTTGCCCAACAATTGTAATGACTTTGCCCAACAATTGTAATGACTTTGCCCAACAATTGTAATGACTTTGCCCAACAATTGTAATGACTCTGCCCAATAATTGTAATGACTTTGCCAAACACTGTTAATCACTTATCCGACCTCTTAAAATGACTTTGCCAATCAATTGTAATGACCTTGCAAACCACTGGTAATGACTCTACCATCCACTGTTAATCACTTAACCGACCTCTAAAAATGACTTTGCCCAATAATTGTAATGACTTTTCCCAACAATTGTAATGACTTAGCCAATCAATTGTAATGACTTAGCCCAACAATTGGAATGACTTTGCCCAATCAATTGAAATGACCTTGCCAACCACTGGTAATGACTTTACCAACCACTGTTAATCAATAATCCGACCTCTAAAAATGACTTTGCCCAATAATTGTAATGCTTTTGCCAACCACTGTTAATCACTTATCCGACCTCTAAAAATGACTTTGCCCAACAATTGTAATGAATTTGCCCAACAATTGTAATGACTTTGCCCAAAAATTGTAATGCTTTTGCCAACCACTGTTAATCACTTATCCGACCTCTAAAAATGACTTTGCCCAACAATTGTAATGACTTTGCAAACCACTGTTAATCACTTATCCGACCTCTAAAAATGACTTTGCTCAACAATTTTAATGACTTTGCCCAACAATTGTAATGACTTTGCCATTCACAGGAAATGACTTTGCCAACAACTGTTAATCACTTAACCGACCTCTTAAAATGACTTTGCCCAACAATTGTAATGACTTTGCCCAACAATTGTAATGACTTTGCCATTCACAGGTAATGACTTTGCCAACAACTGTTAATCACTTATCCGACCTCTTAAAATGACATTGCTCAACAATTGTAATGACTTTGCGCAATAGTTGTAATGACTTTGCCAACCACTGTTAATCACTTATCCGACCTCTTAAAATGACTTTGCCCAACAATTGTAATGACTTTGCCCAACAATTGTAATGACTTTGCCATTCACAGGTAATGACTTTGCCAACAACTGTTAATCACTTATCCGACCTCTTAAAATGACATTGCTCAACAATTGTAATGACTTTGCGCAATAGTTGTAATGACTTTGCCAACCACTGTTAATCACATATCCGACCTCTAAAAATGACTTTGCTCAACAATTGTAATGTTTGTCCAACAATTGTAATGACTTTGCCCAACAATTGTAATGACTTTGCCCAACAATTGGAATGACTCTGCCCAATAATTGTAATGACTTTGCCAACCACTGTTAATCACTTATCCGACCTCTTAAAATGACTTTGCCAATCAATTGAAATGACCTTGCCAACCACTGGTAATGACTTAACCAACCACTGTTAATCAATAATCCGACCTCTAAAAATGACTTTGCCTAATAATTGTAATGCTTTTGCCAACCACTGTTAATCACTTAACCGACCTCTAAAAATGACTTTGCCCAATAATTGTAATAACTATTCCCAACAATTGTAATGACTTTGCCCAACAATTGTAATGACTTTGCCAAACAATTGTAATGACTTTGCCCAACAATTGTAATGACTTTGCCCAACAATTGTAATGACTCTGCCCAATAATTGTAATGACTTTGCCAACCACTGTTAATCACTTATCCGACCTCTTAAAATGACTTTGCCAATCAATTGTAATGACCTTGCAAACCACTGTTAATGACTCTACCAACCACTGTTAATCACTTAACCGACCTCTAAAAATGACTTTGCCCAATAATTGTAATGACTTTTCCCAACAATTGTAATGACTTAGCCAATCAATTGTAATGACTTAGCCCAACAATTGGAATGACTTTGCCCAACAATTGTAATGACTCTGCCCAATAATTGTAATGACTTTGCCAACCACTGTTAATCACTTATCCGACCTCTTAAAATGACTTTGCCAATCAATTGAAATGACCTTGCCAACCACTGGTAATGACTTTACCAACCACTGTTAATCAATAATCCGACCTCTAAAAATGACTTTACCCAATAATTGTAATGCTTTTGCCAACCACTGTTAATCACTTATCCAACCTCTAAAAATGACTTTGCCCAACAATTGTAATGACTTTGCCCAACAATTGTAATGACTTTGCCATTCACAGGTAATGACTTTGCCAACCACTGTAAATCACTTAAACGACCTCTTAAAATAACTTTGCCCAACAATTGTAATGCTTTTGCCAACCACTGTTAATCACTTATCCGACCTCTAAAAATGACTTTGCCCAACAATTGTAATGACTTTGCCCAACAATTGTAATGACTTTGCCATTCACAGGTAATGACTTTGCCAACAACTGTTAATCACTTAACCGACCTCTAAAAATGACTTTGCCCAGAATTGTAATAACTATTCCCAACAATTGTAATGACTTTGCCCAACAATTGTAATGACTTTGCCCAACAATTGGAATGACTTGCCCAATAATTGTAATGACTTTACCAACCACTGTTAATCACTCATCCGACCTCTTAAAATGACTTTGCCAATCAATTGAAATGACCTTGCCAACCACTGGTAATGCTTTTGCCAACCACTGTTAATCACTTATCCGACCTCTAAAAATGACTTTAACCAACAATTGTAATGACTTTGCCCAACAATTGTAATGACTTTGCCATTCACAGGTAATGACTTTGCCAACAACTGTTAATCACTTTACCGACCTCTAAAAATGACTTTGCCCAATAATTGTAATAACTATTCCCAACAATTGTAATGACTTTACCCAACAATTGTAATGACTTTGCACAACAATTGGAATGACTCTGCCCAATAATTGTAATGACTTTGCCAACCACTGTTAATCACTTATCCGACCTCTTAAAATGACTGTGCCAATCAATTGAAATGACCTTGCCAACCACTGGTAATGACTTTACCAACCACTGTTAATCAATAATCCGACCTCTAAAAATGACTTTGCCCAATAATTGTAATGCTTTTGCCAACCACTGTTAATCACTTATCCGACCTCTAAAAATGACTTTGCCCAACAATTGTAATGACTTTGCCCAACAATTGTAATGACTTTGCCATTCACAGGTAATGACTTTGCCAACAACTGTTAATCACTTAACCGACCTCTAAAAATGAGTTTGCCCAATAATTGTAATAACTATTCCCAACAATTGTAATGACTTTGCCCAACAATTGTAATGACTTTGCCCAACAATTGTAATGACTTTGCCCAACAATTGTAATGACTTAGCCAATCAATTGTAATGACTTAGCCCAACAATTGGAATGACTTTGCCCAACAATTGTAATGACTCTGCCCAATAATTGTAATGACTTTGACAACCACTGTTAATCACTTATCCGACCTCTTAAAATGACTTTGCCAATCAATTGAAATGACCTTGCCAACCACTGGTAATGACTTTACCAACCACTGTTAATCAATAATCCAACCTCTAAAAATGACTTTGCCCAATAATTGTAATGCTTTTGCCAACCACTGTTAATCACTTATCCAACCTCTAAAAATGACTTTGCCCAACAATTGTAATGACTTTGCCCAACAATTGTAATGACTTTGCCATTCACAGGTAATGACTTTGCCAACCACTGCAAATCACTTAACCGACCTCTAAAAATAACTTTGCCCAACAATTGTAATGCTTTTGCCAAACACTGTTAATCACTTATCCGACCTCTAAAAATGACTTTGCCCAACATTTGTAATGACTTTGCCCAACAATTGTAATGACTTTGCCATTCACAGGTAATGACTTTGCCAACAACTGTTAATCACTTAACCGACCTCTAAAAATGACTTTGCCCAATAATTGTAATAACTATTCCCAACAATTGTAATGACTTTGTCCAACAATTATAATGACTTTGCCCAACAATTGTAATGACTTTGCCCAACAATTGTAATGACTTTGCCCAACAATTGTAATGACTCTGCCCAATAATTGTAATGACTTTGCCAACCACTGTTAATCACTTATCCGACCTCTTTAAATGACTTTGCCAATCAATTGTAATGACCTTGCAAACCACTGGTAATGACTCTACCAACCACTGTTAATCACTTAACCGACCTCTAAAAATGACTTTGCCCAATAATTGTAATGACTTTTCCCAACAATTGTAATGACTTAGCCTATCAATTGTAATGACTTAGCCCAACAATTGGAATGACTTTGCCCAACAATTGTAATGACTCTGCCCAATAATTGTAATGACTTTGCCAACCACTGTTAATCACTTATCCGACCTCTTAAAAAGACTTTGCCAATCAATTGAAATGACCTTGCCAACCACTGTTAATCAATAATTCGACCTCTAAAAATGACTTTGCCCAATAATTGTAATGCTTTTGCCAACCACTGTTAATCACTTATCCGACCTCTAAAAATGACTTTGCCCAACAATTGTAATGACTTTGCCCAACAATTGTAATGACTTTGCCCAACAATTGTAATGACTTTGCCCAACAATTGTAATGACTTTGCCATTCACAGGTTATGACTTTGCCAACCACTGTAAATCACTTAACCGACCTCTAAAAATAACTTTGCCCAACAATTGTAATGCTTTTGCCAACCACTGTTAATCACTTATCCGACCTCTAAAAATGACTTTGCCCAACAATTGTAATGACTTTGCCATTCACAGGTAATGACTTTGCCAACCACTGTTAATCACTTAACCGACCTCTAAAAATGACTTTGCCCAACAATTGTAATGACTTTGCCCAACAATTGTAATGACTCTGCCTAATAATTGTAATGACTTTGCCAAACAATTGTAATGACTTTGCCCAACAATTGTAATGATTCTGCCCAATAATTGTAATGACTTTGCCAACCACTGTAAATCACTTATCCGACCTCTTTAAATGACTTTGCCCAACAATTGTATTACTTTTGCCAACCACTGTTAATCACTTATTCGACCTCTAAAAATGACTTTACTCAACAATTGTAATGACTTTGCCCAACAATTGTAATGACTTTGCCAACCACTGTTAATCACTTATCAGACCTCTAAAAATGACTATGCTCAACAATTGTAATGACTTTGCCCAACAATTGTAATGACTTTGCCCAACAATTGTAATGACTTTGCCCAACAATTGTAATGACTTTGCCCAACAATTGTAATGACTCTGCCCAATAATTGTAATGACTTTGCTAACCACTGTTAATCACTTATCCGACCTCTTAAAATGACTTTGCCCAATAATTGTAATGCTTTTTCCAACCACTGTTAATCACTTATCCAACCTCTAAAAATGACTTTGCCCAACAATTGTAATGACTTTGCCCAACAATTGTAATGACTTTGCCAATCAATTGTAATGACCTTGCCAACCACTGGTAATGACCTTGCCAACCACTGTTAATCACTTATCCGACCTCTAAAAATAACTTTGCCCAATAATTGTAATGCTTTTGCCAACCACTGTTAATCACTTATCCGACCTCTAAAAATGACTTTGCCCAACAATTGTAATGACTTTGCCATTCACAGGTAATGACTTTGCCAACAACTGTTAATCACTTAACCGACCTCTAAAAATGAGTTTGCCCAATAATTGTAATAACTATTCCCAACAATTGTAATGACTTTGCCCAACAATTGTAATGACTTTGCCCAACAATTGTAATGACTTTGCCCAACAATTGTAATGACTTAGCCAATCAATTGTAATGACTTAGCCCAACAATTGGAATGACTTTGCCCAACAATTGTAATGACTCTGCCCAATAATTGTAATGACTTTGACAACCACTGTTAATCACTTATCCGACCTCTTAAAATGACTTTGCCAATCAATTGAAATGACCTTGCCAACCACTGGTAATGACTTTACCAACCACTGTTAATCAATAATCCAACCTCTAAAAATGACTTTGCCCAATAATTGTAATGCTTTTGCCAACCACTGTTAATCACTTATCCAACCTCTAAAAATGACTTTGCCCAACAATTGTAATGACTTTGCCCAACAATTGTAATGACTTTGCCATTCACAGGTAATGACTTTGCCAACCACTGCAAATCACTTAACCGACCTCTAAAAATAACTTTGCCCAACAATTGTAATGCTTTTGCCAAACACTGTTAATCACTTATCCGACCTCTAAAAATGACTTTGCCCAACATTTGTAATGACTTTGCCCAACAATTGTAATGACTTTGCCATTCACAGGTAATGACTTTGCCAACAACTGTTAATCACTTAACCGACCTCTAAAAATGACTTTGCCCAATAATTGTAATAACTATTCCCAACAATTGTAATGACTTTGTCCAACAATTATAATGACTTTGCCCAACAATTGTAATGACTTTGCCCAACAATTGTAATGACTTTGCCCAACAATTGTAATGACTCTGCCCAATAATTGTAATGACTTTGCCAACCACTGTTAATCACTTATCCGACCTCTTTAAATGACTTTGCCAATCAATTGTAATGACCTTGCAAACCACTGGTAATGACTCTACCAACCACTGTTAATCACTTAACCGACCTCTAAAAATGACTTTGCCCAATAATTGTAATGACTTTTCCCAACAATTGTAATGACTTAGCCTATCAATTGTAATGACTTAGCCCAACAATTGGAATGACTTTGCCCAACAATTGTAATGACTCTGCCCAATAATTGTAATGACTTTGCCAACCACTGTTAATCACTTATCCGACCTCTTAAAAAGACTTTGCCAATCAATTGAAATGACCTTGCCAACCACTGTTAATCAATAATTCGACCTCTAAAAATGACTTTGCCCAATAATTGTAATGCTTTTGCCAACCACTGTTAATCACTTATCCGACCTCTAAAAATGACTTTGCCCAACAATTGTAATGACTTTGCCCAACAATTGTAATGACTTTGCCCAACAATTGTAATGACTTTGCCCAACAATTGTAATGACTTTGCCATTCACAGGTAATGACTTTGCCAACCACTGTAAATCACTTAACCGACCTCTAAAAATAACTTTGCCCAACAATTGTAATGCTTTTGCCAACCACTGTTAATCACTTATCCGACCTCTAAAAATGACTTTGCCCAACAATTGTAATGACTTTGCCATTCACAGGTAATGACTTTGCCAACCACTGTTAATCACTTAACCGACCTCTAAAAATGACTTTGCCCAACAATTGTAATGACTTTGCCCAACAATTGTAATGACTCTGCCTAATAATTGTAATGACTTTGCCAAACAATTGTAATGACTTTGCCCAACAATTGTAATGATTCTGCCCAATAATTGTAATGACTTTGCCAACCACTGTAAATCACTTATCCGACCTCTTTAAATGACTTTGCCCAACAATTGTATTACTTTTGCCAACCACTGTTAATCACTTATTCGACCTCTAAAAATGACTTTACTCAACAATTGTAATGACTTTGCCCAACAATTGTAATGACTTTGCCAACCACTGTTAATCACTTATCAGACCTCTAAAAATGACTATGCTCAACAATTGTAATGACTTTGCCCAACAATTGTAATGACTTTGCCCAACAATTGTAATGACTTTGCCCAACAATTGTAATGACTTTGCCCAACAATTGTAATGACTCTGCCCAATAATTGTAATGACTTTGCTAACCACTGTTAATCACTTATCCGACCTCTTAAAATGACTTTGCCCAATAATTGTAATGCTTTTTCCAACCACTGTTAATCACTTATCCAACCTCTAAAAATGACTTTGCCCAACAATTGTAATGACTTTGCCCAACAATTGTAATGACTTTGCCAATCAATTGTAATGACCTTGCCAACCACTGGTAATGACCTTGCCAACCACTGTTAATCACTTATCCGACCTCTAAAAATAACTTTGCCCAATAATTGTAATGCTTTTGCCAACCACTGTTAATCACTTATCCGACCTCTAAAAATGACTTTGCCCAACAATTGTAATGACTTTGCCATTCACAGGTAATGACTTTGCCAACAACTGTTAATCACTTATCCGACCTCTTTAAATGACTTTGCCAATCAATTGTAATGACCTTGCAAACCACTGGTAATGACTCTACCAACCACTGTTAATCACTTAACCGACCTCTAAAAATGACTTTGCCCAATAATTGTAATGACTTTTCCCAACAATTGTAATGACTTAGCCTATCAATTGTAATGACTTAGCCCAACAATTGGAATGACTTTGCCCAACAATTGTAATGACTCTGCCCAATAATTGTAATGACTTTGCCAACCACTGTTAATCCCTTATCCGACCTCTTAAAAAGACTTTGCCAATCAATTGAAATGACCTTGCCAACCACTGTTAATCAATAATCCGACCTCTAAAAATGACTTTGCCCAATAATTGTAATGCTTTTGCCAACCACTGTTAATCACTTATCCGACCTCTAAAAATGACTTTGCCCAACAATTGTAATGAATTTGCCCAACAATTGTAATGACTTTGCCCAACAATTGTAATGACTTTGCCATTCACAGGTAATGACTTTGCCAACCACTGTTAATCACTTATCCGACCTCTAAAAATGACTTTGCCCAACAATTGTAATGACTTTGCCCAACAATTGTAATGACTCTGCCTAATAATTGTAATGACTTTGCCAAACAATTGTAATGACTTTGCCCAACAATTGTAATGATTCTGCCCAATAATTGTAATGACTTTGCCAACCACTGTAAATCACTTATCCGACCTCTTAAAATGACTTTGCCCAACAATTGTATTACTTTTGCCAACCACTGTTAATCACTTATTCGACCTCTAAAAATGACTTTACTCAACAATTGTAATGACTTTGCCCAACAATTGTAATGACTTTGCCAACCACTGTTAATCACTTATCCGACCTCTAAAAATGACTATGCTCAACAATTGTAATGACTTTGCCCAACAATTGTAATGACTTTGCCCAACAATTGTAATGACTTTGCCCAACAATTGTAATGACTCTGCCCAATAATTGTAATGACTTTGCCAACCACTGTTAATCACTTATCCGACCTCTTAAAATGACTTTGCCCAATAATTGTAATGCTTTTGCCAACCACTGTTAATCACTTATCCAACCTATAAAAATGACTTTGCCCAACAATTGTAATGACTTTGCCCAACAATTGTAATGACTTTGCCAATCAATTGTAATGACCTTGCCAACCACTGGTAATGACCTTGCCAACCACTGTTAATCACTTATCCGACGTCTAAAAATAACTTTGCCCAATAATTGTTATGCTTTTGCCAACCACTGTTAATCACTTATCCGACCTCTAAAAATGACTTTGCCCAACAATTGTAATGAGCTTGCCATTCACAGGTAATGACTTTGCCAACAACTGTTAATCACTTAACCGACCTCTAAAAATGACTTTGCCCATTAATTGTAATGACTTTACCCAACAATTGTAATGACTTTGCCATTCACAGGTAATGACTTTGCCAACAACTGTTAATCACTTATCCGACCTCTTAAAATGACTTTGCCCAATAATTGTAATAACTATTCCCAACAATTGTAATGACTTTGCCGAACAATTGTAATGACTTTGCCCAACAATTTTAATGACTCTGCCTAATAATTGTAATGACTTTGCCAAACAATTGTAATGACTTTGCCCAACAATTGTAATGATTCTGCCCAATAATTGTAATGACTTTGCCAACCACTGTAAATCACTTATCCGACCTCTTAAAATGACTTTGCCCAACAATTGTATTACTTTTGCCAACCACTGTTAATCACTTATTCGACCTCTAAAAATGACTTTACTCAACAATTGTAATGACTTTGCCCAACAATTGTAATGACTTTGCCCAACAATTGTAATGACTTTGCCCAACAATTGTAATGACTTTACCAACCACTGTTAATCAGTTATCCGACCTCTAAAAATAACTTTGCCCAACAATTGTAATACTTTTGCCAACCACTGTTAATCAATAATCCAACCTCTAAGAATGACTTTGCCCAACAATTGTAATGACTTTGCCCAACAATTGTAATGACTTTGCCCAACAATTGTAATGACTCTGCCCAATAATTGTAATGACTTTGCCAACCACTGTTAATCACTTATCCGACCTCTTAAAATGACTTTGCCCAATAATTGTAATGCTTTTGCCAACCACTGTTAATCACTTATCCAACCTATAAAAATGACTTTGCCCAACAATTGTAATGACTTTGCCCAACAATTGTAATGACTTTGCCAATCAATTGTAATGACCTTGCCAACCACTGGTAATGACCTTGCCAACCACTGTTAATCACTTATCCGACCTCTAAAAATAACTTTGCCCAATAATTGTAATGCTTTTGCCAACCACTGTTAATCACTTATCCGACCTCTAAAAATGAATTTGCCCAACAATTGTAATGACCTTGCCATTCACAGGTAATGACTTTGCCAACAACTGTTAATCACTTAACCGACCTCTAAAAATGACTTTGCCCATTAATTGTAATGACTTTACCCAACAATTGTAATGACTTTGCCATTCACAGGTAATGACTTTGCCAACAACTGTTAATCACTTATCCGACCTCTTAAAATGACTTTGCCCAATAATTGTAATAACTATTCCCAACAATTGTAATGACTTTGCCGAACAATTGTAATGACTTTACCAACCACTGTTAATCAGTTATCCGACCTCTAAAAATAACTTTGCCCAACAATTGTAATACTTTTGCCAACCACTGTTAATCAATAATCCAACCTCTAAGAATGACTTTGCCCAACAATTGTAATGACTTTGCCCAACAATTGTAATGACTTTGCCCAACAATTGTAATGACTCTGCCCAATAATTGTAATGACTTTGCCAACCACTGTTAATCACTTATCCGACCTCTTAAAATGACTTTGCCCAATAATTGTAATGCTTTTGCCAACCACTGTTAATCACTTATCCAACCTCTAAAAATGACTTTGCCCAACAATTGTAATGACTTTGCCCAACAATTGTAATGACTTTGCCAATCAATTGTAATGACTTTGCCAATCAATTGTAATGACCTTGCCAACCACTGGTAATGACCTTGCCAACCACTGTTAATCACTTATCCGACCTCTAAAAATAACTTTGCCCAATAATTGTTATGCTTTTGCCAACCACTGTTAATCACTTATCCGACCTCTAAAAATGACTTTGCCCAACAATTGTAATGACCTTGCCATTCACAGGTAATGACTTTGCCAACAACTGTTAATCACTTAACCGACCTCTAAAAATGACTTTGCCCATTAATTGTAATGACTTTACCCAACAATTGTAATGACTTTGCCATTCACAGGTAATGACTTTGCCAACAACTGTTAATCACTTATCCGACCTCTTAAAATGACTTTGCCCAATAATTGTAATAACTATTCCCAACAATTGTAATGACTTTGCCGAACAATTGTAATGACTTTGCCAACCACTGTTAATCTTTTAACCGACCTCTAAAAATGACATTGCCTAATAATTGTAATGACTTTTCCCAACAATTGTAATAACTTACCCCAACAATTGTAATGACTTTGCCCAACAATTGTAATGACTTTGCCCAACAATTGTAATGACTTTGCCGAACAATTTTAATGACTCTGCCCAATCAATTGTAATGACTTTACCAACCACTGTTAATCACTTATCCGACCTCTAAAAATAACTTTGCCCAACAATTGTAATACTTTTGCCAACCACTGTTAATCAATAATCCAACCTCTAAGAATGACTTTGCCCAACAATTGTAATGACTTTGCCCAACAATTTTAATGACTTTGCCAACCACTGTTAATCACTTATCCGACCTCTAAAAATAACTTTGCTCAACAATTGTAATGACTCTGCCCAATCAATTGTAATGACTTTGCCCAACAATTGTAATGACTTTGCCCAACAATTGTAATGACTCTGCCCAATCAATTGTAATGACTTTGTCCAACAATTGTAATGACTTTGCCCAACAATTGTAATGTTTTGCCCAACAATTGTAATGACTTTGCCAACAACTGTTAATCACTAATCCGACCTCTAAAAATGACAATGCTCAACAATTGTAATGACTCTGCCCAACAATTGTAATGACTTTGCCCAACAATTGTAATTACTTAACCCAACAATTTTAATGACTTTGCCATTCACAGGTAATGACTTTGCCAACCACTGTTAATCACTTAACCGACCTCTAAAAATGACATTGCCCAATAATTGTAATGACTTTGCCTAACAATTGTAATGACTTAGCCCAACAATTGTAATGACTTTGCCCAACAATTGGAATGACTTTGCCCAACAATTGTAATGACTTTGCCCAACAATTGTAATGACTTTGCCCAACAATTGTAATGACTTTGCCCAACAATTGTAATGACTCTGCCCAATCAATTGTAATGACTTTGCCAACCACTGTTAATCACTTATCCGACCTCTAAAAATGACTATGCTCAACAATTGTAATGACTTTGCCCAACAATTGTAATGTTTTGCTCAACAATTGTAATGACTTTGCCAACCACTGTTAATCACTTATCCGACCTCTAAAAATGACTATGCTCAACAATTGTAATGACTTTGCCCAACAATTGTAATGTTTTGCTCAACAATTGTAATGACTTTGCCCAACAATTGTAATTACTTTGCCCAACAATTGTAATGACTCTGCCCAATAATTGAAATGACTTTGCCAACCACTGTTAATCACTTATCCGACCTCTTAAAATGACTTTGCCAATCAATTGTAATGACCTTGCAATCCACTGGTAATGACTCTACCAACCACTGTTAATCACTAATTCGACCTCTAAAAATTACTTTGCCTAACAATTGTAATGCTTTTGCCAACCACAGTTAAACACTTATGCGACCTCAAAAAATGACTTTGCCCAACAATTGTAATGACTTTGCCAACCACTGTTAATCTTTTAACCGACCTCTAAAAATGACATTGCCCAATAATTGTAATGACTTTTCCCAACAATTGTAATGACTTTGCCCAACAATTGTAATGATTCTGCCCAATAATTGTAATGACTTTGCCAACCACTGTTAATCACTTATCCGACCTCTTAAAATGACTTTGCCCAACAATTGAAATGACTTTGCCAACCACTGTTAATCTTTTAACCGACCTCTAAAAATGACATTGCCCAATAACTGTAATGACTTTTCCCAACAATTGTAATGACTTAGCCCAACAATTGTAATGACTTTGCCCAACAATTGTAATGATTCTGCCCAATAATTGAAATGACTTTGCCAACCACTGTTAATCACTTATCCGACCTCTTAAAATGACTTTGCCAATCAATTGTAATGACCTTGCAAACCACTGGTAATGACTCTACCAACCACTGTTAATCACTTATCCGACCTCTAAAAATTACTTTGCCTAACAATTGTAATGCTTTTGCCAACCACTGTTAATCACTTATGCGACCTCAAAAAATGACTTTGCCCAACAATTGTAATGACTTTGCCAACCACTGTTAATCTTTTAACCGACCTCTAAAAATGACATTGCCCAATAATTGTAATGACTTTTCCCAACTATTGTAATGACTTAGCCCAACAATTGTAATGACTTTGCCCAACAATTGTAATGATTCTGCCCAATAATTGAAATGACTTTGCCAACCACTGTTAATCACTTATCCGACCTCTTAAAATGACTTTGCCAATCAATTGTAATGACCTTGCAAACCACTGGTAATGACTCTACCAACCACTGTTAATCACTTATTCGACCTCTAAAAATTACTTTGCCTAACAATTGTAATGCTTTTGCCAACCACTGTTAATCACTTCTGCGACCCCAAAAAATGACTTTGCCCAACAATTGTAATGACTTTGCCAACCACTGTTAATCTTTTAACCGACCTCTAAAAATGACATTGCCCAATAATTGTAATGACTTTTCCCAACAATTGTAATGACTTAGCCCAACAATTGTAATGACTTTGCCCAACAATTGTAATGATTCTGCCCAATATTTGTAATGACTTTGCCAACCACTGTTAATCACTTATCCGACCTCTTAAAATGACTTTGCAAATCAATTGTAATGACCTTGCAAAACACTGGTAATGACTCTACCAACCACTGTTAATCACTTATCCGACCTCTAAAAATTACTTTGCCTAACAATTGTAATGCTTTTGCCAACCACTGTTAATCACTTATGCGACCTCAAAAAATGACTTTGCCCAACAATTGTAATGACTTTGCCAACCACTGTTAATCTTTTAACCGACCTCTAAAAATGACATTGCCCAATAATTGTAATGACTTTTCCCAACAATTGTAATGACTTAGCCCAACAATTGTAATGACTTTGCCCAACAATTGTAATGATTCTGCCCAATAATTGTAATGACTTTGCCAACCACTGTTAATCACTTATCCGACCTCTTAAAATGACTTTGCCAATCAATTGTAATGACCTTGCAAACCACTGGTAATGACTCTACCAACCACTGTTAATCACTTATCCGACCTCTAAAAATTACTTTGCCTAACAATTGTAATGCTTTTGCCAACCACTGTTAATCACTAATGCGACCTCAAAAAATGACTTTGCCCAACAATTGTAATGACTTTGCCAACCACTGTTAATCTTTTAACCGACCTCTAAAAATGACATTGCCCAATAATTGTAATGACTTCTCCCAACAATTGAAATGACTTAGCCCAACAATTGTAATGACTTTGCCCAACAATTGTAATGACTTTGCCGAACAATTTTAATGACTCTGCCCAATCAATTGTAATGACTTAACCAACCACTGTTAATCACTTATCCGACCTCTAAAAATAACTTTGCCCAACAATTGTAATACTTTTGCCAACCACTGTTAATCAATAATCCAACCTCTAAGAATGACTTTGCTCAACAATTGTAATGACTTTGCCCAACAATTGTAATGACTTTGCCCAACAATTGTAATGACTTAACCCAACAATTGTAATGACTTTGCCCAACAATTGGAATGACTTTGCCCAACAATTGTAATGACTATGCCCAACAATTGTAATGTTTTGCCCAACAATTGTAATGACTTTGCCAACCACTGGTAATCACTTATCCGACCTCTAAAAATAACTTTGCTCAACAATTGTAATGACTTTGCCCAACAATTGTAATGACTTTGCCCAACAATTGTAATGACTTAACCCAACAATTGTAATGACTTTGCCCAACAATTGGAATGACTTAACCCAACAATTGTAATGACTTTGCCCAACAATTGGAATGACTTTGCCCAACAATTGTAATGACTATGCTCAACAATTGTAATGACTTTGCCCAACAATTGTATTGTTTTGCTCAACAATTGTAATGACTTTGCCCAACAATTGTAATTACTTTGCCCAACAATTGTAATGACTCTGCCCAATAATAGAAATGACTTTGCCAACCACTGTTAATCACTTATCCGACCTCTTAAAATGACTTTGCCAATCAATTGTAATGACCTTGCAAACCACTGGTAATGACTCTACCAACCACTGTTAATCACTTATGCGACCTCAAAAAATGACTTTGCCCAACAATTGTAATGACTTAGCCCAACAATTGTAATGACTTTGCCCAACAATTGTAATGATTCTGCCCAATAATTGTAATGACTTTGCCAACCACTGCTAATCACTTATCCGACCTCTTAAAATGACTTTGCCAATCAATTGTAATGACCTTGCAAACGACTGGTAATGACTCTACCAAACACTGTTAATAACTTATCCGACCTCTAAAAATTACTTTGCCTAACAATTGTAATGCATTTGCCAACCAATGTTAATCACTAATGCGACCTCAAAAAATGACTTTGCCAACCACTGTTAATAACTTATCCGACCTCTTAAAATGACTTTGCCAATCAATTGTAATGACCTTGCAAACCACTGGTAATGACTCTACCAACCACTGTTAATTACTTATGCGACCTCAAAAAATGACTTTGCCCAACAATTGTAATGACTTTGCCAACCACTGTTAATCTTTTAACCGACCTCTAAAAATGACATTGCCCAATAATTGTAATGACTTTTCCCAACAATTGTAATGACTTAGCCCAACAATTGTAATGACTTTGCCCAACAATTGTAATGATTCTGCCCAATAATTGTAATGACTTTGCCAACCACTGCTAATCACTTATCCGACCTCTTAAAATGACTTTGCCAATCAATTGTAATGACCTTGCAAACCACTGGTAATGACTCTACCAAACACTGTTAATCACTTATCCGACCTCTAAAAATTACTTTGCCTAACAATTGTAATGCATTTGCCAACCAATGTTAATCACTAATGCGACCTCAAAAAATGACTTTGCCCAACAATTGTAATGACTTTGCCAACCACTGTTAATCTTTTAACCGACCTCTAAAAATGACATTGCCCAATAATTGTAATGACTTTGCCCAACAATTGTAATGACTTTGCCCAACAATTGTAATGACTTTGCCCAACAATTGTAATGACTTCGCCCAACAATTGTAATGACTTTGCCCAACAATTGTAATGTTTTGCCCAACAATTGTAATGACTTTGCCAACCACTGTTAATCACTTATCCGACCTCTAAAAATGACAATATTCAACAATTGTAATGACTCTGCCCAACAATTGTAATGACTTTGCCAACCACTGTTAATCACTTATCCGACCTCTTAAAATGACTTTGCCAATCAATTGTAATGACCTAGCAAACCACTGGTAATGACTCTACCAACCACTGTTAATCACTTATCCAACCTCTAAAAATAACTTTGCCTTACTATTGTAATGCTTTTGCCAACCACTGTTAATCACTTATGCGACCTCAAAAAATGACTTTGCCCAACAATTGTAATGACTTTGCCATTCACAGGTAATGACTTTGCCAACCACTGTTAATCACTTAACCGACCTCTAAAAATGACATTGCCCAATAATTGTAATGACTTTGCCTAACAATTGTAATGACTTAGCCCAACAATTGTAATGACTTTGCCCAACAATTGGAATGACTTTGCCCAACAATTGTAATGACTTTGCCCAACAATTGTAATGACTTTGCCCAACAATTGTAATGACTTTGCCCAACAATTGTACTGACTCTGCCCAATCAATTGTAATGACTTTGCCAACCACTGTTAATCACTTATCCGACCTCTAAAAATGACTTTGCTCAAAAATTTAATGACTTTGCCCAACAATTGTAATGTTTTGCCCAACAATTGTAATGACTTTGCCAACCACTGTTAATCACTTATCCGACCTCTAAAAATGACTATGCTCAACAATTGTAATGACTTTGCCCAACAATTGTAATGTTTTGCTCAACAATTGTAATGACTTTGCCCAACAATTGCAATTACTTTGCCCAACAATTGTAATGACTCTGCCCAATAATTGAAATGACTTTGCCAACCACTGTTAATCACTTATCCGACCTCTTAAAATGACTTTGCCAATCAATTGTAATGACCTTGCAAACCACTGGTAATGATTCTACCAACCACTGTTAATCACTTATCCTACCTCTAAAAATTACTTTGCCTAACAATTGTAATGCTTTTGCCAACCACTGTTAATCACTTATGCGATCTCAAAAAATGACTTTGCCCCTCAAATTGTAATGACTTTGCCAACCACTGTTAATCTTTTAACCGACCTCTAAAAATGACATTGCCCAATAATTGTAATGACTTTTCCCAACAATTGTAATGACTTAGCCCAACAATTGTAATGACTTTGCCCAACAATTGGAATGACTTTGCCCAACAATTGTAATGACTTTGCCAACAACTGTTAATCACTTATCCGACCTCTAAAAATGACTTTGCTCAACAATTTTAATGACTTTGCCCAACAATTGTAATGACTTTGCCCAACAATTGTAATGACTTTGCCGAACAATTATAATGACTCAGCCCAATAAATTGTAATGACTTTACCAACCACTGTTAATCACTTAACCGACCTCTAAAAATAACTTTGCCCAACAATTTTAATACTTTTGCCAACCACTGTTAACCAAAAATCCGACCTCTAAGAATGACTTTGCCCAACAATTGTAATGACCTAGCAAACCACTGGTAATGACTCTACCAACCACTGTTAATCACTTATCCAACCTCTAAAAATAACTTTGCCTAACAATTGTAATGCTTTTGCCAACCATTGTTAATCACTCATGCGACCTCAAAAAATGACTTAGCCCAACAATTGTAATGACTTTGCCCAACAATTGGAATGACTTTGCCCAACAATTGTAATGACTTTGCCCAACAATTGTAATGACTTTGCCCAACAATTGTAATGACTTTGCCCAACAATTGTACTGACTCTGCCCAAACAATTGTAATGACTTTGCCAACCACTGTTAATCACTTATCCGACCTCTAAAAATGACTTTGCCAATCAATTGTAATGACCTTGCAAACCACTGGTAATGATTCTACCAACCACTGTTAATCACTTATCCTACCTCTAAAAATTACTTTGACTAACAATTGTAATGCTTTTGCCAACCACTGTTAATCACTTATGCGATCTCAAAAAATTACTTTGCCCCTCAAATTGTAATGACTTTGCCAACCACTGTAAATCTTTTAACCGACCTCTAAAAATGACATTGCCCAATAATTGTAATGACTTTTCCCAACAATTGTAATGACTTAGCCCAACAATTGTAATGACTTTGCCCAACAATTGGAATGACTTTGCCCAACAATTGTAATGACTTTGCCAACAACTGTTAATCACTTATCCGACCTCTAAAAATGACTTTGCTCAACAATTTTAATGACTTTGCCCAACAATTGTACTGACTCTGCCCAATCAATTGTAATGACTTTGCCAACCACTGTTAATCACTTATCCGACCTCTAAAAATGACTTTGCCAATCAATTGTAATGACCTTGCAAACCACTGGTAATGATTCTACCAACCACTGTTAATCACTTATCCTACCTCTAAAAATTACTTTGCCTTACAATTGTAATGCTTTTGCCAACCACTGTTAATCACTTATGCGATCTCAAAAAATGACTTTGCCCCTCAAATTGTAATGACTTTGCCTACCACTGTTAATCTTTTAACCGACCTCTAAAAATGACATTGCCCAATAATTGTAATGACTTTTCCCAACAATTGTAATGACTTAGCCCAACAATTGTAATGACTTTGCCCAACAATTGTAATGACTTTGCCAACAACTGTTAATCACTTATCCGACCTCTAAAAATGACTTTGCTCAACAATTTTAATGACTTTGCCCAACAATTGTAATGACTTTGCCCAACAATTGTAATGACTTTGCCGAACAATTATAATGACTCAGCCCAATAAATTGTAATGACTTTACCAACCACTGTTAATCACTTAACCGACCTCTAAAAATAACTTTGCCCAACAATTTTAATACTTTTGCCAACCACTGTTAATCAAAAATCCGACCTCTAAGAATGACTTTGCCCAACAATTGTAATGACCTAGCAAACCACTGGTAATGACTCTACCAACCACTGTTAATCACTTATCCAACCTCTAAAAATAACTTTGCCTAACAATTGTAATGCTTTTGCCAACCATTGTTAATCACTTATGCGACCTCAAAAAATGACTTAGCCCAACAATTGTAATGACTTTGCCCAACAATTGGAATGACTTTGCCCAACAATTGTAATGACTTTGCCCAACAATTGTAATGACTTTGCCCAACAATTGTAATGACTTTGCCCAACAATTGTACTGACTCTGCCCAATCAATTGTAATGACTTTGCCAACCACTGTTAATCACTTATCCGACCTCTAAAAATGACTTTGCTCAAAAATTTTAATGACTTTGCCCAACAATTGTAATGTTTTGCCCAACAATTGTAATGACTTTGCCAACCACTGTTAATCACTTATCCGACCTCTAAAAATGACTATGCTCAACAATTGTAATGACTTTGCCCAACAATTGTAATGTTTTGCTCAACAATTGTAATGACTTTGCCCAACAATTGTAATTACTTTGCCCAACAATTGAAATGACTCTGCCCAATAATTGAAATGACTTTGCCAACCGCTGTTAATCACTTATCCGACCTCTTAAAATGACTTTGCCAATCAATTGTAATGACCTTGCAAACCACTGGTAATGACTCTACCAACCACTGTTAATCACTTATTCGACCTCTAAAAATTACTTTGCCTAACAATTGTAATGCTTTTGCCAACCACTGTTAATCACTTATGCGACCTCAAAAAATGACTTTGCCCAACAATTGTAATGACTTTGCCAACCACTGTTAATCTTTTAACCGACCTCTAAAAATGACATTGCCCAATAATTGTAATGACTTTTCCCAACAATTGTAATGACTTAGCCCAACAATTGTAATGACTTTGCCCAACAATTGTAATGATTCTGCCCAATAATTGTAATTACTTTGCCAACCACTGTTAATCACTTATCCGACCTCTTAAAATGACTTTGCCAATCAATTGTAATGACCTTGCAAACCACTGGTAATGATTCTACCAACCACTGTTAATCACTTATCCTACCTCTAAAAATTACTTTGCCTAACAATTGTAATGCTTTTACCAACCACTGTTAATCACTTATGCGATCTCAAAAAATGACTTTGCCCAACAATTGTTATGACTTTGCCAACCACTGTTAATCTTTTAACCGACCTCTAAAAATGACATTGCCCAATAATTGTAATGACTTTTCCCAACAATTGTAATGACTTAGCCCAACAATTGTAATGACTTTGCCCAACAATTGGAATGACTTTGCCCAACAATTGTAATGACTTTGCCAACAACTGTTAATCACTTATCCGACCTCTAAAAATGACTTTGCTCAACAATTTTAATGACTTTGCCCAACAATTGTAATGACTTTGCCCAACAATTGTAATGACTTTGCCGAACAATTGTAATGACTCAGCCCAATAAATTGTAATGACTTTACCAACCACTGTTAATCACTTATCCGACCTCTAAAAATGACTATGCTCAACAATTGTAATGACTTTGCCCAACAATTGTAATGTTTTGCTCAACAATTGTAATGACTTTGCCCAACAATTGTAATTACTTTGCCCAACAATTGTAATGACTCTGCCCAATAATTGAAATGACTTTGCCAACCACTGTTAATCACTTATCCGACCTCTTAAAATGACTTTGCCAATCAATTGTAATGACCTTGCAAACCACTGGTAATGACTCTACCAACCACTGTTAATCACTTATTCGACCTCTAAAAATTACTTTGCCTAACAATTGTAATGCTTTTGCCAACCACTGTTAATCAGTTATGCGACCTCAAAAAATGACTTTGCCCAACAATTGTAATGACTTTGCCAACCACTGTTAATCTTTTAACCGACCTCTAAAAATGACATTGCCCAATAATTGTAATGACTTTTCCCAACAATTGTAATGACTTAGCCCAACAATTGTAATGACTTTGCCCAACAATTGGAATGACTTTGCCCAACAATTGTAATGACTTTGCCAACAACTGTTAATCACTTATCCGACCTCTAAAAATGACTTTGCTCAACAATTGTAATGACTTTGCCCAACAATTGTAATGTTTTGCTCAACAATTGTAATGACTTTGCCCAACAATTGTAATTACTTTGCCCAACAATTGTAATGACTCTGCCCAATAATTGAAATGACTTTGCCAACCACTGTTAATCACTTATCCGACCTCTTAAAATGACTTTGCCAATCAATTGTAATGACCTTGCAAACCACTGGTAATGATTCTACCAACCACTGTTAATCACTTATCCTACCTCTAAAAATTACTTTGCCTAACAATTGAAATGCTTTTGCCAACCACTGTTAATCACTTATGCGATCTCAAAAAATGACTTTGCCCAACAATTGTTATGACTTTGCCAACCACTGTTAATCTTTTAACCGACCTCTAAAAATGACATTGCCCAATAATTGTAATGACTTAGCCCAACAATTGTAATGACTCTGCCCAACAATTGTAATGACTCTGCCCAACAATTGTAATGATTCTGCCCAATAATTGTAATTACTTTGCCAACCACTGTTAATCACTTATCCGACCTCTTAAAATGACTTTGCCAATCAATTGTAATGACCTTGCAAACCACTGGTAATGATTCTACCAACCACTGTTAATCACTTATCCTACCTCTAAAAATTACTTTGCCTAACAATTGTAATGCTTTTGCCAACCACTGTTAATCACTTATGCGATCTCAAAAAATGACTTTGCCCAACAATTGTTATGACTTTGCCAACCACTGTTAATCTTTTAACCGACCTCTAAAAATGACTTTGCTCAACAATTTTAATGACTTTGCCCAACAATTGTAATGACTTTTCCCAACAATTGTAATGACTTAGCCCAACAATTGTAATGACTTTGCCCAACAATTGTAATGATTCTGCCCAATAATTGTAATTACTTTGCCAACCACTGTTAATCACTTATCCGACCTCTAAAAATGACTTTGCCAATCAATTGTAATGACCTTGCAAACCACTGGTAATGATTCTACCAACCACTGTTAATCACTTATCCTACCTCTAAAAATTACTTTGCCTAACAATTGTAATGCTTTTGCCAACCACTGTTAATCACTTATGCGATCTCAAAAAATGACTTTGCCCAACAATTGTTATGACTTTGCCAACCACTGTTAATCTTTTAACCGACCTCTAAAAATGACATTGCCCAATAATTGTAATGACTTTTCCCAACAATTGTAATGACTTAGCCCAACAATTGTAATGACTTTGCCCAACAATTGGAATGACTTTGCCCAACAATTGTAATGACTTTGCCAACAACTGTTAATCACTTATCCGACCTCTAAAAATGACTTTGCTCAACAATTTTAATGACTTTGCCCAACAATTGTAATGACTTTGCCCAACAATTGTAATGACTTTGCCGAACAATTGTAATGACACAGCCCAATAAATTGTAATGACTTTACCAACCACTGTTAATCACTTAACCGACCTCTAAAAATAACTTTGCCCAACAATTTAAATACTTTTGCCAACCACTGTTAATCAAAAATCCGACCTCTAAGAATAACTTTGCCCAACAATTGTAATGACTTTGCCCAACAATTGTAATGACTTTGCCAACCACTGTTAATCACTTATCCGACCTCTAAAAATAACTTTGCTCAACAATTGTAATGACTTTGCCCAACATTTGTAATGACTTTGCCCAACAATTGTAATGACTTTGCCAACCACTGTTAATCACTTATCCGAGTTCTAAAAATGACTTTGCTCAACAATTGTAATGACTTTGCCCAACAATCGTAATGACTTTGCCCAACAATTCTAATGACTTTGCCCAACAATTGTAATGACTTTGCCCAACAATTGTAATGACTTTGCCCAACAATTGTAATGACTTTGCCCAACAATTGTAATGACTTTGCTTAACAATTGTAATTACTTTGCCCAACAATTGTAATGACTCTGCCCAATAATTGAAATGACTTTGCCAACCACTGTTAATCACTAATCCGACATCTTAAAATGACTTTGCCAATCAATTGTAATGACCTTGCAAACCACTGGTAATGACTCTACCAACCACTGTTAATCACTTATTCGACCTCTAAAAATTACTTTGCCTAACAATTGTTATGCTTTTGCCAACCACTGTTAATCACTTATGCGACCTCAAAAAATGACTTTGCCCAACAATTGTAATGACTTTGCCAACCACTGTTAATCTTTTAACCGACCTCTAAAAATGACATTGCCCAATAATTGTAATGACTTTTCCCAACAATTGTAATGACTTAGCCCAACAATTGTAATGACTTTGCCCAACAATTGTAATGATTCTGCCCAATAATTGTAATGACTTTGCCAACCACTGTTAATCACTTTTCCGACCTCTTAAAATGACTTTGCCAATCAATTGTAATGACCTTGCAAACCACTGGTAATGACTCAACCAACCACTGTAAATCACTTATCCGACCTCTAAAAATTACTTTGCCTAACAATTGTAATGCTTTTGCCAACCAATGTTAATCACTAATGCGACCTCAAAGAATGACTTTGCTCAACAATTGTAATGACTTTGCCAACCACTGTTAATCTTTTAACCGACCTCTAAAAATGACATTGCCCAATAATTGTAATGACTTTTCCCAACAATTGTAATGACTTTGCCGAACAATTTTAATGACTCTGCCCAATCAATTGTAATGACTTTACCAACCACTGTTAATCACTTATCCGACTTCTAAAAATAACTTTGCCCAACAATTGTAATACTTTTGCCAACCATCGTTAATCAATAATCCAACCTCTTAGAATGACTTTGCCCAACAATTGTAATGACTTTGCCCAACAATTGTAATGACTTTGCCAACCACTGTTAATCACTTATCCGACCTCTAAAAATAACTTTGCTCAACAATTGTAATGACTTTGCCCAACAATTGTAATGACTTTGCCCAACAATTGTAATGACTTTGCCCAACAATTGTAATGACTTTGCCCAACAATTGTAATGACTCTGCCCAATCAATTGTAATGACTTTGCCCAACAATTGTAATGACTTTGCCCAACAATTGTAATGACTTTGCCCAACAATTGTAATGACTTTGCCAACTACTGTTAATCACTTATCCGACCTCTAAAAATGACAATGCTCAACAATTGTAATTACTCTGCCCAACAATTGTAATGACTTTGCCAACCACTGTTAATCACTTATCCGACCTCTTAAAATGACTTTGCCAATCAATTGTAATGACCTAGCAAACCACTGGTAATGACTCTACCAACCACTGTAAATCACTTATCCAACCTCTAAAAATAACTTTGCCTAACAATTGTAATGCTTTTGCCAACCACTGTTAATCACTTATGCGACCTCAAAAAATGACTTTGCCCAACAATTGTAATGACTTTGCCATTCACAGGTAATGACTTTGCCAACCACTGTTAATCACTTAACCGACCTCTAAAAATGACATTGCCCAATAATTGTATTGACTTTGCCTAACAATTGTAATGACTTAGCCCAACAATTGTAATGACATTGCCCAACAATTGGAATGACTTTGCCCAACAATTGTAATGACTTTGCCCAACAAATGTAATGACTTTGCCCAACAATTGTAATGACTTTGCCCAACAATTGTAATGACTCTGCCCAATCAATTGTAATGACTTTGCCAACCACTGTTAATCACTTATCCGACCTCTAAAAATGACTTTGCTCAAAAATTTTAATGACTTTGCCCAACAATTGTAATGTTTTGCCCAACAATTGTAATGACTTTGCCAACCACTGTTAATCACTTATCCGACCTCTAAAAATGACTATGCTCAACAATTGTAATGACTTTGCCCAACAATAGTAATGTTTTGCTCAACAATTGTAATGACTTTGCCCAACAATTGTAATTACTTTGCCCAACAATTGTAATGACTCTGCCCAATAATTGAAATGACTTTGCCAACCACTGTTAATCACTTATCCAACCTCTAAAAATAACTTTGCCTAACAATTGTAATGCTTTTGCCAACCACTGTTAATCACTTATGCGACCTCAAAAAATGACTTTGCCCAACAATTGTAATGACTCTGCCATTCACAGGTAATGACTTTGCCAACCACTGTTAATCACTTAACCGACCTCTAAAAATGACATTGCCCAATAATTGTAATGACTTTGCCTAACAATTGTAATGACTTAGCCCAACAATTGTAATGACTTTGCCCAACAATTGGAATGACTTTGCCCAACAATTGTAATGACTTTGCCCAACAAATGTAATGACTTTGCCCAACAATTGTAATGACTTTGCCCAACAATTGTAATGACTCTGCCCAATCAATTGTAATGACTTTGCCAACCACTGTTAATCACTTATCCGACCTCTAAAAATGACTTTGCTCAAAAATTTTAATGACTTTGCCCAACAATTGTAATGTTTTGCCCAACAATTGTAATGACTTTGCCAACCACTGTTAATCACTTATCCGACCTCTAAAAATGACTATGCTCAACAATTGTAATGACTTTGCCCAACAATAGTAATGTTTTGCTCAACAATTGTAATGACTTTGCCCAACAATTGTAAATACTTTGCCCAACAATTGTAATGACTCTGCCCAATAATTGAAATGACTTTGCCAACCACTGTAAATCACTTATCTGACCTCTTAAAATGACTTTGCCAATCAATTGTAATGACCTTGCAAACCACTGGTAATGACTCTACCAACCACTGTAAATCACTTATTCGACCTCTAAAAATTACTTTGCCTAACAATTGTAATGCTTTTGCCAACCACTGTTAATCACTTATGCGACCTCAAAAAATGACTTTGCCCAACAATTGTAATGACTTTGCCAACCACTGTTAATCTTTTAACCGACCTCTAAAAATGACATTGCCCAATAATTGTAATGACTTTTCCCAACAATTGTAATGACTTAGCCCAACAATTGTAATGACTTTGCCCAACAATTGTAATGATTCTGCCCAATAATTGTAATGACTTTGCCAACCACTGTTAATCACTTATCCGACCTCTTAAAATGACTTTGCCAATCAATTGTAATGACCTTCCAAACCACTGGTAATGATTCTACCAACCACTGTTAATCACTTATCCTACCTCTAAAAATTACTTTGCCTAACAATTGTAATGCTTTTGCCAGCCACTGTTAATCACTTATGCGACCTCAAAAAATGAATTTGCCCAACAATTGTAATGACTTTGCCAACCACTGTTAATCTTTTAACCGACCTCTAAAAATGACATTGCCCAATAATTGTAATGACTTTTCCCAACAATTGTAATGACTTAGCCCAACAATTGTAATGACTTTGCCAAACAATTGGAATGACTTTGCCCAACAATTGTAATGACTTTGCCAACAACTGTTAATCACTTATCCGACCTCTAAAAATGACTTTGCTCAACAATTTTAATGACTTTGCCCAACAATTGTAATGACTTTGCCCAACAATTGTAATGACTTTGCCGAACAATTGTAATGACTCAGCCCAATAAATTGTAATGACTTTACCAACCACTGTTAATCACTTAACCGACCTCTAAAAATAACTTTGCCCAACAATTTTAATACTTTTGCCAACCACTGTTAATCAATAATCCGACCTCTAAGAATGACTTTGCCCAACAATTGTAATGACTTTGCCCAACAATTGTAATGACTTTGCCCAACAAATGTAATGACTTTGCCCAACAATTGTAATGACTTTGCCCAACAATTGTAATGACTCTGCCCAATCAATTGTAATGACTTTGCCAACCACTGTTAATCACTTATCCGACCTCTAAAAATGACTTTGCTCAAAAATTTTAATGACTTTGCCCAACAATTGTAATGTTTTGCCCAACAATTGTAATGACTTTGCCAACCACTGTTAATCACTTATCCGACCTCTAAAAATGACTATGCTCAACAATTGTAATGACTTTGCCCAACAATAGTAATGTTTTGCTCAACAATTGTAATGACTTTGCCCAACAATTGTAATTACTTTGCCCAACAATTGTAATGACTCTGCCCAATAATTGAAATGACTTTGCCAACCACTGTAAATCACTTATCTGACCTCTTAAAATGACTTTGCCAATCAATTGTAATGACCTTGCAAACCACTGGTAATGACTCTACCAACCACTGTAAATCACTTATTCGACCTCTAAAAATTACTTTGCCTAACAATTGTAATGCTTTTGCCAACCACTGTTAATCACTTATGCGACCTCAAAAAATGACTTTGCCCAACAATTGTAATGACTTTGCCAACCACTGTTAATCTTTTAACCGACCTCTAAAAATGACATTGCCCAATAATTGTAATGACTTTTCCCAACAATTGTAATGACTTAGCCCAACAATTGTAATGACTTTGCCCAACAATTGTAATGATTCTGCCCAATAATTGTAATGACTTTGCCAACCACTGTTAATCACTTATCCGACCTCTTAAAATGACTTTGCCAATCAATTGTAATGACCTTCCAAACCACTGGTAATGATTCTACCAACCACTGTTAATCACTTATCCTACCTCTAAAAATTACTTTGCCTAACAATTGTAATGCTTTTGCCAGCCACTGTTAATCACTTATGCGACCTCAAAAAATGAATTTGCCCAACAATTGTAATGACTTTGCCAACCACTGTTAATCTTTTAACCGACCTCTAAAAATGACATTGCCCAATAATTGTAATGACTTTTCCCAACAATTGTAATGACTTAGCCCAACAATTGTAATGACTTTGCCAAACAATTGGAATGACTTTGCCCAACAATTGTAATGACTTTGCCAACAACTGTTAATCACTTATCCGACCTCTAAAAATAACTTTGCTCAACAATTGTAATGACTTTGCCAAACATTTGTAATGACTTTGCCCAACAATTGTAATGACTTTGCCAACCACTGTTAATCACTTATCCGACCTCTAAAAATGACTTTGCTCAACAATTGTAATGACTTAGCCCAACAATTGTAATGACTTTGCCAAACAATTGGAATGACTTTGCCCAACAATTGTAATGACTTTGCCAACAACTGTTAATCACTTATACGACCTCTAAAAATAACTTTGCTCAACAATTGTAATGACTTTGCCAAACATTTGTAATGACTTTGCCCAACAATTGTAATGACTTTGCCAACCACTGTTAATCACTTATCCGACCTCTAAAAATGACTTTGCCAATCAATTGTAATGACCTTCCAAACCACTGGTAATGATTCTACCAACCACTGTTAATCACTTATCCTACCTCTAAAAATTACTTTGCCTAACAATTGTAATGCTTTTGCCAGCCACTGTTAATCACTTATGCGACCTCAAAAAATGAATTTGCCCAACAATTGTAATGACTTTGCCAACCACTGTTAATCTTTTAACCGACCTCTAAAAATGACATTGCCCAATAATTGTAATGACTTTTCCCAACAATTGTAATGACTTAGCCCAACAATTGTAATGACTTTGCCAAACAATTGGAATGACTTTGCCCAACAATTGTAATGACTTTGCCAACAACTGTTAATCACTTATCCGACCTCTAAAAATGACTTTGCTCAACAATTTTAATGACTTTGCCCAACAATTGTAATGACTTTGCCCAACAATTGTAATGACTTTGCCGAACAATTGTAATGACTCAGCCCAATAAATTGTAATGACTTTACCAACCACTGTTAATCACTTAACCGACCTCTAAAAATAACTTTGCCCAACAATTTTAATACTTTTGCCAACCACTGTTAATCAATAATCCGACCTCTAAGAATGACTTTGCCCAACAATTGTAATGACTTTGCCCAACAATTGTAATGACTTTGCCAACCACTGTTAATCACTTATCCGACCTCTAAAAATGACTTTGCTCAACAATTGTAATGACTTTGCCCAACAATTGTAATGACTTTGCCCAACAATTCTAATGACTTTGCCCAACAATTGTAATGACTTTGCCCAACAATTGTAATGACTTTGCCCAACAATTGTAATGACTTTGCCCAACAATTGTAATGACTTTGCCCAACAATTCTAATGACTTTGCCCAACAATTGTAATGACTTTGCCCAACAATTCTAATGACTTTGCCCAACAATTGTAATGACTTTGCCCAACAATTGTAATGACTTTGCCCAACAATTGTAATGACTCTGCCCAATCAATTGTAATGACTTTGCCAACCACTGTTAATCACTTATCCGACCTCTAAAAATGACTTTGCTCAAAAATTTTAATGACTTTGCCCAACAATTGTAATGTTTTGCCCAACAATTGTAATGACTTTGCCAACCACTGTTAATCACTTATGCGACCTCAAAAAATGACTTTGCCCAACAATTGTAATGACTTTGCCAACCACTGTTAATCTTTTAACCGACCTCTAAAAATGACATTGCCTAACAATTGTAATGCTTTTGCCAACCACTGTTAATCACTTATGCGACCTCAAAAAATGACTTTGCCCAACAATTGTAATGACTTTGCCAACCACTGTTAATCTTTTAACCGACCTCTAAAAATGACATTGCCCAATAATTGTAATGACTTTTCCCAACAATTGTAATGACTTAGCCCAACAATTGTAATGACTTTGCCCAACAATTGTAATGATTCTGCCCAATAATTGTAATGACTTTGCCAACCACTGTTAATCACTTATCCGACCTCTTAAAATGACTTTGCCAATCAATTGTAATGACCTTCCAAACCACTGGTAATGATTCTACCAACCACTGTTAATCACTTATCCTACCTCTAAAAATTACTTTGCCTAACAATTGTAATGCTTTTGCCAGCCACTGTTAATCTTTTAACCGACCTCTAAAAATGACATTGCCCAATAATTGTAATGACTTTTCCCAACAATTGTAATGACTTAGCCCAACAATTGTAATGACTTTGCCAAACAATTGGAATGACTTTGCCCAACAATTGTAATGACTTTGCCAACAACTGTTAATCACTTATCCGACCTCTAAAAATAACTTTGCTCAACAATTGTAATGACTTTGCCAAACATTTGTAATGACTTTGCCCAACAATTGTAATGACTTTGCCAACCACTGTTAATCACTTATCCGACCTCTAAAAATGACTTTGCTCAACAATTGTAATGACTTAGCCCAACAATTGTAATGACTTTGCCAAACAATTGGAATGACTTTGCCCAACAATTGTAATGACTTTGCCAACAACTGTTAATCACTTATCCGACCTCTAAAAATAACTTTGCTCAACAATTGTAATGACTTTGCCAAACATTTGTAATGACTTTGCCCAACAATTGTAATGACTTTGCCAACCACTGTTAATCACTTATCCGACCTCTAAAAATGACTTTGCCAATCAATTGTAATGACCTTCCAAACCACTGGTAATGATTCTACCAACCACTGTTAATCACTTATCCTACCTCTAAAAATTACTTTGCCTAACAATTGTAATGCTTTTGCCAGCCACTGTTAATCACTTATGCGACCTCAAAAAATGAATTTGCCCAACAATTGTAATGACTTTGCCAACCACTGTTAATCTTTTAACCGACCTCTAAAAATGACATTGCCCAATAATTGTAATGACTTTTCCCAACAATTGTAATGACTTAGCCCAACAATTGTAATGACTTTGCCAAACAATTGGAATGACTTTGCCCAACAATTGTAATGACTTTGCCAACAACTGTTAATCACTTATCCGACCTCTAAAAATGACTTTGCTCAACAATTTTAATGACTTTGCCCAACAATTGTAATGACTTTGCCCAACAATTGTAATGACTTTGCCGAACAATTGTAATGACTCAGCCCAATAAATTGTAATGACTTTACCAACCACTGTTAATCACTTAACCGACCTCTAAAAATAACTTTGCCCAACAATTTTAATACTTTTGCCAACCACTGTTAATCAATAATCCGACCTCTAAGAATGACTTTGCCCAACAATTGTAATGACTTTGCCCAACAATTGTAATGACTTTGCCAACCACTGTTAATCACTTATCCGACCTCTAAAAATGACTTTGCTCAACAATTGTAATGACTTTGCCCAACAATTGTAATGACTTTGCCCAACAATTCTAATGACTTTGCCCAACAATTGTAATGACTTTGCCCAACAATTGTAATGACTTTGCCCAACAATTGTAATGACTTTGCCCAACAATTGTAATGACTTTGCCCAACAATTCTAATGACTTTGCCCAACAATTGTAATGACTTTGCCCAACAATTCTAATGACTTTGCCCAACAATTGTAATGACTTTGCCCAACAATTGTAATGACTTTGCCCAACAATTGTAATGACTCTGCCCAATCAATTGTAATGACTTTGCCAACCACTGTTAATCACTTATCCGACCTCTAAAAATGACTTTGCTCAAAAATTTTAATGACTTTGCCCAACAATTGTAATGTTTTGCCCAACAATTGTAATGACTTTGCCAACCACTGTTAATCTTTTAACCGACCTCTAAAAATGACATTGCCCAATAATTGTAATGACTTTTGCCAACCACTGTTAATCACTTATGCGACCTCAAAAAATGACTTTGCCCAACAATTGTAATGACTTTGCCAACCACTGTTAATCTTTTAACCGACCTCTAAAAATGACATTGCCCAATAATTGTAATGACTTTTCCCAACAATTGTAATGACTTAGCCCAACAATTGTAATGACTTTGCCCAACAATTGTAATGATTCTGCCCAATAATTGTAATGACTTTGCCAACCACTGTTAATCACTTATCCGACCTCTTAAAATGACTTTGCCAATCAATTGTAATGACCTTCCAAACCACTGGTAATGATTCTACCAACCACTGTTAATCACTTATCCTACCTCTAAAAATTACTTTGCCTAACAATTGTAATGCTTTTGCCAGCCACTGTTAATCACTTATGCGACCTCAAAAAATGAATTTGCCCAACAATTGTAATGACTTTGCCAACCACTGTTAATCTTTTAACCGACCTCTAAAAATGACATTGCCCAATAATTGTAATGACTTTTCCCAACAATTGTAATGACTTAGCCCAACAATTGTAATGACTTTGCCAAACAATTGGAATGACTTTGCCCAACAATTGTAATGACTTTGCCAACAACTGTTAATCACTTATCCGACCTCTAAAAATAACTTTGCTCAACAATTGTAATGACTTTGCCAAACATTTGTAATGACTTTGCCCAACAATTGTAATGACTTTGCCAACCACTGTTAATCACTTATCCGACCTCTAAAAATGACTTTGCTCAACAATTGTAATGACTTAGCCCAACAATTGTAATGACTTTGCCAAACAATTGGAATGACTTTGCCCAACAATTGTAATGACTTTGCCAACAACTGTTAATCACTTATCCGACCTCTAAAAATAACTTTGCTCAACAATTGTAATGACTTTGCCAAACATTTGTAATGACTTTGCCCAACAATTGTAATGACTTTGCCAACCACTGTTAATCACTTATCCGACCTCTAAAAATGACTTTGCCAATCAATTGTAATGACCTTCCAAACCACTGGTAATGATTCTACCAACCACTGTTAATCACTTATCCTACCTCTAAAAATTACTTTGCCTAACAATTGTAATGCTTTTGCCAGCCACTGTTAATCACTTATGCGACCTCAAAAAATGAATTTGCCCAACAATTGTAATGACTTTGCCAACCACTGTTAATCTTTTAACCGACCTCTAAAAATGACATTGCCCAATAATTGTAATGACTTTTCCCAACAATTGTAATGACTTAGCCCAACAATTGTAATGACTTTGCCAAACAATTGGAATGACTTTGCCCAACAATTGTAATGACTTTGCCAACAACTGTTAATCACTTATCCGACCTCTAAAAATGACTTTGCTCAACAATTTTAATGACTTTGCCCAACAATTGTAATGACTTTGCCCAACAATTGTAATGACTTTGCCGAACAATTGTAATGACTCAGCCCAATAAATTGTAATGACTTTACCAACCACTGTTAATCACTTAACCGACCTCTAAAAATAACTTTGCCCAACAATTTTAATACTTTTGCCAACCACTGTTAATCAATAATCCGACCTCTAAGAATGACTTTGCCCAACAATTGTAATGACTTTGCCCAACAATTGTAATGACTTTGCCAACCACTGTTAATCACTTATCCGACCTCTAAAAATGACTTTGCTCAACAATTGTAATGACTTTGCCCAACAATTGTAATGACTTTGCCCAACAATTCTAATGACTTTGCCCAACAATTGTAATGACTTTGCCCAACAATTGTAATGACTTTGCCCAACAATTGTGACTTTGCCCAACAATTGTAATGACTTTGCCCAACAATTCTAATGACTTTGCCCAACAATTGTAATGACTTTGCCCAACAATTCTAATGACTTTGCCCAACAATTGTAATGACTTTGCCCAACAATTGTAATGACTTTGCCCAACAATTGTAATGACTCTGCCCAATCAATTGTAATGACTTTGCCAACCACTGTTAATCACTTATCCGACCTCTAAAAATGACTTTGCTCAAAAATTTTAATGACTTTGCCCAACAATTGTAATGTTTTGCCCAACAATTGTAATGACTTTGCCAACCACTGTTAATCTTTTAACCGACCTCTAAAAATGACATTGCCCAATAATTGTAATGACTTTTCCCAACAATTGTAATGACTTAGCCCAACAATTGTAATGACTTTGCCCAACAATTGGAATGACTTTGCCCAACAATTGTAATGACTTTGCCAACAACTGTTAATCACTTATCCGACCTCTAAAAATGACTTTGCTCAACAATTTTAATGACTTTGCCCAACAATTGTAATGACTTTGCCCAACAATTGTAATGACTTTGCCGAACAATTGTAATGACTCAGCCCAATAAATTGTAATGACTTTACCAACCACTGTTAATCACTTAACCGACCTCTAAAAATAACTTTGCCCAACAATTTAAATACTTTTGCCAACCACTGTTAATCAAAAATCCGACCTCTAAGAATGACTTTGCCCAACAATTGTAATGACTTTGCCCAACAATTGTAATGACTTTGCCAACCACTGTTAATCACTAATCCGACCTCTAAAAATAACTTTGCTCAACAATTGTAATGACTTTGCCAAACATTTGTAATGACTTTGCCCAACAATTGTAATGACTTTGCCAACCACTGTTAATCACTTATCCGACCTCTAAAAATGACTTTGCTCAACAATTGTAATGACTTTGCCCAACAATTGTAATGACTTTGCCCAACAATTCTAATGACTTTGCCCAACAATTGTAATGACTTTGCCCAACAATTCTAATGACTTTGCCCAACAATTGTAATGACTTTGCCCAACAATTGTAATGACTTTGCTTAACAATTGTAATTACTTTGCCCAACAATTGTAATGACTCTGCCCAATAATTGAAATGACTTTGCCAACCACTGTTAATCACTAATCCGACATCTTAAAATGACTTTGCCAATCAATTGTAATGACCTTGCAAACCACTGGTAATGACTCTACCAACCACTGTTAATCACTTATTCGACCTCTAAAAATTACTTTGCCTAACAATTGTTATGCTTTTGCCAACCACTGTTAATCACTTATGCGACCTCAAAAAATGACTTTGCCCAACAATTGTAATGACTTTGCCAACCACTGTTAATCTTTTAACCGACCTCTAAAAATGACATTGCCCAATAATTGTAATGACTTTTCCCAACAATTGTAATGACTTAGCCCAACAATTGTAATGACTTTGCCCAACAATTGTAATGATTCTGCCCAATAATTGTAATGACTTTGCCAACCACTGTTAATCACTTTTCCGACCTCTTAAAATGACTTTGCCAATCAATTGTAATGACCTTGCAAACCACTGGTAATGACTCAACCAACCACTGTAAATCACTTATCCGACCTCTAAAAATTACTTTGCCTAACAATTGTAATGCTTTTGCCAACCAATGTTAATCACTAATGCGACCTCAAAAAATGACTTTGCTCAACAATTGTAATGACTTTGCCAACCACTGTTAATCTTTTAACCGACCTCTAAAAATGACATTGCCCAATAATTGTAATGACTTTTCCCAACAATTGTAATGACTTTGCCGAACAATTTTAATGACTCTGCCCAATCAATTGTAATGACTTTACCAACCACTGTTAATCACTTATCCGACTTCTAAAAATAACTTTGCCCAACAATTGTAATACTTTTGCCAACCATCGTTAATCAATAATCCAACCTCTTAGAATGACTTTGCCCAACAATTGTAATGACTTTGCCCAACAATTGTAATGACTTTGCCAACCACTGTTAATCACTTATCCGACCTCTAAAAATAACTTTGCTCAACAATTGTAATGACTTTGCCCAACAATTGTAATGACTTTGCCCAACAATTGTAATGACTTTGCCCAACAATTGTAATGACTTTGCCCAACAATTGTAATGACTCTGCCCAATCAATTGTAATGACTTTGCCCAACAATTGTAATGACTTTGCCCAACAATTGTAATGACTTTGCCCAACAATTGTAATGACTTTGCCAACCACTGTTAATCACTTATCCGACCTCTAAAAATGACAATGCTCAACAATTGTAATTACTCTGCCCAACAATTGTAATGACTTTGCCAACCACTGTTAATCACTTATCCGACCTCTTAAAATGACTTTGCCAATCAATTGTAATGACCTAGCAAACCACTGGTAATGACTCTACCAACCACTGTAAATCACTTATCCAACCTCTAAAAATAACTTTGCCTAACAATTGTAATGCTTTTGCCAACCACTGTTAATCACTTATGCGACCTCAAAAAATGACTTTGCCCAACAATTGTAATGACTTTGCCATTCACAGGTAATGACTTTGCCAACCACTGTTAATCACTTAACCGACCTCTAAAAATGACATTGCCCAATAATTGTATTGACTTTGCCTAACAATTGTAATGACTTAGCCCAACAATTGTAATGACATTGCCCAACAATTGGAATGACTTTGCCCAACAATTGTAATGACTTTGCCCAACAAATGTAATGACTTTGCCCAACAATTGTAATGACTTTGCCCAACAATTGTAATGACTCTGCCCAATCAATTGTAATGACTTTGCCAACCACTGTTAATCACTTATCCGACCTCTAAAAATGACTTTGCTCAAAAATTTTAATGACTTTGCCCAACAATTGTAATGTTTTGCCCAACAATTGTAATGACTTTGCCAACCACTGTTAATCACTTATCCGACCTCTAAAAATGACTATGCTCAACAATTGTAATGACTTTGCCCAACAATAGTAATGTTTTGCTCAACAATTGTAATGACTTTGCCCAACAATTGTAATTACTTTGCCCAACAATTGTAATGACTCTGCCCAATAATTGAAATGACTTTGCCAACCACTGTAAATCACTTATCTGACCTCTTAAAATGACTTTGCCAATCAATTGTAATGACCTTGCAAACCACTGGTAATGACTCTACCAACCACTGTAAATCACTTATTCGACCTCTAAAAATTACTTTGCCTAACAATTGTAATGCTTTTGCCAACCACTGTTAATCACTTATGCGACCTCAAAAAATGACTTTGCCCAACAATTGTAATGACTTTGCCAACCACTGTTAATCTTTTAACCGACCTCTAAAAATGACATTGCCCAATAATTGTAATGACTTTTCCCAACAATTGTAATGACTTAGCCCAACAATTGTAATGACTTTGCCCAACAATTGTAATGATTCTGCCCAATAATTGTAATGACTTTGCCAACCACTGTTAATCACTTATCCGACCTCTTAAAATGACTTTGCCAATCAATTGTAATGACCTTCCAAACCACTGGTAATGATTCTACCAACCACTGTTAATCACTTATCCTACCTCTAAAAATTACTTTGCCTAACAATTGTAATGCTTTTGCCAGCCACTGTTAATCACTTATGCGACCTCAAAAAATGAATTTACCCAACAATTGTAATGACTTTGCCAACCACTGTTAATCTTTTAACCGACCTCTAAAAATGACATTGCCCAATAATTGTAATGACTTTTCCCAACAATTGTAATGACTTAGCCCAACAATTGTAATGACTTTGCCCAACAATTGGAATGACTTTGCCCAACAATTGTAATGACTTTGCCAACAACTGTTAATCACTTATCCGACCTCTAAAAATGACTTTGCTCAACAATTTTAATGACTTTGCCCAACAATTGTAATGACTTTGCCCAACAATTGTAATGACTTTGCCGAACAATTGTAATGACTCAGCCCAATAAATTGTAATGACTTTACCAACCACTGTTAATCACTTAACCGACCTCTAAAAATAACTTTGCCCAACAATTTTAATACTTTTGCCAACCACCATTAATCAATAATCCGACCTCTAAGAATGACTTTGCCCAACAATTGTAATGACTTTGCCCAACAATTGTAATGACTTTGCCAACCACTGTTAATCACTTATCCGACCTCTAAAAATGACTTTGCTCAACAATTGTAATGACTTTGCCCAACAATTGTAATGACTTTGCCCAACAATTCTAATGACTTTGCTCAACAATTGTAATGACTTAGCCCAACAATTGTAATGACTTTGCCCAACAATTGTAATGATTCTGCCCAATAATTGTAATGACTTTGCCAACCACTGTTAATCACTTATCCGACCTCTTAAAATGACTTTGCCAATCAATTGTAATGACCTTCCAAACCACTGGTAATGATTCTACCAACCACTGTTAATCACTTATCCTACCTCTAAAAATTACTTTGCCTAACAATTGTAATGCTTTTGCCAGCCACTGTTAATCACTTATGCGACCTCAAAAAATGAATTTACCCAACAATTGTAATGACTTTGCCAACCACTGTTAATCTTTTAACCGACCTCTAAAAATGACATTGCCCAATAATTGTAATGACTTTTCCCAACAATTGTAATGACTTAGCCCAACAATTGTAATGACTTTGCCCAACAATTGGAATGACTTTGCCCAACAATTGTAATGACTTTGCCAACAACTGTTAATCACTTATCCGACCTCTAAAAATGACTTTGCTCAACAATTTTAATGACTTTGCCCAACAATTGTAATGACTTTGCCCAACAATTGTAATGACTTTGCCGAACAATTGTAATGACTCAGCCCAATAAATTGTAATGACTTTACCAACCACTGTTAATCACTTAACCGACCTCTAAAAATAACTTTGCCCAACAATTTTAATACTTTTGCCAACCACCATTAATCAATAATCCGACCTCTAAGAATGACTTTGCCCAACAATTGTAATGACTTTGCCCAACAATTGTAATGACTTTGCCAACCACTGTTAATCACTTATCCGACCTCTAAAAATGACTTTGCTCAACAATTGTAATGACTTTGCCCAACAATTGTAATGACTTTGCCCAACAATTCTAATGACTTTGCTCAACAATTGTAATGACTTTGCCCAACAATTGTAATGACTTTGCCCAACAATTGTAATGACTTTGCCCAACAATTGTAATGACTTTGCCCAACAATTCTAATGACTTTGCCCAACAATTGTAATGACTTTGCCCAACAATTCTAATGACTTTGCCCAACAATTGTAATGACTTTGCCCAACAATTGTAATGACTTTGCCCAACAATTGTAATGACTCTGCCCAATCAATTGTAATGACTTTGCCAACCACTGTTAATCACTTATCCGACCTCTAAAAATGACTTTGCTCAAAAATTTTAATGACTTTGCCCAACAATTGTAATGTTTTGCCCAACAATTGTAATGACTTTGCCAACCACTGTTAATCTTTTAACCGACCTCTAAAAATGACATTGCCCAATAATTGTAATGACTTTTCCCAACAATTGTAATGACTTAGCCCAACAATTGTAATGACTTTGCCCAACAATTGGAATGACTTTGCCCAACAATTGTAATGACTTTGCCAACAACTGTTAATCACTTATCCGACCTCTAAAAATGACTTTGCTCAACAATTTTAATGACTTTGCCCAACAATTGTAATGACTTTGCCCAACAATTGTAATGACTTTGCCGAACAATTGTAATGACTCAGCCCAATAAATTGTAATGACTTTACCAACCACTGTTAATCACTTAACCGACCTCTAAAAATAACTTTGCCCAACAATTTTAATACTTTTGCCAACCACTGTTAATCAATAATCCGACCTCTAAGAATGACTTTGCCCGACAATTGTAATGACTTTGCCCAACAATTGTAATGACTTTGCCAACCACTGTTAATCACTTATCCGACCTCTAAAAATAACTTTGCTCAACAATTGTAATGACTTTGCCCAACATTTGTAATGACTTTGCCCAACAATTGTAATGACTTTGCCAACCACTGTTAATCACTTATCCGACCTCTAAAAATGACTTTGCTCAACAATTGTAATGACTTTGCCCAACAATTGTAATGACTTTGCCCAACAATTCTAATGACTTTGCCCAACAATTGTAATGACTTTGCCCAACAATTGTAATGACTTTGCCAACCACTGTTAATCACTTATCCGACCTCTAAAAATGACTTTGCTCAACAATTGTAATGACTTTGCCCAACAATTGTAATGACTTTGCCCAACAATTCTAATGACTTTGCCCAACAATTGTAATGACTTTGCCCAACAATTGTAATGACTTTGCCCAACAATTGTAATGACTTTGCCCAACAATTGTAATGACTTTGCCCAACAATTCTAATGACTTTGCCCAACAATTGTAATGACTTTGCCCAAAAATTCTAATGACTTTGCCCAACAATTGTAATGACTTTGCCCAACAATTGTAATGACTTTGCCCAACAATTGGAATGACTTTGCCCAACAATTGTAATGACTTTGCCAACCACTGCTAATCACTTATCCGACCTCTAAAAATGACTTTGCTCAAAAATTTTAATGACCTTGCCCAACAATTGTAATGTTTTGCCCAACAATTGTAATGACTTTGCCAACCACTGTTAATCACTTATCCGACCTCTAAAAATGACTATGCTCAACAATTGTAATACTTTTGCCAACCACTGTTAATCACTTATCCGACCTCTAAAAATGACTTCGCTCAACAATTGTAATGACTTTGCCCAACAATTGTAATGTTTTGCCCAACAATTGTAATGACTTTGCCAACCACTGTTAATCTTTTAACCGACCTCTAAAATGACATTGCCCAATAATTGTAATGACTTTTCCCAACAATTGTAATGACTTAGCCCAAGAATTGTAATGACTTTGCCCAACAATTGGAATGACTTTGCCCAACAATTGTAATGACTTTGCCAACAACTGTTAATCACTTATCCGACCTCTAAAAATGACTTTGCTCAACAATTTTAATGACTTTGCCCAACAATTGTAATGACTTTGCCCAACAATTGTAATGACTTTGCCGAACAATTGTAATGACTCAGCCCAATAAATTGTAATGACTTTACCAACCACTGTTAATCACTTAACCGACCTCTAAAAATAACTTTGCCCAACAATTTTAATACTTTTGCCAACCACTGTTAATCAATAATCCGACCTCTAAGAATGACTTTGCCCAACAATTGTAATGACTTTGCCCAACAATTGTAATGACTTTGCCAACCACTGTTAATCACTTATCCGACCTCTAAAAATAACTTTGCTCAACAATTGTAATGACTTTGCCCAACATTTGTAATGACTTTGCCCAACAATTGTAATGACTTTGCCAACCACTGTTAATCACTTATCCGACCTACTAAAAATGACTTTGCTCAACAATTGTAATGACTTTGCCCAACAATTGTAATGACTTTGCCCAACAATTCTAATGACTTTGCCCAACAATTCTAATGACTTTGCCCAACAATTGTAATGACTTTGCCCAACAATTCTAATGACTTTGCCCAACAATTGTAATGACTTTGCCCAACAATTCTAATGACTTTGCCCAACAATTGTAATGACTTTGCCCAACAATTGTAATGACTTTGCCCAACATTTGTAATGACTTTGCCCAACAATTGTAATGACTTTGCCAACCACTGTTAATCACTTATCCGACCTCTAAAAATGACTTTGCTCAACAATTGTAATGACTTTGCCCAACAATTGTAATGACTTTACCAACCACTGTTAATCACTTAACCGACCTCTAAAAATAACTTTGCCCAACAATTTTAATACTTTTGCCAACCACTGTTAATCAATAATCCGACCTCTAAGAATGACTTTGCCCAACAATTGTAATGACTTTGCCCAACAATTGTAATGACTTTGCCAACCACTGTTAATCACTTATCCGACCTCTAAAAATAACTTTGCTCAACAATTGTAATGACTTTGCCCAACATTTGTAATGACTTTGCCCAACAATTGTAATGACTTTGCCAACCACTGTTAATCACTTATCCGACCTCTAAAAATGACTTTGCTCAACAATTGTAATGACTTTGCCCAACAATTGTAATGACTTTGCCCAACAATTCTAATGACTTTGCCCAACAATTCTAATGACTTTGCCCAACAATTGTAATGACTTTGCCCAACAATTCTAATGACTTTGCCCAACAATTGTAATGACTTTGCCCAACAATTCTAATGACTTTGCCCAACAATTGTAATGACTTTGCCCAACATTTGTAATGACTTTGCCCAACAATTGTAATGACTTTGCCAACCACTGTTAATCACTTATCCGACCTCTAAAAATGACTTTGCTCAACAATTGTAATGACTTTGCCCAACAATTGTAATGACTTTGCCCAACAATTCTAATGACTTTGCCCAACAATTGTAATGACTTTGCCCAACAATTGTAATGACTTTGCCCAACAATTGTAATGACTTTGCCCAACAATTGTAATGACTTTGCCCAACAATTCTAATGACTTTGCCATACAATTGTAATGACTTTGCCCAACAATTCTAATGACTTTGCCCAACAATTGTAATGACTTTGCCCAACAATTGTAATGACTTTGCCCAACAATTGTAATGACTCTGCCCAATCAATTGTAATGACTTTGCCAACCACTGTTAATCACCTATCCGACCTCTAAAAATGACTTTGCTCAAAAATTTTAATGACCTTGCCCAACAATTGTAATGTTTTGCCCAACAATTGTAATGACTTTGCCAACCACTGTTAATCACTTATCCGACCTCTAAAAATGACTATGCTCAACAATTGTAATACTTTTGCCAACCACTGTTAATCACTTATCCGACCTCTAAAAATGACTTTGCTCAACAATTGTAATGACTTTGCCCAACAATTGTAATGACTTTGCCCAACAATTGTAATGACTTTGCCAACCACTGTTAATCACTTATCCGACCTCTAAAAATGACTATGCTCAACAATTGTAATGACTTTGCCCAACAATTGTAATTACTTTGCCCAACAATTGTAATGACTCTGCCCAATAATTGTAATGACTTTGCCAACCACTGTTAATCACTTATCCGACCTCTTAAAATGACTTTGCCAATCAATTGTAATGACCTTGCAAACCACTGGTAATGACTCTACCAACCACTTTTAATCACTTATCCGACCTCTAAAAATTACTTTGCCTAACAATTGTAATGCTTTTGCCAACCACTGTTAATCACTTATGCGACCTCAAAAATGACTTTGCCTAACAATTGTAATGACTTTGCCAACCACTGTTAATCTTTTAACCGACCTCTAAAATGACATTGCCTAATAATTGTAATGACTTTGCCCAACAATTGTAATGACTTAGCCCAACAATTGTAATGACTTTGCCCAACAATTGTAATGACTTTGCCCAACAATTGTAATGACTTTGCCCAACAATTGTAATGACTTTGCCCAACAATTGTAATGACTTTGCCCAACAATTGTAATGACTTTGCCCAACAATTGTAATGACTCTGCCCAATCAATTGTAATGACTTTGCCAATCACTGTTAATCACTTATCCGACCTCTAAAAATAACTATGCTCAACAATTGTAATGACTTTGCCCAACAATTGTAATGACTTTGCCAACCACTGTCAATCAATAATCCAACCTCTAAGAATGACTTTGCCAAACAATTGTAATGACTTTGCCCAACAATTGTAATGACTTTGCCCAACAATTGTAATGACTTTGCCAAACAATTGTAATGACTTTGCCCAACAATTGTAATGACTCTGCCCAATCAATTGTAATGACTTTGCCAACCACTGTTAATCACTTATCCGACCTCTAAAAATTACTATGCTCAACAATTGTAATGACATTGCCCAACAATTGTAATGACTTTGCCCAACAATTGTAATGACTTTGCCCAACAATTGTAATGACTTTGCCCAACAATTGTAATGACTTTGCCCAACAATTCTAATGACTTTGCCCAACAATTGTAATGACTTTGCCCAACAATTGTAATGACTTTGCCCAACAATTGTAATGACTCTGCCCAATCAATTGTAATGACTTTGCCAACCACTGTTAATCACTTATCCGACCTCTAAAAATGACTTTGCTCAAAAATTTTAATGACTTTGCCCAACAATTGTAATGTTTTGCCCAACAATTGTAATGACTTTGCCAACCACTGTTAATCTTTTAACCGACCTCTAAAAATGACATTGCCCAATAATTGTAATGACTTTTCCCAACAATTGTAATGACTTAGCCCAAGAATTGTAATGACTTTGCCCAACAATTGGAATGACTTTGCCCAACAATTGTAATGACTTTGCCAACAACTGTTAATCACTTATCCGACCTCTAAAAATGACTTTGCTCAACAATTTTAATGACTTTGCCCAACAATTGTAATGACTTTGCCCAACAATTGTAATGACTTTGCCGAACAATTGTAATGACTCAGCCCAATAAATTGTAATGACTTTACCAACCACTGTTAATCACTTAACCGACCTCTAAAAATAACTTTGCCCAACAATTTTAATACTTTTGCCAACCACTGTTAATCAATAATCCGACCTCTAAGAATGACTTGCCCGACAATTGTAATGACTTTGCCCAACAATTGTAATGACTTTGCCAACCACTGTTAATCACTTATCCGACCTCTAAAAATAACTTTGCTCAACAATTGTAATGACTTTGCCCAACATTTGTAATGACTTTGCCCAACAATTGTAATGACTTTGCCAACCACTGTTAATCACTTATCCGACCTCTAAAAATGACTTTGCTCAACAATTGTAATGACTTTGCCCAACAATTGTAATGACTTTGCCCAACAATTCTAATGACTTTGCCCAACAATTGTAATGACTTTGCCCAACAATTGTAATGACTTTGCCAACCACTGTTAATCACTTATCCGACCTCTAAAAATGACTTTGCTCAACAATTGTAATGACTTTGCCCAACAATTGTAATGACTTTGCCCAACAATTCTAATGACTTTGCCCAACAATGTAATGACTTTGCCCAACAATTGTAATGACTTTGCCCAACAATTGTAATGACTTTGCCCAACAATTGTAATGACTTTGCCCAACAATTCTAATGACTTTGCCCAACAATTGTAATGACTTTGCCCAAAAATTCTAATGACTTTGCCCAACAATTGTAATGACTTTGCCCAACAATTGTAATGACTTTGCCCAACAATTGGAATGACTTTGCCCAACAATTGTAATGACTTTGCCAACCACTGCTAATCACTTATCCGACCTCTAAAAATGACTTTGCTCAAAAATTTTAATGACCTTGCCCAACAATTGTAATGTTTTGCCCAACAATTGTAATGACTTTGCCAACCACTGTTAATCACTTATCCGACCTCTAAAAATGACTATGCTCAACAATTGTAATACTTTTGCCAACCACTGTTAATCACTTATCCGACCTCTAAAAATGACTTCGCTCAACAATTGTAATGACTTTGCCCAACAATTGTAATGTTTTGCCCAACAATTGTAATGACTTTGCCAACCACTGTTAATCTTTTAACCGACCTCTAAAAATGACATTGCCCAATAATTGTAATGACTTTTCCCAACAATTGTAATGACTTAGCCCAACAATTGTAATGACTTTGCCCAACAATTGGAATGACTTTGCCCAACAATTGTAATGACTTTGCCAACAACTGTTAATCACTTATCCGACCTCTAAAAATGACTTTGCTCAACAATTTTAATGACTTTGCCCAACAATTGTAATGACTTTGCCCAACAATTGTAATGACTTTGCCGAACAATTGTAATGACTCAGCCCAATAAATTGTAATGACTTTACCAACCACTGTTAATCACTTAACCGACCTCTAAAAATAACTTTGCCCAACAATTTTAATACTTTTGCCAACCACTGTTAATCAATAATCCGACCTCTAAGAATGACTTTGCCCAACAATTGTAATGACTTTGCCCAACAATTGTAATGACTTTGCCAACCACTGTTAATCACTTATCCGACCTCTAAAAATAACTTTGCTCAACAATTGTAATGACTTTGCCCAACATTTGTAATGACTTTGCCCAACAATTGTAATGACTTTGCCAACCACTGTTAATCACTTATCCGACCTCTAAAAATGACTTTGCTCAACAATTGTAATGACTTTGCCCAACAATTGTAATGACTTTGCCCAACAATTCTAATGACTTTGCCCAACAATTCTAATGACTTTGCCCAACAATTGTAATGACTTTGCCCAACAATTTTAATGACTTTGCCCAACAATTGTAATGACTTTGCCCAACAATTCTAATGACTTTGCCCAACAATTGTAATGACTTTGCCCAACAATTGTAATGACTTTGCCCAACATTTGTAATGACTTTGCCCAACAATTGTAATGACTTTGCCAACCACTGTTAATCACTTATCCGACCTCTAAAAATGACTTTGCTCAACAATTGTAATGACTTTGCCCAACAATTGTAATGACTTTGCCCAACAATTCTAATGACTTTGCCCAACAATTGTAATGACTTTGCCCAACAATTGTAATGACTTTGCCCAACAATTGTAATGACTTTGCCCAACAATTCTAATGACTTTGCCCAACAATTGTAATGACTTTGCCCAACAATTGTAATGACTTTGCCCAACAATTGTAATGACTCTGCCCAATCAATTGTAATGACTTTGCCAACCACTGTTAATCACCTATCCGACCTCTAAAAATGACTTTGCTCAAAAATTTTAATGACCTTGCCCAACAATTGTAATGTTTTGCCCAACAATTGTAATGACTTTGCCAACCACTGTTAATCACTTATCCGACCTCTAAAAATGACTATGCTCAACAATTGTAATACTTTTGCCAACCACTGTTAATCACTTATCCGACCTCTAAAAATGACTTTGCTCAACAATTGTAATGACTTTGCCCAACAATTGTAATGACTTTGCCCAACAATTGTAATGACTTTGCCAACCACTGTTAATCACTTATCCGACCTCTAAAAATGACTATGCTCAACAATTGTAATGACTTTGCCCAACAATTGTAATTACTTTGCCCAACAATTGTAATGACTCTGCCCAATAATTGTAATGACTTTGCCAACCACTGTTAATCACTTATCCGACCTCTTAAAATGACTTTGCCAATCAATTGTAATGACCTTGCAAACCACTGGTAATGACTCTACCAACCACTTTTAATCACTTATCCGACCTCTAAAAATTACTTTGCCTAACAATTGTAATGCTTTTGCCAACCACTGTTAATCACTTATGCGACCTCAAAAAATGACTTTGCCTAACAATTGTAATGACTTTGCCAACCACTGTTAATCTTTTAACCGACCTCTAAAAATGACATTGCCTAATAATTGTAATGACTTTGCCCAACAATTGTAATGACTTAGCCCAACAATTGTAATGACTTTGCCCAACAATTGTAATGACTTTGCCCAACAATTGTAATGACTTTGCCCAACAATTGTAATGACTTTGCCCAACAATTGTAATGACTTTGCCCAACAATTGTAATGACTTTGCCCAACAATTGTAATGACTCTGCCCAATCAATTGTAATGACTTTGCCAATCACTGTTAATCACTTATCCGACCTCTAAAATAACTATGCTCAACAATTGTAATGACTTTGCCCAACAATTGTAATGACTTTGCCAACCACTGTCAATCAATAATCCAACCTCTAAGAATGACTTTGCCAAACAATTGTAATGACTTTGCCCAACAATTGTAATGACTTTGCCCAACAATTGTAATGACTTTGCCAAACAATTGTAATGACTTTGCCCAACAATTGTAATGACTCTGCCCAATCAATTGTAATGACTTTGCCAACCACTGTTAATCACTTATCCGACCTCTAAAAATTACTATGCTCAACAATTGTAATGACATTGCCCAACAATTGTAATGACTTTGCCCAACAATTGTAATGACTTTGCCCAACAATTGTAATGACTTTGCCCAACAATTGTAATGACTTTGCCCAACAATTGTAATGACTTTGCCCAACAATTGTAATGACTCTGCCCAATCAATTGTAATGACTTTGCCAACCACTGTTAATCACTTATCCGACCTCTAAAAATGACTTTGCTCAAAAATTTTAATGACTTTGCCCAACAATTGTAATGACTCTGCCCAATCAATTGTAATGACTTTGCCAATCACTGTTAATCACTTATCCGACCTCTAAAAATTACTATGCTCAACAATTGTAATGACTTTGCCCAACAATTGTAATTACTTTGCCCAATAATTGTAATGACTTTGCCAACCACTGTTAATCACTTATCCGACCTCTTAAAATGACTTTGCCAATCAATTGTAATGACCTTGCAAACCACTGGTAATGACTCTACCAACCACTTTTAATCACTTATCCGACCTCTAAAAATTACTTTGCCTAACAATTGTAATGCTTTTGCCAACCACTGTTAATCACTTATGCGACCTCAAAAAATGACTTTGCCCAACAATTGTAATGACTTTGCCAACCACTGTTAATCTTTTAACCGACCTCTAAAAATGACATTGCCTAATAATTGTAATGACTTTGCCCAACAATTGTAATGACTTTGCCCAACAATTGTAATGACTTTGCCCAACAATTGTAATGACTTTGCCCAACAATTGTAATGACTTTGCCCAACAATTGTAATGACTTTGCCCAACAATTGTAATGACTCTGCCCAATCAATTGTAATGACTTTGCCAATCACTGTTAATCACTTATCCGACCTCTAAAAATAACTATGCTCAACAATTGTAATGACTTTGCCCAACAATTGTAATGACTTTGCCAACCACTGTCAATCAATAATCCAACCTCTAAGAATGACTTTGCCAAACAATTGTAATGACTTTGCCCAACAATTGTAATGACTTTGCCAACCACTGTTAATCACTTATCCTACCTCAAAAAATAACTTTGCTCAACAATTGTAATGACTTTGCCCAACAATTGTAATGACTTTGCCAAACAATTGTAATGACTTTGCCCAACAATTGTAATGACTCTGCCCAATAATTGTAATGACTTTGCCAACCACTGTTAATCACTTATCCGACCTCTTAAAATGACGTTGCCAATCAATTGTAATGACCTTGCAAACCACTGGTAATGACTCTACCAACCACTTTTAATCACTTATCCGACCTCTAAAAATTACTTTGCCTAACAATTGTAATGCTTTTGCCAACCACTGTTAATCACTTATGCGACCTCAAAAATGACTTTGCCCAACAATTGTAATGACTTTGCCAGCCACTGTTAATCTTTTAACCGACCTCTAAAAATGACATTGCCTAATAATTGTAATGACTTTGCCCAACAATTGTAATGACTTAGCCCAACAATTGTAATGACTTTGCCCAACAATTGTAATGACTTTGCCCAACAATTGTAATGACTTTGCCCATCAATTGTAATGACTTTGCCCAACAATTGTAATGACTTTGCCCAACAATTGTAATGACTTTGCCCAACAATTGTAATGACTCTGCCCAATCAATTGTAATGACTTTGCCAATCACTGTTAATCACTTATCCGACCTCTAAAAATAACTATGCTCAACAATTGTAATGACTTTGCCCAACAATTGTAATTACTTTGCCCAACAATTGTAATGACTCTGCCCAATAATTGTAATGACTTTGCCAACCACTGTTAATCACTTATCCGACCTCTAAAAATGACTTTGCCAATCAATTGTAATGACCTTGCAAACCACTGGTAATGACTCTACCAACCACTTTTAATCACTTATCCGACCTCTAAAAATTACTTTGCCTAACAATTGTAATGCTTTTGCCAACATCTGTTAATCACTTATGCGACCTCAAAAAATGACTTTGCTCAACAATTGTAATGACTTTGCCAACCACTGTTAATCTTTTAACCGACCTCTAAAAATGACATTGCCTAATAATTGTAATGACTTTTCCCAACAATTGTAATGACTCAGCCCAACAATTGTAATGACCTTGCCCAACAATTTGAATGACTTTGCCCAACAATTGTAATGACTTTGCCGAAAAATTTTAATGACTCTGCCCAATCAATTGTAATGACTTTACCAACCACTGTTAATCACTTATCCGACCTCTAAAAATAACTTTGCCCAACAATTGTAATACTTTTGCCAACCACTGTTAATCAATAATCCAACCTCTAAGAATGACTTTGCCCAACAATTGTAATGACTTTGCCCAAAATTGTAATGACTTTGCCAACCACTGTTAATCACTTATCCTACCTCTAAAAATAACTTTGCCCAACAATTGTAATGACTCTGCCCAATCAATTGGAATGACTTTTCCCAACAATTGTAATGACTTTGTCCAACAATTGTAATGACTTTGCCCAACAATTGTAATGACTTTGCCAACCACTGTTAATCTTTTAACCGACCTCTAAAAATGACATTACCTAATAATTGTAATGACTTTTCCCAACAATTGTAATGACTCAGCCCAACAATTGTAATTACTTTGCCCAATAATTGTAATGACTTTGCCAACCACTGTTAATCACTTATCCGACCTCTTAAAATGACTTTGCCAATCAATTGTAATGACCTTGCAAACCACTGGTAATGACTCTACCAACCACTTTTAATCACTTATCCGACCTCTAAAAATTACTTTGCCTAACAATTGGAATGCTTTTGCCAACATCTGTTAATCACTTATGCGACCTCAAAAAATAACTTTGCCCAACAATTGTAATACTTTTGCCAACCACTGTTAATCAATAATCCAACCTCTAAGAATGACTTTGCCCAACAATTGTAATGACTTTGCCCAAAATTGTAATGACTTTGCCAACCACTGTTAATCACTTATCCTACCTCTAAAAATAACTTTGCCCAACAATTGTAATGACTCTGCCCAATCAATTGGAATGACTTTTCCCAACAATTGTAATGACTTTGTCCAACAATTGTAATGACTTTGCCCAACAATTGTAATGACTTTGCCAACCACTGTTAATCTTTTAACCGACCTCTAAAAATGACATTACCTAATAATTGTAATGACTTTTCCCAACAATTGTAATGACTCAGCCCAACAATTGTAATTACTTTGCCCAACAATTGGAATGACTTTGCCCAACAATTGTAATGACTCTGCCGAAAAATTTTAATGACTCTGTCCAATCAATTGTAATGACTTTACCAACCACTGTTAATCACTTATCCGACCTCTAAAAATAACTTTGCCCAACAATTGTAATACTTTTGCCAACCACTGTTAATCAATAATCCAACCTCTAAGAATGACTTTGCCCAACAATTGTAATGACTTTGCCCAAAATTGTAATGACTTTGCCAACCACTGTTAATCACTTATCCTACCTCTAAAAATAACTTTGCCCAACAATTGTAATGACTCTGCCCAATCAATTGTAATGACTTTGCCCAACAATTGTAATGACTTTGCCCAGAAATTGTAATGACTTTGCCCAACAATTGTAACGACTTTGCCCAACAATTGTAATGACTTTGCCCAACAATTGTAATGACTTTGCCCAACAATTGTAATGACTTTGCCAACCACTGTTAATCACATATCCGACCTCTAAAAATGACTATGCTCAACAATTGTAATGACTTTGCCCATATATTGTAATGACTCTGCCCAATAATTGTGATGACTTTGCCAACCACTGTTAATCACTTATCCGACCTCTTAAAATGACTTTGCCCAACAATTGTAATGACTTTGCCCAACAATTGTAATGACTTTGCCCAACAATTGTAATGACTTTGCCGAACAATTGTAATGACTCAGCCCAATAAATTGTAATGACTTTACCAACCACTGTAAATCACTTAACCGACCTCTAAAAAAACTTTGCCCAACAATTTTAATACTTTTGCCAACCACTGTTAATCAATAATCCGACCTCTAAGAATGACTTTGCCCAACAATTGTAATGACTTTGCCCAACAATTGTAATGACTTTGCCAACCACTGTTAATCACTTATCCGACCTCTAAAAATAACTTTGCTCAACAATTGTAATGACTTTGCCCAACAATTGTAATGACTTTGCCCAACAATTGTAATGACTTTGCCAACCACTGTTAATCACTAATCCGACCTCTAAAAATGAGTTTGTTCAACAATTGTAATGACTTTGCCCAACAATTGTAATGACTTTGCCCAACAATTCTAATGACTTTGCCCAACAATAGGAATGACTTTGCCCAACAATTGTAATGACTTTGCCCAACAATTGTAATGACTTTGCCCAACAATTGTAATGACTTTGCCCAACAATTGTAATGACTTTGCCCAACAATTGTAATGACTTTGCCGAACAATTGTAATGACTCAGCCCAATAAATTGTAATGACTTTACCAACCACTGTAAATCACTTAACCGACCTCTAAAAAAACTTTGCCCAACAATTTTAATACTTTTGCCAACCACTGTTAATCAATAATCCGACCTCTAAGAATGACTTTGCCCAACAATTGTAATGACTTTGCCCAACAATTGTAATGACTTTGCCAACCACTGTTAATCACTTATCCGACCTCTAAAAATAACTTTGCTCAACAATTGTAATGACTTTGCCCAACAATTGTAATGACTTTGCCCAACAATTGTAATGACTTTGCCAACCACTGTTAATCACTAATCCGACCTCTAAAAATGAGTTTGTTCAACAATTGTAATGACTTTGCCCAACAATTGTAATGACTTTGCCCAACAATTCTAATGACTTTGCCCAACAATAGGAATGACTCTCCCCAACAATTGTAATGACTTTGCCCAACAATTGTAATGACTTTGCCCAACAATTGTAATGACTTTGCCCAACAATTGTAATGACTTTGCCCAACAATTGTAATGACTTTGCCCAACAATTGTAATGACTTTGCCCAACAATTGTAATGACTCTGCCCAATCAATTGTAATGACTTTGCCAACCACTGTTAATCACTTATCCGACCTCTAAAAATGACTTTGCTCAAAAATTTTAATGACTTTGCCCAACAATTGTAATGACTCTGCCCAATCAATTGTAATGACTTTGCCAATCACTGTTAATCACTTATCCGACCTCTAAAAATTACTATGCTCAACAATTGTAATGACTTTGCCCAACAATTGTAATTACTTTGCCCAATAATTGTAATGACTTTGCCAACCACTGTTAATCACTTATCCGACCTCTTAAAATGACTTTGCCAATCAATTGTAATGACCTTGCAAACCACTGGTAATGACTCTACCAACCACTTTTAATCACTTATCCGACCTCTAAAAATTACTTTGCCTAACAATTGTAATGCTTTTGCCAACCACTGTTAATCACTTATGCGACCTCAAAAAATGACTTTGCCCAACAATTGTAATGACTTTGCCAACCACTGTTAATCTTTTAACCGACCTCTAAAAATGACATTGCCTAATAATTGTAATGACTTTTTCCAACAATTGAAATGACTCAGCCCAACAATTGTAATGACTTTGCCCAACAATTGGAATGACTTTGCCCAACAATTGTAATGACTTTGCCGAAAAATTTTAATGACTCTGCCCAATCAATTGTAATGACTTTACCAACCACTTTTAATCACTTATCCGACCTCTAAAAATAACTTTGCCCAACAATTGTAATACTTTTGCCAACCACTGTTAATCAATAATCCAACCTCTAAGAATGACTTTGCCAAACAATTGTAATGACTTTGCCCAACAATTGTAATGACTTTGCCAACCACTGTTAATCACTTATCCGACCTCAAAAAATGACTTTGCCAAACAATTGTAATGACTTAACCCAACAATTGTAATGACTTTGCCATTCACAGGTAATGACTTTGCCAACCACTGTTAATCACTTAACCGACCTCTAAAAATGACATTGCCTAATAATTGTAATGACTTTTTCTAACAATTGAAATGACTCAGCCCAACAATTGTAATGACTTTGCCCAACAATTGGAATGACTTTGCCCAACAATTGTAATGACTTTGCCGAAAAATTTTAATGACTCTGCCCAATCAATTGTAATGACTTTACCAACCACTGTTAATCACTTATCCGACCTCTAAAAATAACTTTGCCCAACAATTGTAATACTTTTGCCAACCACTGTTAATCAATAATCCAACCTCTAAGAATGACTTTGCCAAACAATTGTAATGACTTTGCCCAACAATTGTAATGACTTTGCCAACCACTGTTAATCACTTATCCGACCTCAAAAAATGACTTTGCCAAACAATTGTAATGACTTAACCCAACAATTGTAATGACTTTGCCATTCACAGGTAATGACTTTGCCAACCACTGTTAATCACTTAACCGACCTCTAAAAATGACATTGCTTAATAATTGTAATGACTTTTCCCAACAATTGTAATGACTTAGACCAACAATTGTAATGACTTTGCCCAACAATTGGAATGACTTTGCCCAACAATTGTAATGTTTTGCCCAACAATTGTAATGACTTTGCCAACCACTGTTAATCACTTATCCGACCTCTAAAAATGACTATGCTCAACAATTGTAATGACTTTGCCCATCAATTGTAATGACTCTGCCCAATAATTCTAATGACTTTGCCAACCACTGTTAATCACTTATCCTACCTCTAAAAATAACTTTGCTCAACAATTGTAATGACTTTGCCCAACAATTGTAATGACTTTGCCCAACAATTGTAATGACTTTGCCCAACAATTGTAATGACTTTACCCAACAATTGTAATGACTTTGCCCAACAATTTTAATGACTCTGCCCAATCAATTGTAATGACTTTGCCCAACAATTGTAATGACTTTGCCCATCAATTGTAATGACTCTGCCCAATAATTGTAATGACTTTGCCAACCACTGTTAATCACTTATCCGACCTCTTAAAATGACTTTGCCAATCAATTGTAATGACCTTGCAAACCACTGGTAATGACTCTACCAACCACTGTTAATCACTTATCCAACCTCTAAAAATAACTTTGCCTAACAATTGTAATGCTTTTGCCAACCACTGTTAATCACTTATGCGACCTCAAAAATGACTTTGCCCAACAATTGTAATGACTTAACCAAACAATTGTAATGACTTTGCCATTCACAGGTAATGACTTTGCCAACCACTGTTAATCACTTAACCGACCTCTAAAAATGACATTGCCCAATAATTGTAATGACTTTTCCCAACAATTGTAATGACTTAGACCAACAATTGTAATGACTTTGCCGAAAAATTTTAATGACTCTGCCCAATCAATTGTAATGACTTTACCAACCACTGTTAATCACTTATCCGACCTCTAAAAATAACTTTGCCCAACAATTGTAATGACTTTGCCAACCACTGTTAATCTTTTAACCGACCTCTAAAAATGACATTGCCTAATAATTGTAATGACTTTTTCCAACAATTGAAATGACTCAGCCCAACAATTGTAATGACTTTGCCCAACAATTGGAATGACTTTGCCCAACAATTGTAATGACTTTGCCGAAAAATTTTAATGACTCTGCCCAATCAATTGTAATGACTTAACCAACCACTGTTAATCACTTATCCGACCTCTAAAAATAACTTTGCCCAACAATTGTAATACTTTTGCCAACCATTGTTAATCAATAATCCAACCTCTAAGAATGACTTTGCCAAACAATTGTAATGACTTTGCCCAACAATTGTAATGACTTTGCCAACCACTGTTAATCACTTATCCGACCTCAAAAAATGACTTTGCCAAACAATTGTAATGACTTAACCCAACAATTGTAATGACTTTGCCATTCACAGGTAATGACTTTGCCAACCACTGTTAATCACTTAACCGACCTCTAAAAATGACATTGCCCAATAATTGTAATGACTTTTCCCAACAATTGTAATGACTTAGACCAACAATTGTAATGACTTTGCCCAACAATTGGAATGACTTTGCCCAACAATTGTAATGACTTTGCCCAACAATTGTAATGACTTTGCCCAACAATTGTAATGACTTTGCCCAACAATTGTAATGTTTTGCCCAACAATTGTAATGACTTTGCCAACCACTGTTAATCACTTATCCGACCTCTAAAAATGACTATGCTCAACAATTGTAATGACTTTGCCCATCAATTGTAATGACTCTGCCCAATAATTGTAATGACTTTGCCAACCACTGTTAATCACTTATCGGACCTCTTAAAATGACTTTGCCCAACAATTGTAATGACTTTGCCAACCACTGTTAATCACTTATCCTACCTCTAAAAATAACTTTGCTCAACAATTGTAATGACTTTGCCCAACAATTGTAATGACTTTGCCCAACAATTGTAATGACTTTACCCAACAATTGTAATGACTTTGCCCAACAATTTTAATGACTCTGCCCAATCAATTGTAATGACTTTGCCCAACAATTGTAATGACTTTGCCCAACAATTGTAATGACTTTGCCCAACAATTGTAATGACTTTGCCCAACAATTGTAATGTTTTGCCCAATAATTGTAATGACTTTGCCAACCACTGTTAATCACTTATCGGACCTCTTAAAATGACTTTGCCCAACAATTGTAATGACTTTGCCAACCACTGTTAATCACTTATCCTACCTCTAAAAATAACTTTGCTCAACAATTGTAATGACTTTGCCCAACAACTGTAATGACTTTGCCCAACAATTGTAATGACTTTGCCCAACAATTGTAATGACTTTACCCAACAATTGTAATGACTTTGCCCAACAATTGTAATGACTCTGCCCAATCAATTGTAATGACTTTGCCCAACAATTGTAATGACTTTGCCCAACAATTGTAATGACTTTGCCCAACAATTGTAATGACTTTGCCCAACAATTGTAATGTTTTGCCCAACAATTGTAATGACTTTGCCAACCACTGTTAATCACTTATCCGACCTCTAAAAATGACTATGCTCAACAATTGTAATGACTTTGCCCATCAATTGGAATGACTCTGCCCAATAATTGTAATGACTTTGCCAACCACTGTTAATCACTTATCCGACCTCTTAAAATGACTTTGCCAATCAATTGTAATGACCTTGCAAACCACTGGTAATGACTCTACCAACCACTGTTAATCACTTATCCAACCTCTAAAAATAACTTTGCCTAACAATTGTAATGCTTTTGCCAACCACTGTTAATCACTTATGCGACCTCAAAAAATGACTTTGCCCAACAATTGTAATGACTTAACCCAACAATTGTAATGACTTTGCCATTCACAGGTAATGACTTTGCCAACCACTGTTAATCACTTAACCGACCTTTAAAAATGACATTGCCCAATAATTGTAATGACTTTTCCCAACAATTGTAATGACTTAGACCAACAATTGTAATGACTTTGCCCAACAATTGGAATGACTTTGCCCAACAATTGTAATGACTTTGCCCAACAATTGTAACGACTTTGCCCAACAATTGTAATGACTTTGCCGAACAATTGTAATGACTCTGCCCAATAAATTGTAATGACTTTACCAACCACTGTTAATCACTTATCCGACCTCTAAAAATAACTTTGCTCAAAAATTTTAATGACTTTTCCCAACAATTGTAATGACTCAGCCCAACAATTGTAATGACTTTGCCCAACAACTGGAATGACTTTGCCCAACAATTGTAATGACTTTGCCCAACAATTTTAATGACTCTGCCCAATAAATTGTAATGACTTTACCAACCACTGTTAATCACTTATCCGACCTCTAAAAATAACTTTGCTCAAAAATTTTAATGACTTTGACCAACAATTGTAATGTTTTGCCCAACAATTGTAATGACTTTGCCCAACAATTGTAATGACTTTGCCAACCACTGTTAATCACTTATCCTACCTCTAAAAATAACTTTGCTCAACAATTGTAATGACTTTGCCCAACAACTGTAATGACTTTGCCCAACAATTGTAATGACTTTGCCCAACAATTGTAATGACTTTACCCAACAATTGTAATGACTTTGCCCAACAATTGTAATGACTCTGCCCAATCAATTGTAATGACTTTGCCCAACAATTGTAATGACTTTGCCCAACAATTGTAATGACTTTGCCCAACAATTGTAATGACTTTGCCCAACAATTGTAATGTTTTGCCCAACAATTGTAATGACTTTGCCAACCACTGTTAATCACTTATCCGACCTCTAAAAATGACTATGCTCAACAATTGTAATGACTTTGCCCATCAATTGGAATGACTCTGCCCAATAATTGTAATGACTTTGCCCAACAATTGGAATGACTTTGCCCAACAATTGTAATGACTTTGCCCAACAATTGTAACGACTTTGCCCAACAATTGTAATGACTTTGCCGAACAATTGTAATGACTCTGCCCAATAAATTGTAATGACTTTACCAACCACTGTTAATCACTTATCCGACCTCTAAAAATAACTTTGCTCAAAAATTTTAATGACTTTTCCCAACAATTGTAATGACTCAGCCCAACAATTGTAATGACTTTGCCCAACAACTGGAATGACTTTGCCCAACAATTGTAATGACTTTGCCCAACAATTTTAATGACTCTGCCCAATAAATTGTAATGACTTTACCAACCACTGTTAATCACTTATCCGACCTCTAAAAATAACTTTGCTCAAAAATTTTAATGACTTTGACCAACAATTGTAATGTTTTGCCCAACAATTGTAATGACTTTGCCCAACAATTGTAATGACTTTGCCAACCACTGTTAATCACTTATCCTACCTCTAAAAATAACTTTGCTCAACAATTGTAATGACTTTGCCCAACAACTGTAATGACTTTGCCCAACAATTGTAATGACTTTGCCCAACAATTGTAATGACTTTACCCAACAATTGTAATGACTTTGCCCAACAATTGTAATGACTCTGCCCAATCAATTGTAATGACTTTGCCCAACAATTGTAATGACTTTGCCCAACAATTGTAATGACTTTGCCCAACAATTGTAATGACTTTGCCCAACAATTGTAATGTTTTGCCCAACAATTGTAATGACTTTGCCAACCACTGTTAATCACTTATCCGACCTCTAAAAATGACTATGCTCAACAATTGTAATGACTTTGCCCATCAATTGGAATGACTCTGCCCAATAATTGTAATGACTTTGCCAACCACTGTTAATCACTTATCCGACCTCTTAAAATGACTTTGCCAATCAATTGTAATGACCTTGCAAACCACTGGTAATGACTCTACCAACCACTGTTAATCACTTATCCAACCTCTAAAAATTACTTTGCCTAACAATTGTAATGCTTTTGCCAACCACTGTTAATCACTTATGCGACCTCAAAAAATGACTTTGCCCAACAATTGTAATGACTTAACCCAACAATTGTAATGACTTTGCCATTCACAGGTAATGACTTTGCCAACCACTGTTAATCACTTAACCGACCTCTAAAAATGACATTGCCCAATAATTGTAATGACTTTTCCCAACAATTGTAATGACTTAGACCAACAATTGTAATGACTTTGCCCAACAATTGGAATGACTTTGCCCAACAATTGTAATGACTTTGCCCAACAATTGTAACGACTTTGCCCAACAATTGTAATGACTTTGCCGAACAATTGTAATGACTCTGCCCAATAAATTGTAATGACTTTACCAACCACTGTTAATCACTTATCCGACCTCTAAAAATAACTTTGCTCAAAAATTGTAATGACTCTGCCCAATAATTGTAATGACTTTGCCAACCACTGTTAATCACTTATCCGACCTCTTAAAATGACTTTGCCAATCAATTGTAATGACCTTGCAAACCACTGGTAATGACTCTACCAACCACTGTTAATCACTTATCCAACCTCTAAAAATAACTTTGCCTAACAATTGTAATGCTTTTGCCAACCACTGTTAATCACTTATGCGACCTCAAAAAATGACTTTGCCCAACAATTGTAATGACTTAACCCAACAATTGTAATGACTTTGCCATTCACAGGTAATGACTTTGCCAACCACTGTTAATCACTTAACCGACCTTTAAAAATGACATTGCCCAATAATTGTAATGACTTTTCCCAACAATTGTAATGACTTAGACCAACAATTGTAATGACTTTGCCCAACAATTGGAATGACTTTGCCCAACAATTGTAATGACTTTGCCCAACAATTGTAACGACTTTGCCCAACAATTGTAATGACTTTGCCGAACAATTGTAATGACTCTGCCCAATAAATTGTAATGACTTTACCAACCACTGTTAATCACTTATCCGACCTCTAAAAATAACTTTGCTCAAAAATTTTAATGACTTTTCCCAACAATTGTAATGACTCAGCCCAACAATTGTAATGACTTTGCCCAACAACTGGAATGACTTTGCCCAACAATTGTAATGACTTTGCCGAACAATTGTAATGACTTTGCCCAACAATTTTAATGACTCTGCCCAATAAATTGTAATGACTTTACCAACCACTGTTAATCACTTATCCGACCTCTAAAAATAACTTTGCTCAAAAATTTTAATGACTTTGCCCAACAATTGTAATGTTTTGCCCAACAATTGTAATGACTTTGCCCAACAATTCTAATGACTTTGCCAACCACTGTTAATCTTTTAATCGACCTCTAAAAATGACATTGCCTTATAATTGTAATGACTTTTCCCAACAATTGTAATGACTTAGCCCAACAATTGTAATGACTTTGCCCAACAATTGGAATGACTTTGCCCAACAATTGTAATGACTTTGCGAACAACTGTTAATCACTTATCCGACCTCTAAAAATGACTTTGCTCAACAATTTTAATGACATTGCCCAACAATTGTAATGACTTTGCCCATTAATTGTAATGACTTTGCCCAACAATTGTAATGACTTTGCTGAACAATTTTAATGACTCTGCCCAATCAATTGTAATGACTTTACCAACCACTGTTAATCACTTATCCGACCTCTAAAAATTACTTTGCCCAACAATTGTAATACTTTTGCCAACCACTGTTAATCAATAATCCGACCACTAAGAATGACTTTGCCCAACAATTGTAATGACTTTGCCCAACAATTGTAATGACTTTAACAACCACTGTTAATCACTTATCCGACCTCTGAAAATAACTTTGCTCAACAATTGTAATGACTTTGCCCAACAATTGTAATGACTTTGCCCAACAATTGTAATGACTTTGCCCAACAATTGTAATGATTTTGCCCAACAATTGTAATGACTCTGCCCAATCAATTGTAATGACTTTGCCCAACAATTGTAATGTCCTTGCTCAACAATTGTAATGACTTTGCCCAACAATTGTAATGACTCTGCCCAATAATTGTAATGACTTTGCAAACCACTGTTAATCACTTATCCGACCTCTTTAAATGACTTTGCCAATCAATTGTAATGACCTTGCAAACCACTGGTAATGACTCTACCAACCACTGTTAATCACTTATCCAACCTCTAAAAATAACTTTGCCTAACAATTGTAATGCTTTTGCCAACCACTGTTAATCACTTATGCGACCTCAAAAAATGACTTTGCATAACAATTGTAATGACTTAACCCAACAATTGTAATGACTTTGCCATTCACAGGTAATGACTTTGCCAACCACTGTTAATCACTTAACCGACCTCTAAAAATGACATTGCCCAATAATTGTAATGACTTTTCCCAACAATTGTAATGACTCTGCCCAACGATTGTAATGACTTTGCCCAACAATTGTAATGACTTTGCCCAACAATTGTAATGACTTTGCCAACCACTGTTAATCTTTTAACCGACCTCTAAAAATGACATTGCCTAATAATTGTAATGACTTTTCCCAACAATTGTAATGACTTAGCCCAACAATTGTAATGACTTTGCCCAACAATTGGAATATCTTTGCCCAACAATTGTAATGACTTTGCGAACAACTGTTAATCACTTATCCGACCTCTAAAAATGACTTTGCTCAACAATTTAAATGACTTTGCCCAACAATTGTAATGACTTTGCCCATTAATTGTAATGACTTTGCCCAACAATTGTAATTACTTTACTGAACAATTTTAATGACTCTGCCCAATCAATTGTAATGACTTTACCAAACACTGTTAATCACTTATCCGACCTCTAAAATAATTTTGCCCAACAATTGTAATACTTTTGCCAACCACTGTTAATCAATAATCCGACCTCTAAGAATGACTTTGCCCAACAATTGTAATGACTTTGCCCAACAATTTTAATGACTTTGCCAACCACTGTTAATCACTTATCCGACCTCTAAAAATAACTTTGCTCAACAATTGTAATGACTTTGCCCAACAATTGTAATGACTTTGCCCAACAATTGTAATGACTTTGCCCAACAATTGTAATGATTTTGCCCAACAATTGTAATGACTCTGCCCAATCAATTGTAATGACTTTGCCCAACAATTGTAATGACTATGCTCAACAATTGTAATGACTTTGCCCAACAATTGTAATGACTCTGCCCAATAATTGTAATGACTTTGCAAACCACTGTTAATCACTTATCCGACCTCTTAAAATGACTTTGCCAATCAATTGTAATGACCTTGCAAACCACTGGTAATGACTCTACCAACCACTGTTAATCACTTATCCAACCTCTAATAATAACTTTGCCTTATAATTGTAATGCTTTTGCCAACCACTGTTAATCACTTATGCGACCTCAAAAAATGACTTTGCCCAACAATTGTAATGACTTAACCCAACAATTGTAATGACTTTGCCATTCACAGGTAATTACTTTGCCAACCACTGTTAATCACTTAACCGACCTCTAAAAATGACATTGCCCAATAATTGTAATGACTTTTCCCAACAATTGTAATGACTTTGCCCAACGATTGTAATGACTTTGCCCAACAATTGTAATGACTTTGCCCAACAATTGTAATGACTTTGCCATTCACAGGTAATGACTTTGCCAACCACTGTTAATCACTTATCCGACCTCTAAAAATTACTTTGCTCAATAATTGTAATGACTTTGCCAACCACTGTTAATCACTTAACCGACCTCTAAAAATGACATTGCCCAATAATTGTAATGACTTTTCCCAACAATTGTAATGACTTTGCCCAACGATTGTAATGACTTTGCCCAACAATTGTAATGACTTTGCCCAACAATTGTAATGACTTTGCCATTCACAGGTAATGACTTTGCCAACCACTGTTAATCACTTATCCGACCTCTAAAAATTACTTTGCTCAATAATTGTAATGACCTTGCAAACCACTGGTAATGACTCTACCAACCACTGTTAATCACTTATCCAACCTCTAATAATAACTTTGCCTAACAATTGTAATGCTTTTGCCAACCACTGTTAATCACTTATGCGACCTCAAAAATGACTTTGCCCAACAATTGTAATGACTTAACCCAACAATTGTAATGACTTTGCCATTCACAGGTAATTACTTTGCCAACCACTGTTAATCACTTAACCGACCTCTAAAAATGACATTGCCCAATAATTGTAATGACTTTTCCCAACAATTGTAATGACTTTGCCCAACGATTGTAATGACTTTGCCCAACAATTGTAATGACTTAACCCAACAATTGTAATGACTTTGCCATTCACAGGTAATTACTTTGCCAACCACTGTTAATCACTTAACCGACCTCTAAAAATGACATTGCCCAATAATTGTAATGACTTTTCCCAACAATTGTAATGACTTTGCCCAACGATTGTAATGACTTAACCCAACAATTGTAATGACTTTGCCATTCACAGGTAATTACTTTGCCAACCACTGTTAATCACTTAACCGACCTCTAAAAATGACATTGCCCAATAATTGTAATGACTTTTCCCAACAATTGTAATGACTTTGCCCAACGATTGTAATGACTTTGCCCAACAATTGTAATGACTTTGCCATTCACAGGTAATGACTTTGCCAACCACTGTTAATCACTTATCCGACCTCTAAAAATTACTTTGCTCAATAATTGTAATGACTTTGCAAACCACTGTTAATCACTTATCCGACCTCTTAAAATGACTTTGCCAATCAATTGTAATGACCTTGCAAACCACTGGTAATGACTCTACCAACCACTGTTAATCACTTATCCAACCTCTAATAATAACTTTGCCTAACAATTGTAATGCTTTTGCCAACCACTGTTAATCACTTATGCGACCTCAAAAAATGACTTTGCCCAACAATTGTAATGACTTAACCCAACAATTGTAATGACTTTGCCATTCACAGGTAATTACTTTGCCAACCACTGTTAATCACTTAACCGACCTCTAAAAATGACATTGCCCAATAATTGTAATGACTTTTCCCAACAATTGTAATGACTTTGCCCAACGATTGTAATGACTTTGCCCAACAATTGTAATGACTTTGCCCAACAATTGTAATGACTTTGCCATTCACAGGTAATGACTTTGCCAACCACTGTTAATCACTTATCCGACCTCTAAAAATTACTTTGCTCAACAATTGTAATGACTCTGCCCAATCAATTGTAATGACTTTGCCCAACAATTGTAATGACTTTGCCCAACAATTGTAATGACTTTGCCCAACAATTGTAATGTCTCTGCCCAATTAATTGTAATGACTTTGCCAACCACTGTTAATCACTTATCCGACCTCTAAAAATGACTTTGCTCAAAAATTTTAATGACTTTGCCCAACAATTGTAATGACTTTGCCCAACAATTGTAATGACTTTGCCCAACAATTGTAATGACTTTGCCAACCACTGGTAATGACTTATCCGACCGCTAAAAATAACTTTGCCTAACAATTGTAATGACTTTGCCAAAAACTGTTAATTACTTATTCGACCTCTAAAAATGATATTGCTCAAAAATTTTAATGACTTTGCCCAACAATTGTAATGACTTTGCCCGACAATTGTAATGACTTTGCCCAATCAATTGTAATGACTTTGCCAACCACTGGTAATGACTTAACTAATCACTGTTAATCACTTATCCGACCTCTAAAAATAACTTTGCCCAACAATTGTAATACTTTTGCCAACCACTGGTAATGACTTTACCAACAACTGTTAATCACTTATCCGACCTCTAAAAATAATTTTGCCCAACAATTGTAATACTTTTGCCAACCACTGTTAATCAATAATCCGACCTCTAAAAATGACTTTACCCAACAATTGTAATGATTTTGCCAACCACTGGTAATGACTTTACCAACAACTGTTAATCACTTATCCGACCTCTAAAAATAACTTTGCCCAACAATTGTAATGACTTTGCCAACCACTGGTAATGACTTAACCAACAACTGTTAATCACTTATCCGACCTCTAAAAATGACTTTGCCCAACAATTGTAATGACTTTGCCCAACAATTGTAATTACTTTGCCCAACAATTGTAATGACTTTGCCAACCACTGTTAATCACCTATCCGACCTCTAAAAATGACTTTGCTCAACAATTGTAATGACTTTGCCCAACAATTGTAATGACTTTGCCTAACAATTGTAATGACTTTGCCCAATCAATTGTAATGACTTTGCCAACCACTGGTAATGACTTAACCAATCACTGTTAATCACTTATCCGACCTCTAAAAATAACTTTGCCCAACAATTGTAATACTTTTGCCAACCACTGTTAATCAATAATCCGACCTCTAAAAATGACTTTGCCCAACAATTGTAATGACTTTGCCAACCACTGGTAATGACTTTACCAATCACTGTTAATCACTTATCCGACCTCTAAAAATAACTTTGCCCAACAATTGTAATGACTTTGCCAACCACTGGTAATGACTTTACCAACAACTGTTAATCACTTATCCGACCTCTAAAATGACTTTGCCCAACAATTGTAATGACTTTGCCCAACAATTGTAATTACTTTGCCCAACAATTGTAATGACTTTGCCAACCACTGTTAATCAATAATCCGACCTCTAAAAATGACTTTGCCCAACAATTGTAATGACTTTGCACAACAATTGTAATGACTTTGCCCAACAATTGTAATACTTTTGCCAACCACTGTTAATCAATAATCCGACCTCTAAAAATGACTTTGCCCAACAATTGTAATGACTTTGCCAACCACTGGTAATGACTTTACCAATCACTGTTAATCACTTATCCGACCTCTAAAATGACTTTGCCCAACAATTGTAATGACTTTTCCAACCACTGGTAATGACTTTACCAACAACTGTTAATCACTTATCCGACCTCTAAAAATAACTTTGCCCAACAATTGTAATACTTTTGCCAACCACTGTTAATCAATAATCCGACCTCTAAAAATGACTTTGCCCAACAATTGTAATGACTTTGCCAACCACTGGTAATGACTTTACCAATCACTGTTAATCACTTATCCGACCTCTAAAAATAACTTTGCCCAACAATTGTAATACTTTTGCCAACCACTGTTAACCAATAATCCGACCTCTAAAAATGACTTTGCCCAACAATTGTAATGACTTTGCTAACCACTGGTAATGACTTTACCAACAACTGTTAATCACTTATCCGACCTCTAAAAATAACTTTGCCCAACAATTGTAATACTTTTGCCAACCACTGTGAATCAATAATCCGACCACTAAAAATGACTTTACCCAACAATTGTAATGACTTTGCCCAACAATTGTAATGACTTTGCCCAACAATTGTAATGACTTTGCCCAACAATTGTAATGACTTTGCCAACCACTGGTAATGACTTTACCAATCACTGTAAATCACTTATCCGACCTCTAAAAATAACTTTGCCCAACAATTGTAATACTTTTGCCGACCACTGTTAATCAATAATCCGACCTCTAAAAATGACTTTGCCCAACAATTGTAATGACTTTGCCAACCACTGGTAATGACTTTACCAATCACTGTTAATCACTTATCCGACCTCTAAAAATAACTTTGCCCAACAATTGTAATACTTTTGCCAACCACTGTTAACCAATAATCCGACCTCTAAAAATGACTTTGCCCAACAATTGTAATGACTTTGCTAACCACTGGTAATGACTTTACCAACAACTGTTAATCACTTATCCGACCTCTAAAAATAACTTTGCCCAACAATTGTAATACTTTTGCAAACCACTGTGAATCAATAATCCGACCACTAAAAATGACTTTACCCAACAATTGTAATGACTTTGCCCAACAATTGTAATGACTTTGCCCAACAATTGTAATGACTTTGCCCAACAATTGTAATGACTTTGCCAACCACTGGTAATGACTTTACCAATCACTGTAAATCACTTATCCGACCTCTAAAAATAACTTTGCCCAACAATTGTAAAACTTTTGCCAACCACTGTTTATCAATAATCCGACCTCTAAAAATGACTTTGCCCAACAATTGTAATGACTTTGCACAACAATTGTAATGACTTTGCCCAACAATTGTAATGACTTTGCCCAACAATTGTAATGACTTTGCCAACCACTGTTAATCACTTATCCGACCTCTAAAAATGACTTTGCTCAACAATTGTAATGACTTTGCCAACAATTGTAATGACTTTGCCCAACAATTGTAATGACTTTGCCCAACAATTGTAATGACTTAGCCCAACAATTGTAATGACTTTGCCCAACAATTGTAATGACTTTGCCATTCACAGGTAATGACTTTGCCAACCACTGTTAATCACTTATCCGACCTCTAAAAATTACTTTGCTCAACAATTGTAATGACTCTGCCCAATCAATTGTAATGACTTTGCCCAACAATTGTAATGACTTTGCCCAACAATTGTAATGACTTTGCCCAACAATTGTAATGTCTCTGCCCAATTAATTGTAATGACTTTGCCAACCACTGTTAATCACTTATCCGACCTCTAAAAATGACTTTGCTCAAAAATTTTAATGACTTTGCCCAACAATTGTAATGACTTTGCCCAACAATTGTAATGACTTTGCCCAACAATTGTAATGACTTTGCCAACCACTGGTAATGACTTATCCGACCGCTAAAAATAACTTTGCCTAACAATTGTAATGACTTTGCCAAAAACTGTTAATTACTTATTCGACCTCTAAAAATGATATTGCTCAAAAATTTTAATGACTTTGCCCAACAATTGTAATGACTTTGCCCGACAATTGTAATGACTTTGCCCAATCAATTGTAATGACTTTGCCAACCACTGGTAATGACTTAACTAATCACTGTTAATCACTTATCCGACCTCTAAAAATAACTTTGCCCAACAATTGTAATACTTTTGCCAACCACTGGTAATGACTTTACCAACAACTGTTAATCACTTATCCGACCTCTAAAAATAACTTTGCCCAACAATTGTAATACTTTTGCCAACCACTGTTAATCAATAATCCGACCTCTAAAAATGACTTTACCCAACAATTGTAATGATTTTGCCAACCACTGGTAATGACTTTACCAACAACTGTTAATCACTTATCCGACCTCTAAAAATAACTTTGCCCAACAATTGTAATGACTTTGCCAACCACTGGTAATGACTTAACCAACAACTGTTAATCACTTATCCGACCTCTAAAAATGACTTTGCCCAACAATTGTAATGACTTTGCCCAACAATTGTAATTACTTTGCCCAACAATTGTAATGACTTTGCCAACCACTGTTAATCACCTATCCGACCTCTAAAAATGACTTTGCTCAACAATTGTAATGACTTTGCCCAACAATTGTAATGACTTTGCCCAACAATTGTAATGACTTTGCCCAATCAATTGTAATGACTTTGCCAACCACTGGTAATGACTTAACCAATCACTGTTAATCACTTATCCGACCTCTAAAAATAACTTTGCCCAACAATTGTAATACTTTTGCCAACCACTGTTAATCAATAATCCGACCTCTAAAAATGACTTTACCCAACAATTGTAATGACTTTGCCAACCACTGGTAATGACTTTACCAGCAACTGTTAATCACTTATCCGACCTCTAAAAATAACTTTGCCCAACAATTGTAATGACTTTGCCAACCACTGGTAATGACTTTACCAACAACTGTTAATCACTTATCCGACCTCTAAAAATGACTTTGCCCAACAATTGTAATGACTTTGCCCAACAATTGTAATTACTTTGCCCAACAATTGTAATGACTTTGCCAACCACTGTTAATCAATAATCCGACCTCTAAAAATGACTTTGCCCAACAATTGTAATGACTTTGCACAACAATTGTAATGACTTTGCCCAACAATTGTAATACTTTTGCCAACCACTGTTAATCAATAATCCGACCTCTAAAAATGACTTTGCCCAACAATTGTAATGACTTTGCCAACCACTGGTAATGACTTTACCAATCACTGTTAATCACTTATCCGACCTCTAAAAATGACTTTGCCCAACAATTGTAATGACTTTTCCAACCACTGGTAATGACTTTACCAACAACTGTTAATCACTTATCCGACCTCTAAAAATAACTTTGCCCAACAATTGTAATACATTTGCCAACCACTGTTAATCAATAATCCGACCTCTAAAAATGACTTTGCCCAACAATTGTAATGACTTTGCCAACCACTGGTAATGACTTTACCAATCACTGTTAATCACTTATCCGACCTCTAAAAATAACTTTGCCCAACAATTGTAATACTTTTGCCAACCACTGTTAACCAATAATCCGACCTCTAAAAATGACTTTGCCCAACAATTGTAATGACTTTGCCAACCACTGGTAATGACTTTACCAACAACTGTTAATCACTTATCCGACCTCTAAAAATAACTTTGCCCAACAATTGTAATACTTTTGCCAACCACTGTGAATCAATAATCAGACCACTAAAAATGACTTTACCCAACAATTGTAATGACTTTGCCCAACAATTGTAATGACTTTGCCCAACAATTGTAATGACTTTGCCCAACAATTGTAATGACTTTGCCAACCACTGGTAATGACTTTACCAATCACTGTAAATCACTTATCCGACCTCTAAAAATAACTTTGCCCAACAATTGTAAAACTTTTGCCAACCACTGTTTATCAATAATCCGACCTCTAAAAATGACTTTGCCCAACAATTGTAATGACTTTGCACAACAATTGTAATGACTTTGCCCAACAATTGTAATGACTTTGCCCAACAATTGTAATGACTTTGCCAACCACTGTTAATCACTTATCCGACCTCTAAAAATGACTTTGCTCAACAATTGTAATGACTTTGCCAACAATTGTAATGACTTTGCCCAACAATTGTAATGACTTTGCCCAACAATTGTAATGACTTAGCCCAACAATTGTAATGACTTTGCCCAACAATTGTAATGACTTTGCCCAACAATTGTAATGACTATGCCAACAATTGTAATGACTTTGCCAACCACTGTTAATCACTTATCCGACCTCTAAAAATGACTTTGCTCAACAATTGTAATGACTTTGCCAACAATTGTAATGACTTTGCCCAACAATTGTAATGACTTTGCCCAACAATTGTAATGACTTAGCCCAACAATTGTAATGACTTTGCCCAATCAATTGTAATGACTTTGCACAACAATTGTAATGACTTTGCCCAACAATTGTAATACTTTTGCCAACCACTGTTAATCAATAATCCGACCTCTAAAAATGACTTTGCCCAACAATTGTAATGACTTTGCCAACCACTGGTAATGACTTTACCAATCACTGTTAATCACTTATCCGACCTCTAAAAATGACTTTGCCCAACAATTGTAATGACTTTTCCAACCACTGGTAATGACTTTACCAACAACTGTTAATCACTTATCCGACCTCTAAAATAACTTTGCCCAACATTTGTAATACTTTTGCCAACCACTGTTAATCAATAATCCGACCTCTAAAAATGACTTTGCCCAACAATTGTAATGACTTTGCACAACAATTGTAATGACTTTGCCCAACAATTGTAATACTTTTGCCAACCACTGTTAATCAATAATCCGACCTCTAAAAATGACTTTGCCCAACAATTGTAATGACTTTGCCAACCACTGGTAATGACTTTACCAATCACTGTTAATCACTTATCCGACCTCTAAAAATAACTTTGCCCAACAATTGTAATACTTTTGCCAACCACTGTTAACCAATAATCCGACCTCTAAAAATGACTTTGCCCAACAATTGTAATGACTTTGCCAACCACTGGTAATGACTTTACCAACAACTGTTAATCACTTATCCGACCTCTAAAAATAACTTTGCCCAACAATTGTAATACTTTTGCCAACCACTGTTAATCAATAATCCGACCACTAAAAATGACTTTACCCAACAATTGTAATGACTTTGCCCAACAATTGTAATGACTTTGCCCAACAATTGTAATGACTTTGCCCAACAATTGTAATTACTTTGCCCAACAATTGTAATGACTTTGCCAACCACTGTTAATCAATAATCCGACCTCTAAAAATGACTTTGCCCAACAATTGTAATGACTTTGCACAACAATTGTAATGACTTTGCCCAACAATTGTAATACTTTTGCCAACCACTGTTAATCAATAATCCGACCTCTAAAAATGACTTTGCCCAACAATTGTAATGACTTTGCCAACCACTGGTAATGACTTTACCAATCACTGTTAATCACTTATCCGACCTCTAAAAATGACTTTGCCCAACAATTGTAATGACTTTTCCAACCACTGGTAATGACTTTACCAACAACTGTTAATCACTTATCCGACCTCTAAAAATAACTTTGCCCAACAATTGTAATACTTTTGCCAACCACTGTTAATCAATAATCCGACCTCTAAAAATGACTTTACCCAACAATTGTAATGACTTTGCCAACCACTGGTAATGACTTTACCAGCAACTGTTAATCACTTATCCGACCTCTAAAAATAACTTTGCCCAACAATTGTAATGACTTTGCCAACCACTGGTAATGACTTTACCAACAACTGTTAATCACTTATCCGACCTCTAAAAATGACTTTGCCCAACAATTGTAATGACTTTGCCCAACAATTGTAATTACTTTGCCCAACAATTGTAATGACTTTGCCAACCACTGTTAATCAATAATCCGACCTCTAAAAATGACTTTGCCCAACAATTGTAATGACTTTGCACAACAATTGTAATGACTTTGCCCAACAATTGTAATACTTTTGCCAACCACTGTTAATCAATAATCCGACCTCTAAAAATGACTTTGCCCAACAATTGTAATGACTTTGCCAACCACTGGTAATGACTTTACCAATCACTGTTAATCACTTATCCGACCTCTAAAAATGACTTTGCCCAACAATTGTAATGACTTTTCCAACCACTGGTAATGACTTTACCAACAACTGTTAATCACTTATCCGACCTCTAAAAATAACTTTGCCCAACAATTGTAATACATTTGCCAACCACTGTTAATCAATAATCCGACCTCTAAAAATGACTTTGCCCAACAATTGTAATGACTTTGCCAACCACTGGTAATGACTTTACCAATCACTGTTAATCACTTATCCGACCTCTAAAAATAACTTTGCCCAACAATTGTAATACTTTTGCCAACCACTGTTAACCAATAATCCGACCTCTAAAAATGACTTTGCCCAACAATTGTAATGACTTTGCCAACCACTGGTAATGACTTTACCAACAACTGTTAATCACTTATCCGACCTCTAAAAATAACTTTGCCCAACAATTGTAATACTTTTGCCAACCACTGTGAATCAATAATCCGACCACTAAAAATGACTTTACCCAACAATTTTAATGACTTTGCCCAACAATTGTAATGACTTTGCCCAACAATTGTAATGACTTTGCCCAACAATTGTAATGACTTTGCCAACCACTGGTAATGACTTTACCAATCACTGTAAATCACTTATCCGACCTCTAAAAATAACTTTGCCCAACAATTGTAAAACTTTTGCCAACCACTGTTTATCAATAATCCGACCTCTAAAAATGACTTTGCCCAACAATTGTAATGACTTTGCACAACAATTGTAATGACTTTGCCCAACAATTGTAATGACTTTGCCCAACAATTGTAATGACTTTGCCAACCACTGTTAATCACTTATCCGACCTCTAAAAATGACTTTGCTCAACAATTGTAATGACTTTGCCAACAATTGTAATGACTTTGCCCAACAATTGTAATGACTTTGCCCAACAATTGTAATGACTTAGCCCAACAATTGTAATGACTTTGCCCAACAATTGTAATGACTTTGCCCAACAATTGTAATGACTATGCCAACCACTGGTAATGACTTTACCAACAACTGTTAATCACTTATCCGACCTCTAAAAATGACTTTGCCCAACAATTGTAATTACTTTGCTCAACAATTGTAATGACTTTGCCAACCACTGTTAATCAATAATCCGACCTCTAAAAATGACTTTGCCCAACAATTGTAATGACTTTGCCCAACAATTGTAATTACTTTGCCCAACAATTGTAATGACTTTGCCAACCACTGTTAATCACCTATCCGACCTCTAAAAATGACTTTGCTCAACAATTGTAATGACTTTGCCCAACAATTGTAATGACTTTGCTCAACAATTGTAATGACTTTGCCCAATCAATTGTAATGACTTTGCACAACAATTGTAATGACTTTGCCCAACAATTGTAATACTTTTGCCAACCACTGTTAACCAATAATCCGACCTCTAAAAATGACTTTGCCCAACAATTGTAATGACTTTGCCAACCACTGGTAATGACTTTACCAATCACTGTTAATCACTTATCCGACCTCTAAAAATGACTTTGCCCAACAATTGTAATGACTTTTCCAACCACTGGTAATGACTTTACCAACAACTGTTAATCACTTATCCGACCTCTAAAAATAACTTTGCCCAACAATTGTAATACTTTTGCCAACCACTGTTAATCAATAATCCGACCTCTAAAAATGACTTTGCCCAACAATTGTAATGACTTTGCACAACAATTGTAATGACTTTGCCCAACAATTGTAATACTTTTGCCAACCACTGTTAATCAATAATCCGACCTCTAAAAATGACTTTGCCCAACAATTGTAATGACTTTGCCAACCACTGGTAATGACTTTACCAATCACTGTTAATCACTTATCCGACCTCTAAAAATAACTTTGCCCAACAATTGTAATACTTTTGCCAACCACTGTTAACCAATAATCCGACCTCTAAAAATGACTTTGCCCAACAATTGTAATGACTTTGCCAACCACTGGTAATGACTTTACCAACAACTGTTAATCACTTATCCGACCTCTAAAAATAACTTTGCCCAACAATTGTAATACTTTTGCCAACCACTGTTAATCAATAATCCGACCACTAAAAATGACTTTACCCAACAATTGTAATGACTTTGCCCAACAATTGTAATGACTTTGCCCAACAATTGTAATGACTTTGCCCAACAATTGTAATTACTTTGCCCAACAATTGTAATGACTTTGCCAACCACTGTTAATCAATAATCCGACCTCTAAAAATGACTTTGCCCAACAATTGTAATGACTTTGCACAACAATTGTAATGACTTTGCCCAACAATTGTAATACTTTTGCCAACCACTGTTAATCAATAATCCGACCTCTAAAAATGACTTTGCCCAACAATTGTAATGACTTTGCCAACCACTGGTAATGACTTTACCAATCACTGTTAATCACTTATCCGACCTCTAAAAATGACTTTGCCCAACAATTGTAATGACTTTTCCAACCACTGGTAATGACTTTACCAACAACTGTTAATCACTTATCCGACCTCTAAAAATAACTTTGCCCAACAATTGTAATACTTTTGCCAACCACTGTTAATCAATAATCCGACCTCTAAAAATGACTTTGCCCAACAATTGTAATGACTTTGCCAACCACTGGTAATGACTTTACCAATCACTGTTAATCACTTATCCGACCTCTAAAAATGACTTTGCCCAACAATTGTAATGACTTTTCCAACCACTGGTAATGACTTTACCAACAACTGTTAATCACTTATCCGACCTCTAAAAATAACTTTGCCCAACAATTGTAATACTTTTGCCAACCACTGTTAATCAATAATCCGACCTCTAAAAATGACTTTGCCCAACAATTGTAATGACTTTGCACAACAATTGTAATGACTTTGCCCAACAATTGTAATACTTTTGCCAACCACTGTTAATCAATAATCCGACCTCTAAAAATGACTTTGCCCAACAATTGTAATGACTTTGCCAACCACTGGTAATGACTTTACCAATCACTGTTAATCACTTATCCGACCTCTAAAAATAACTTTGCCCAACAATTGTAATACTTTTGCCAACCACTGTTAACCAATAATCCGACCTCTAAAAATGACTTTGCCCAACAATTGTAATGACTTTGCCAACCACTGGTAATGACTTTACCAACAACTGTTAATCACTTATCCGACCTCTAAAAATAACTTTGCCCAACAATTGTAATACTTTTGCCAACCACTGTTAATCAATAATCCGACCACTAAAAATGACTTTACCCAACAATTGTAATGACTTTGCCCAACAATTGTAATGACTTTGCCCAACAATTGTAATGACTTTGCCCAACAATTGTAATTACTTTGCCCAACAATTGTAATGACTTTGCCAACCACTGTTAATCAATAATCCGACCTCTAAAAATGACTTTGCCCAACAATTGTAATGACTTTGCACAACAATTGTAATGACTTTGCCCAACAATTGTAATACTTTTGCCAACCACTGTTAATCAATAATCCGACCTCTAAAAATGACTTTGCCCAACAATTGTAATGACTTTGCCAACCACTGGTAATGACTTTACCAATCACTGTTAATCACTTATCCGACCTCTAAAAATGACTTTGCCCAACAATTGTAATGACTTTTCCAACCACTGGTAATGACTTTACCAACAACTGTTAATCACTTATCCGACCTCTAAAAATAACTTTGCCCAACAATTGTAATACTTTTGCCAACCACTGTTAATCAATAATCCGACCTCTAAAAATGACTTTGCCCAACAATTGTAATGACTTTGCACAACAATTGTAATGACTTTGCCCAACAATTGTAATACTTTTGCCAACCACTGTTAATCAATAATCCGACCTCTAAAAATGACTTTACCCAACAATTGTAATGACTTTGCCAACCACTGGTAATGACTTTACCAATCACTGTTAATCACTTATCCGACCTCTAAAAATAACTTTGCCCAACAATTGTAATACTTTTGCCAACCACTGTTAACCAATAATCCGACCTCTAAAAATGACTTTGCCCAACAATTGTAATGACTTTGCCAACCACTGGTAATGACTTTACCAACAACTGTTAATCACTTATCCGACCTCTAAAAATAACTTTGCCCAACAATTGTAATACTTTTGCCAACCACTGTTAATCAATAATCCGACCACTAAAAATGACTTTACCCAACAATTGTAATGACTTTGCCCAACAATTGTAATGACTTTGCCCAACAATTGTAATGACTTTGCCCAACAATTGTAATGACTTTGCCAACCACTGGTAATGACTTTACCAATCACTGTTAATCACTTATCCGACCTCTAAAAATAACTTTGCCCAACAATTGTAAAACTTTTGCCAATCACTGTTTATCAATAATCCGACCTCTAAAAATGACTTTGCCCAACAATTGTAATGACTTTGCACAACAATTGTAATGACTTTGCCCAACAATTGTAATGACTTTGCCCAACAATTGTAATGACTTTGCCAACCACTGTTAATCACTTATCCGACCTCTAAAAATGACTTTGCTCAACAATTGTAATGACTTTGCCAACAATTGTAATGACTTTGCCCAACAATTGTAATGACTTTGCCCAACAATTGTAATTACTTAGCCCAACAATTGTAATGACTTTGCCCAACAATTGTAATGACTTTGCCCAACAATTGTAATGACTATGCCAACCACTGGTAATGACTTTACCAACAACTGTTAATCACTTATCCGACCTCTAAAAATAACTTTGCCCAACAATTGTAATGACTTTGCCAACCACTCGTAATGACTTTACCAACAACTGTTAATCACTTATCCGACCTCTAAAAATGACTTTGCCCAACAATTGTAATGACTTTGCCCAACAATTGTAATTACTTTGCCCAACAATTGTAATGACTTTGCCAACCACTGTTAATCACCTATCCGACCTCTAAAAATGACTTTGCTCAACAATTGTAATGACTTTGCCCAACAATTGTAATGACTTTGCTCAACAATTGTAATGACTTTGCCCAATCAATTGTAATGACTTTGCCAACCACTGGTAATGACTTAACCAATCACTGTTAATCACTTATCCGACCTCTAAAAATAACTTTGCCCAACAATTGTAATACTTTTGCCAACCACTGTTAGTCAATAATCCGACCTCTAAAAATGACTTTGCCCAACAATTGTAATGACTTTGCCAACCACTGGTAATGACTTTACCAATCACTGTTAATCACTTATCCGACCTCTAAAAATAACTTTGCCCAACAATTGTAATACTTTTGCCAACCACTGTTAATCAATAATCCGACCTCTAAAAATGACTTTGCCCAACAATTGTAATGACTTTGCCAACCACTGGTAATGACTTTACCAACAACTGTTAATCACTTATCCGACCTCTAAAATAACTTTGCCCAACAATTGTAATACTTTAGCCAACCACTGTTAATCAATAATCCGACCACTAAAAATGACTTTACCCAACAATTGTAATGACTTTGCCGAACAATTGAAATGACTTTGCCCAACAATTGTAATGACTTTGCCCAACAATTGTAATGACTTTGCCAACCACTGTTAATCACTTATCCGACCTCTAAAAATGACTTTGCTCAACAATTGTAATGATTTTGCCAACAAATGTAATGACTTTGCCCAACAATTGTAATGAATTTGCCCAACAATTGTAATGACTTAGCCAAACAATTGTAATGACTTTGCCCAACAATTGTAATGACTTTGCCCAACAATTGTAATGACTTTGCCAACCACTCGTAATGACTTTACCAACAACTGTTAATCACTTATCCGACCTCTAAAAATGACTTTGCCCAACAATTGTAATTACTTTGCCCAACAATTGTAATGACTTTGCCAACCACTGTTAATCACCTATCCGACCTCTAAAAATGACTTTACCAAACAATTGTAATGACTTTGCCCAACAATTGTAATGACTTTGCCCAACAATTGTAATGACTTTGCCCAACCACTTTTAATCACTTATCCGACCTCTAAAAATGAATTTGCTCAACAATTGTAATGACTTTGCCCAACAATTGTAATGACTTTGCCCAATCAATTGTAATGACTTTGCCAACCACTGGTAATGACTTAACCAATCACTGTTAATCAATAATCCGACCTCTAAAAATGACTTTACCAAACAATTGTAATGACTTTGCCCAACAATTGTAATGACTTTGCCCAACAATTGTAATGACTTTGCCCAACAATTGTAATGACTTTGCCAACCACTGTTAATCACTTATCCGACCTCTAAAAATGAATTTGCTCAACAATTGTAATGACTTTGCCCAACAATTGTAATGACTTTGCCCAATCAATTGTAATGACTTTGCCAACCACTGGTAATGACTTAACCAATCACTGTTAATCACTTATCCGACCTCTAAAAATAACTTTGCCCAACAATTGTAATACTTTTGCCAACCACTGTTAATCAATAATCCGACCTCTAAAAATGACTTTGCCCAACAATTGTAATGACTTTGCCAACCACTGGTAATGACTTTACCAACAACTGTTAATCAATTATCCGACCTCTAAAAATAACTTTGCCCAACAATTGTAATACTTTTGCCAACCACTGTTAATCAATAATCCGACCTCTAAAAATGACTTTGCCCAACAATTGTAATGACTTTGCCCAACAATTGTAATGACTTTGCCCAACAATTGTAATACTTTTGCCAACCACTGTTAATCAATAATCCGACCTCTAAAAATGACTTTGCCCAACAATTGTAATGACTTTGCCAACCACTGGTAATGACTTTACCAACAACTGTTAATCAATTATCCGACCTCTAAAAATAACTTTGCCCAACAATTGTAATACTTTTGCCAACCACTGTTAATCAATAATCCGACCTCTAAAAATGACTTTGCCCAACAATTGTAATGACTTTGCCCAACAATTGTAATGACTTTGCCCAACAATTGTAATGACTTTGCCCAACAATTGTAATGACTTTGCCCAACATTGTAATGACTTTGCCAACCACTGTTAATCACTTTGCCGACCTCCATAAATGACTTTGCCCAACAATTGTAATGACTTTGCCCAACAATTGTAATGACTTTGCCCAACAATTGTAATGACTTTGCCCAATCAATTGTAATGACTTTGCCAACCACTGGTAATCAATAATCCGACCTCTAAAAATGACTTTGCCCAACAATTGTAATGACTTTGCACAACAATTGTAATGACTTTGCCCAACAATTGTAATACTTTTGCCAACCACTGTTAATCAATAATCCGACCTCTATAAATGACTTTGCCCAACAATTGTAATGACTTTGCCAACCACTGGTAATGACTTTACCAATCACTGTTAATCACTTATCCGACCTCTAAAAATAACTTTGCTCAACAATTGTAATGACTTTGCCCAACAATTGTAATGACTTTGCCCAACAATTGTAATGACTTTGCCCAATCAATTGTAATGACTTTGCCAACCACTGGTAATCAATAATCCGACCTCTAAAAATGACTTTGCCCAACAATTGTAATGACTTTTCCAACCACTGGTAATGACTTTACCAACAACTGTTAATCACTTATCCGACCTCTAAAAATAACTTTGCCCAACAATTGTAATACTTTTGCCAACCACTGTTAATCAATAATCCGACCTCTAAAAATGACTTTGCCCAACAATTGTAATGACTTTTCCAACCACTGGTAATGACTTTACCAACAACTGTTAATCACTTATCCGACCTCTAAAAATAACTTTGCCCAACAATTGTAATACTTTTGCCAACCACTGTTAATCAATAATTCGACCTCTAAAAATGACTTTGCCCAACAATTGTAATGACTTTGCCCAATCAATTGTAATGACTTTGCCAACCACTGGTAATGACTTAACCAATCACTGTTAATCACTTATCCGACCTCTAAAAATAACTTTGCCCAACAATTGTAATACTTTTGCCAACCACTGTTAATCAATAATCCGACCTCTAAAAATGACTTTGCCCAACAATTGTAATGACTTTGCCAACCACTGGTAATGAATTTACCAATCACTGTTAATCACTTATCCGACCTCTAAAAATAACTTCGCCCAACAATTGTAATACTTTTGCCAACCACTGTTAATCAATAATCCGACCTCTAAAAATTACTTTGCCCAACAATTGTAATGACTTTCCCAACCACTGGTAATGACTTTACCAACAACTGTTAATCACTTATCCGACCTCTAAAAATAACTTCGCCCAACAATTGTAATACTTTTGCCAACCACTGTTAATCAATAATCCGACCACTAAAAATGACTTTGCCCAACAATTGTAATGACTTTGCCCAACAATTGTAATGACTTAGCCCAACAAATGTAATGACTTTGCCCAACAATTGTAATGACTTTGCCAACCACTGTTAATCACTTATCCGACCTCTAAAAATGACTTTGCTCAACAATTTTAATGACTTTGCCCAACAATAGTAATGACTTTGCCCAACAATTGTAATGACTCTGCCCAATCAATTGTAATGACTTCCCCAACCACTGGTAATGACTTTACCAACCACTGTTAATCACTTATCCTACCTCTAAAAATAACTTTGCCCAACAATTCTAATGACTTTGCCAACCACTGGTAATGACTTTACCAATCACTGTTAATCACTTATCCGACCTCTAAAAATAACTTTGCCCAACAATTGTAATACTTTTGCCAACCACTGTTAATCAATAATCCGACCTCTAAAAATGAATTTGCCCAACAATTGTAATGACTTTGCCCAACAATTGTAATGACTTTGCCCAACAATTGTAATGACTTTGCCCACAATTGTAATGACTTTGCCCAACAATTGTAATGACTTTGCCAACCACTGTTAATCACTATCCGACCTCTAAAAATGACTTTGCTCAACAATTGTAATGACTTTGCCCAACAATTGTAATGACTTTGCCAACCACTGTTAATCACTTATCCGACCTCTAAAAATGACTTTGCTCAACAATTGTAATGACTTTGCCCAACAATTGTAATGACTTTGCCCAACAATTGTAATGACTTTGCCCAATCAATTGTAATGACTTTGCCAACCACTGGTAATCAATAATCCGACCTCTAAAAATGACTTTGCCCAACAATTGTAATGACTTTGCACAACAATTGTAATGACTTTGCCCAACAATTGTAATACTTTTGCCAACCACTGTTAATCAATAATCCGACCTCTAAAAATGACTTTGTCCAACAATTGTAATGACTTTGCCAACCACTGGTAATGACTTTACCAATCACTGTTAATCACTTATCCGACCTCTAAAAATAACTTTGCTCAACAATTGTAATGACTTTGCCCAACAATTGTAATGACTTTGCCCAACAATTGTAATGACTTTGCCCAATCAATTGTAATGACTTTGCCAACCACTGGTAATCAATAATCCGACCTCTAAAAATGACTTTGCCCAACAATTGTAATGACTTTTCCAACCACTGGTAATGACTTTACCAACAACTGTTAATCACTTATCCGACCTCTAAAAATAACTTTGCCCAACAATTGTAATACTTTTGCCAACCACTGTTAATCAATAATCCGACCTCTAAAAATGACTTTGCCCAACAATTGTAATGACTTTTCCAACCACTGGTAATGACTTTACCAACAACTGTTAATCACTTATCCGACCTCTAAAAATAACTTTGCCCAACAATTGTAATACTTTTGCCAACCACTGTTAATCAATAATCCGACCTCTAAAAATGACTTTGCCCAACAATTGTAATGACTTTGCCCAATCAATTGTAATGACTTTGCCAACCACTGGTAATGACTTAACCAATCACTGTTAATCACTTATCCGACCTCTAAAAATAACTTTGCCCAACAATTGTAATACTTTTGCCAACCACTGTTAATCAATAATCCGACCTCTAAAAATGACTTTGCCCAACAATTGTAATGACTTTGCCAACCACTGGTAATGACTTTACCAATCACTGTTAATCACTTATCCGACCTCTAAAAATAACTTTGCCCAACAATTGTAATACTTTTGCCAACCACTGTTAATCAATAATCCGACCTCTAAAATTACTTTGCCCAACAATTGTAATGACTTTCCCAACCACTGGTAATGACTTTACCAACAACTGTTAATCACTTATCCGACCTCTAAAAATAACTTCGCCCAACAATTGTAATACTTTTGCCAACAACTGTTAATCACTTATCCGACCTCTAAAAATGACTTTGCCCAACAATTGTAATGACTTTTCCAACCACTGGTAATGACTTTACCAACAACTGTTAATCACTTATCCGACCTCTAAAAATAACTTTGCCCAACAATTGTAATACTTTTGCCAACCACTGTTAATCAATAATCCGACCTCTAAAAATGACTTTGCCCAACAATTGTAATGACTTTTCCAACCACTGGTAATGACTTTACCAACAACTGTTAATCACTTATCCGACCTCTAAAAATAACTTTGCCCAACAATTGTAATACTTTTGCCAACCACTGTTAATCAATAATCCGACCTCTAAAAATGACTTTGCCCAACAATTGTAATGACTTTGCCCAATCAATTGTAATGACTTTGCCAACCACTGGTAATGACTTAACCAATCACTGTTAATCACTTATCCGACCTCTAAAAATAACTTTGCCCAACAATTGTAATACTTTTGCCAACCACTGTTAATCAATAATCCGACCTCTAAAAATGACTTTGCCCAACAATTGTAATGACTTTGCCAACCACTGGTAATGACTTTACCAATCACTGTTAATCACTTATCCGACCTCTAAAAATAACTTTGCCCAACAATTGTAATACTTTTGCCAACCACTGTTAATCAATAATCCGACCTCTAAAAATTACTTTGCCCAACAATTGTAATGACTTTCCCAACCACTGGTAATGACTTTACCAACAACTGTTAATCACTTATCCGACCTCTAAAAATAACTTCGCCCAACAATTGTAATACTTTTGCCAACCACTGTTAATCAATAATCCGACCTCTAAAAATGACTTTGCCCAACAATTGTAATGACTTTGCCCAATCAATTGTAATGACTTTTCCAACCACTGGTAATGACTTTACCAATCACTGTTAATCACTTATCCGACCTCTAAAAATAACTTTGCCCAACAATTGTAATACTTTTGCCAACCACTGTTAATCAATAATCCGACCTCTAAAAATTACTTTGCCCAACAATTGTAATGACTTTCCCAACCACTGGTAATGACTTTACCAACAACTGTTAATCACTTATCCGACCTCTAAAAATAACTTTGCCCAACAATTGTAATACTTTTGCCAACCACTGTTAATCAATAATCCGACCACTAAAAATGACTTTACCCAACAATTGTAATGACTTTGCCCAACAATTGTAATGACTTTGCCCAACAATTGTAATGACTTAGCCCAACAAATGTAATGACTTTGCCCAACAATTGTAATGACTTTGCCAACCACTGTTAATCACTTATCCGACCTCTAAAAATGACTTTGCTCAACAATTTTAATGACTTTGCCCAACAATAGTAATGACTTTGCCCAACAATTGTAATGACTCTGCCCAATCAATTGTAATGACTTTCCCAACCACTGGTAATGACTTTACCAACCACTGTTAATCACTTATCCTACCTCTAAAAATAACTTTGCCCAACAATTGTAATGACTTTGCCAACCACTGGTAATGACTTTACCAATCACTGTTAATCACTTATCCGACCTCTAAAAATAACTTTGCCCAACAATTGTAATACTTTTGCCAACCACTGTTAATCAATAATCCGACCTCTAAAAATTACTTTGCCCAACAATTGTAATGACTTTCCCAACCACTGGTAATGACTTTACCAACAACTGTTAATCACTTATCCGACCTCTAAAAATAACTTTGCCCAACAATTGTAATACTTTTGCCAACCACTGTTAATCAATAATCCGACCACTAAAATGACTTTACCCAACAATTGTAATGACTTTGCCCAACAATTGTAATGACTTTGCCCAACAATTGTAATGACTTTGCCCAACAAATGTAATGACTTTGCCCAACAATTGTAATGACTTTGCCAACCACTGTTAATCACTTATCCGACCTCTAAAAATGACTTTGCTCAACAATTTTAATGACTTTGCCCAACAATAGTAATGACTTTGCCCAACAATAGTAATGACTTTGCCCATCAATTGTAATGACTTTCCCAACAACTGGTAATGACTTTACCAACCACTGTTAATCACTTATCCTACCTCTAAAAATAACTTTGCCCAACAATTGTAATACTTTTGACAAGCACTGTTAATCAATAATCCGACCTCTAAATATGACTTTGCCCAACAATTGTAATGACTTTGCCCAACAATTGAAATGACTTTGCCCAACAATTGTAATGACTTTGCCAACCACTGTTAATCAATAATCCGACCTCTTAAAATGACTTTGCCCAACAATTGTAATGACTTTGCCAACCACTGTTAATCACTTATCCGACCTCTAAAAATGACTTTGCCCAACAATTGTAATGACTTTTCCCAACAATTGTAATGACTCTGCCCAATCAATTGTAATGACTTTGCCAACTACTGGTAATGACTTAACCAATCACTGTTAATCACTTATCCGACCTCTAAAAATAACTTTGCCCAACAATTGTAATACTTTTGCCAACCACTGTTAATCAATAATCCGACCTCTAAAAATGACTTTGCCCAACAATTGTAATGACTTTGCCAACCAATGGTAATGACTTTACCAACAACTGTTAATCACTTATCCGACCTCTAAAAATAACTTTGCCCAACAATTGTTATACTTTTGCCAACCACTGTTAATCATTAATCCGACCTCTAAAAATGACTTTACCCAACAATTGTAATGACTTTGCCCATTAATTGAAATGACTTTGCCCAACAATTGTAATGACTTTGCCAACTACTGGTAATGACTTAACCAATCACTGTTAATCACTTATCCGACCTCTAAAAATAACTTTGCCCAACAATTGTAATACTTTTGCCAACCACTGTTAATCAATAATCCGACCTCTAAAAATGACTTTGCCCAACAATTGTAATGACTTTGCCAACCACTGGTAATGACTTTACCTACAACTGTTAATCACTTATCCGACCTCTAAAAATAACTTTGCCCAACAATTGTTATACTTTTGCCAACCACTGTTAATCAATAATCCGACCTCTAAAAATGACTTTACCCAACAATTGTAATGACTTTGCCCATTAATTGTAATGACTTTGCCCAACAATTGTAATGACTTTGCCAACCACTGTTAATCACTTATCAGACCTCTAAAAATGACTTTGCTCAACAATTGTAATGACTCTTCCCAACAATTGTAATGACTTTGCCCAACAATTGAAATGACTTTGCCCAACAATTGTAATGACTTTGCCCATAAATTGTAATGACTTTGCCCAACAATTGTAATGACTTTGCCAACCACTGTAAATCACTTATCCGACCTCTAAAAATGACTTTGTTTAACAATTGTAATGATTTTGCCCAACAATTGTAATGACTTTGCCCAACAATAGTAATGACTTTGCCCAACAATTGTAATGACTCTGCCCAATCAATTGTAATGACTTTGCCAACCACTGTTAATCACTTATCCCACCTCTAAAAAAAACGTTGCCCAACAATTGTAATTCTTTTGACAACCACTGTTAATCAATAATCCGACCTCTAAATATGACTTTGCCCAACAATTGTAATGACTTTGCCCAACAATTGTAATGACTCTGCCCAATCAATTGTAATGACTTTGCCAACCACTGGTAATGACTTTACCAACCACTGTAAATAACTTATCCGACCTCTAAAAATAACTTTGCCCAACAATTGTAATACTTTTGACAACCACTATTAATCAATAATCCGACCTCTAAAAATGACTTTGCCAAACAATTGTAATGACTATGCCCAACAATTGTAATGACTTTGCCCAACAATTGTAATGACTTTGCCCAATCAATTGTAATGACTTTGCCAACTACTGGTAATGACTTTACCAATCACTGTTAATCACTTATCCGACCTCTAAAAATAACTTTGCCCAACAATTGTAATACTTTTGCCAACCACTGTTAATCAATAATCCGACCTCTAAAAATGACTTTGCCCAACAATTGTAATGACTTTGCCAACCACTGGTAATGACTTTACCAACAACTGTTAATCACTTATCAGACCTCTAAAAATAACTTTGCCCAACAATTGTTTGACTTTTGCCAACCACTGTTAATCAATAATCCGACCTCTAAAAATGACTTTACCCAACAATTGTAATGACTTTGCCCATTAATTGAAATGACTTTGCCCAACAATTGTAATGACTTTGCCAACTACTTGTAATGAATTAACCAATCACTGTTAATCACTTATCCGACCTCTAAAAATATTTTTGCCCAACAATTGTAATACTTTTGCCAACCACTGTTAATCAATAATCCGACCTCTAAAAATGACTTTGCCCAACAATTGTAATGACTTTGCCAACCACTGGTAATGACTTTACCAACAACTGTTAATCACTTATCCGACCTCTAAAAATAACTTTGCCCAACAATTGTTATACTTTTGCCAACCACTGTTAATCAATAATCCGACCTCTAAAAATGACTTTACCCAACAATTGTAATGACTTTGCCCATTAATTGTAATGACTTTGCCCAACAATTGTAATGACTTTGCCAACCACTGTTAATCACTTATCCGACCTCTAAAAATGACTTTGCTCAACAATTGTAATGACTTTGCCCAACAATTGTAATGACTTTGCCCAACAATTGAAATGACTTTGCCCAACAATTGTAATGACTTTGCCCATTAATTGTAATGACTTTGCCCAACAATTGTAATGACTTTGCCAACCACTGTAAATCACTTATCTGACCTCTAAAAATAACTTTGCCCAACAATTGTAATACTTTTGACAACCACTATTAATCAATAATCCGACCTCTAAAAATGACTTTGCCAAACAATTGTAATGACTATGCCCAACAATTGTAATGACTTTGCCCAACAATTGTAATGACTTTGCCCAATCAATTGTAATGACTTTGCCAACCACTGGTAATGACTTTACCAACAACTGTTAATCACTTATCCGACCTCTAAAAATAACTTTGCCCAACAATTGTTATACTTTTGCCAACCACTGTTAATCAATAATCCGACCTCTAAAAATGACTTTACCCAACAATTGTAATGACTTTGCCCATTAATTGTAATGACTTTGCCCAACAATTGTAATGACTTTGCCAACCACTGTTAATCACTTATCCGACCTCTAAAAATGACTTTGCTCAACAATTGTAATGACTTTGCCCAACAATTGAAATGACTTTGCCCAACAATTGTAATGACTTTGCCCATTAATTGTAATGACTTTGCCCAACAATTGTAATGACTTTGCCAACCATTGTAAATCACTTATCCGACCTCTAAAAATGACTTTGTTTAACAATAGTAATGATTTTGCCCAACAATTGTAATGACTTTGCCCAACAATAGTAATGACTTTGCCCAACAATTGTAATGACTCTGCCCAATCAATTGTAATGACTTTGCCAACCACTGTTAATCACTTATCCCACCTCTAAAAATAACTTTGCCCAACAATTGTAATACTTTTGACAACCACTGTTAATCACTTATCCGACCTCTAAAAATGACTTTGCCCAACAATTGTAATGACTTTGCCCAACAATTGAAATGACTTTGCCCAACAATTGTAATGACTTTGCCAACCACTGTTAATCAATAATCCGACCTCTTAAAATGACTTTGCCCAACAATTGTAATGACTTTGCCAAACACTGTTAATCACCTATCCGACCTCTAAAAATGACTTTGCCCAACAATAGTAATGACTTTTCCCAACAACTGTAATGACTCTGCCCAATCAATTGTAATGACTTTGCCAACCACTGGTAATGACTTTACCAACCACTGTAGATCACTTATCCGACCTCTAAAAATAACTTTGCCCAACAATTGTAATACTTTTGACAGCCACTATTAATCAATAATCCGACCTCTAAAAATGACTTTGCCAAACAATTGTAATGACTTTGCCCAACAATTGTAATAACTTTGCCCAACAATTGTAATGACTTTGCCCAATCAATTGTAATGACTTTGCCAACTACTGGTAATGACTTAACCAATCACTGTGAATCACTTATCCGACCTCTAAAAATAACTTTGCCCAACAATTGTAATACTTTTGCCAACCACTGTTAATCAATAATCCGACCTCTAAAAATGACTTTACCCAACAATTGTAATGACTTTGCCCATTAATTGTAATGACTTTGCCCAACAATTTAATGACTTTGCCAACCACTGTTAATCACTTATCCGACCTCTAAAAATGAATTTGCTCAACAATTGTAATGACTTTGCCCAACAATTGGAATGACTTTGCCCAACAATTGAAATGACTTTGCCCAACAATTGTAATGACTTTGCCAACCACTGGTAATGACTTTACCAACAATTGTTAATCACTTATCCGAACTCTAAAAATAACTTTGCCCCACAATTGTTATACTTTTGCCAACCACTGTTAATCAATAATCCGACCTCTAAAAATGACTTTACCCAACAGTTGTAATGACTTTGCCCATTAATTGTAATGACTTTGCCCAACAATTGTAATGACTTTGCCAACCACTTTTAATCACTTATCCGACCTCTAAAAATGAATTTGCTCAACAATTGTAATGACTTTGCCCAACAATTGTAATGACTTTGCCCAACAATTGAAATGACTTTGCCCAACAATTGTAATGACTTTGCCAACCACTGGTAATGACTTTACCAACAACTGTTAATCACTTATCCGAACTCTAAAAATAACTTTGCCCAACAATTGTTATACTTTTGCCAACCACTGTTAATCAATAATCCGACCTCTAAAAATGACTTTACCCAACAATTGTAATGACTTTGCCCATTAATTGTAATGACTTTGCCCAACAATTGTAATGACTTTGCCAACCACTTTTAATCACTTATCCGACCTCTAAAAATGAATTTGCTCAACAATTGTAATGACTTTGCCCAACAATTGTAATGACTTTGCCCAACAATTGAAATGACTTTGCCCAACAATTGTAATGACTTTGCCCATTAATTGTAATGACTTTGCCCAACAATTGTAATGACTTTGCCAACCATTGTAAATCACTTATCCGACCTTAAAAAATGACTTTGTTTAACAATAGTAATGATTTTGCCCAACAATTGTAATGACTTTGCCCAACAATAGTAATGACTTTGCCCAACAATTGTAATGACACTGCCCAATCAATTGTAATGACTTTGCCAACCACTGTTAATCACTTATCCCACCTCTAAAAATAACTTTGCCCAACAATTGTAATACTTTTGACAACCACTGTTAATCAATAATCCGACCTATAAATATGACTTTGCCCAACAATTGTAATGACTTTGCCCAACAATTGAAATGACTTTGCCCAACAATTTTAATGACTTTGCAAACCACTGTTAATCAATAATCCGACCTCTTAAAATGACTTTGCCCAACAATTGTAATGACTTTGCCAACCACTGTTAATCAATAATCCGACCTCTAAAAATGACTTTGCCCGACAATTGTAATGACTTTGCCCAACAATTGTAATGACTCTGCCCAATCAATTGTAATGACTTTGCCAACCACTGGTAATGACTTTACCAACCACTGTTAATCACTTATCCGACCTCTAAAAATAACTTTGCCCAACAATTGTAATACTTTTGACAACCACTATTAATCAATAATCCGACCTCTAAAAATGACTTTGCAAAACAATTGTAATGACTTTGCCCAACAATTGTAATAACTTTGCCCAACAATTGTAATGACTTTGCCCAATCAATTGTAATGACTTTGCCAACCATTGTAAATCACTTATCCGACCTTAAAAAATGACTTTGTTTAACAATAGTAATGATTTTGCCCAACAATTGTAATGACTTTGCCCAACAATAGTAATGACTTTGCCCAACAATTGTAATGACACTGCCCAATCAATTGTAATGACTTTGCCAACCACTGTTAATCACTTATCCCACCTCTAAAAATAACTTTGCCCAACAATTGTAATACTTTTGACAACCACTGTTAATCAATAATCCGACCTATAAATATGACTTTGCCCAACAATTGTAATGACTTTGCCCAACAATTGAAATGACTTTGCCCAACAATTTTAATGACTTTGCAAACCACTGTTAATCAATAATCCGACCTCTTAAAATGACTTTGCCCAACAATTGTAATGACTTTGCCAACCACTGTTAATCAATAATCCGACCTCTAAAAATGACTTTGCCCGACAATTGTAATGACTTTGCCCAACAATTGTAATGACTCTGCCCAATCAATTGTAATGACTTTGCCAACCACTGGTAATGACTTTACCAACCACTGTTAATCACTTATCCGACCTCTAAAAATAACTTTGCCCAACAATTGTAATACTTTTGACAACCACTATTAATCAATAATCCGACCTCTAAAAATGACTTTGCAAAACAATTGTAATGACTTTGCCCAACAATTGTAATAACTTTGCCCAACAATTGTAATGACTTTGCCCAATCAATTGTAATGACTTTGCCAACCACTGGTAATGACTTTACCAACAACTGTTAATCACTTATCCGACCTCTAAAAATAACTTTGCCCAACAATTGTTATACTTTTGCCAACCACTGTTAATCAATAATCCGACCTCTAAAAATGACTTTACCCAACAATTGTAATGACTTTGCCCATTAATTGTAATGACTTTGCCCAACAATTGTAATGACTTTGCCAACCACTGTTAATCACTTATCCGACCTCTAAAAATGACTTTGCTCAACAATTGTAATGACTTTGCCCAACAATTGTAATGACTTTGCCCAACAATTGAAATGACTTTGCCCAACAATTGTAATGACTTTGCCCATTAATTGTAATGACTTTGCCCAACAATTGTAATGACTTTGCCAACCATTGTAAATCACTTATCCGACCTCTAAAAATGATTTTGTTTAACAATAGTAATGATTTTGCCCAACAATTGTAATGACTTTGCCCAACAATAGTAATGACTTTGCCCAACAATTGTAATGACTCTGCCCAATCAATTGTAATGACTTTGCCAACCACTGTTAATCACTTATCCCACCTCTAAAAATAACTTTGCCCAACAATTGTAATACTTTTGACAACCACTGTTAATCAATAATCCGACCTCTAAATATGACTTTGCCCAACAATTGTAATGACTTTGCCCAACAATTGAAATGACTTTGCCCAACAATTGTAATGACTTTGCCAAACACTGTTAATCACTTATCCGACCTCTAAAAATGACTTTGCCCAACAATTGTAATGACTTTTCCCAACAATTGTAATGACTCTGCCCAATCAATTGTAATGACTTTGCCAACCACTGGTAATGACTTTACCAACCACTGTAAATCACTTATCCGACCTCTAAAAATAACTTTGCCCAACAATTGTTATACTTTTGCCAACCACTGTTAATCAATAATCCGACCTCTAAAAATGACTTTACCAAACAATTGTAATGACTTTGCCCATTAATTGTAATGACTTTGCCCAACAATTGTAATGACTTTGCCAACCACTGTTAATCACTTATCCGACCTCTAAAAATTACTTTGCTCAACAATTGTAATGACTTTGCCCAACAATTGTAATGACTTTGCCCAACAATTGAAATGACTTTGCCCATTAATTGTAATGACTTTGCCCAACAATTGTAATGACTTTGCCAACTACTGGTAATGACTTAACCAATCACTGTTAATCACTTATCCGACCTCTAAAAATGACTTTGCCCAACAATTGTAATGACTTTGCCAACCACTGGTAATGACTTTACCAACAACTGTTAATCACTTATCCGACCTCTAAAAATAACTTTGCCCAACAATTGTAATACTTTTGCCAACCACTGTTAATCAATAATCCGACCTCTAAAAATGACTTTACCCAACAATTGTAATGACTTTGCCCAACAATTGTAATGACTTTGCCCAACAATTGTAATGACTTTGCCAACCACTGTTAATCAATAATCCGACCTCTAAAAATGACTTTGCCCAAAAAGTGTAATGACTTTGCCAACCACTGTTAATCACTTATCCGACCTCTAAAAATGACTTTGCTCAACAATTTTAATGACTTTGCCCAACAATTGTAATGACTTTTCCCAGCAATTGTAATGACTCTGCCCAATCAATTGTAATGACTTTGCCAACCACTGGTAATGACTTTACCAACCACTGTTAATCACTTATCCTACCTCTAAAAATAACTTTGCCCAACAATTGTAAAACTTTTGACAACCACTGTTAATCAATAATCCGACCTCTAAATATGACTTTGCCCAACAATTGTAATGACTTTGCCCAACAATTGAAATGACTTTGCCCAACAATTGTAATGACTTTGCCAACCACTGTTAATCACTTATCCGACCTCTAAAAATGACTCTGCCCAACAATTGTGATGACTTTTCCCAGCAATTGTAATGACTCTGCCCAATCAATTGTAATGACTTTGCCAACCACTGATAATGACTTTACCAACCACTGTAAATCACTTATCCGACCTCTAAAAATAACTTTGCCCAACAATTGTAATACTTTTGACAACCACTATTAATCAATAATCCGACCTCTAAAAATGACTTTGCCCAACAATTGTAATGACTTTGCCCAACAATTGTAATGACTTTGCAGAATCAATTGTAATGACTTTGCCAACTACTGGTAATGACTTAACCAATCACTGTTAATCACTTATCCGACCTCTAAAAATGACTTTGCCCAACAATTGTAATGACTTTGCCAACCACTGGTAATGACTTTACCAACAACTGTTAATCAATTATCCGACCTCTAAAAATAACTTTGCCCAACAATTGTAATACTTTTGCCAACCACTGTTAATCAATAATCCGACCTCTAAAAATGACTTTACCCAACAATTGTAATGACTTTGCCCAACAATTGTAATGACTTTGCCCAACAATTGTAATGACTTTGCCAACCACTGTTAATCAATAATCCGACCTCTAAAAATGACTTTGCCCAACAAGTGTAATGACTTTGCCAACCACTGTTAATCACTTATCCGACCTCTAAAAATGACTTTGCTCAACAATTTTAATGACTTTGACCAACAATAGTAATGACTTTGCCCAACAATTGTAATGACTTTTCCCAGCAATTGTAATGACTCTGCCCATTCAATTGTAATGACTTTGCCAACCACTGGTAATGACTTTACCAACCACTGTAAATCACTTATCCGACCTCTAAAAATATATTTGCCCAACAATTGTAATACTTTTGACAACCACTATTAATCAATAATCCGACCTCTAAAAATGACTTTGCCCAACAAGTGTAATGACTTTGCCAACCACTGTTAATCACTTATCCGACCTCTAAAAATGACTTTGCTCAACAATTTTAATGACTTTGACCAACAATAGTAATGACTTTGCCCAACAATTGTAATGACTCTGCCCAATCAATTGTAATGACTTTGCCAACCACTGGTAATGTCTTTACCAACCACTGTTAATCACTTATCCTACCTCTAAAAATAACTTTGCCCAACAATTGTAATACTTTTGACAACCACTGTTAATCAATAATCCGACCTCTAAATATGACTTTGCCCAACAATTGTAATGACTTTGCCCAGCAATTGAAATGAATTTGCCCAACAATTGTAATGACTTTGCCAACCACTGTTAATCACTTATCCGACCTCTAAAAATGACTTTGCCCAACAATTGCAATGACTTTTCCCAACAATTGTAATGACTCTGCCCAATCAATTGTAATGACTTTGCCAACCACTGGTAATGACTTTACCAACCACTGTAAATCACTTATCCGACCTCTAAAAATAACTTTGCCCAACAATTGTAATACTTTTGACAACCACTATTAATCAATAATCCGACCTCTAAAAATGACTTTGCCCAACAATTGTAATGACTTTGCCCAACAATTGTAATGACTTTGCCCAACAATTGTAATGACTTTGCCCATTAATTGTAATGACTTTGCCCAATCAATTGTAATGACTTTGCTAACTACTGGTAATGACTTTACCAATCACTGTTAATCACTTATCCGACCTCTAAAAATAACTTTGCCCAACAATTGTAATACTTTTGCCAACCACTGTTAATCAATAATCCGACCTCTAAAAATGACTTTGCCCAACAATTGTAATGACTTTGCCCATTAATTGTAATGATTTTGCCCAACAATTGTAATGACTTTGCCAACCACTGTTAATCACTTATCCGACCTCTAAAAATGACTTTACCCAACAATTGTAATGACTTTGCCCATTAATTGTAATGACTTTGCCCAACAATTGTAATGACTTTGCCAACCACTGTTAATCACTTATCCGACCTCTAAAAATGACTTTGCTCAACAATTGTAATGACTTTGCCCAACAATTGTAATGACTTTGCCCAACAATTGAAATGACTTTGCCCAACAATTGTAATGACTTTCCCCATTAATTGTAATGACTTTGCCCAACAATTGTAATGACTTTGCCAACCACTGTAAATCACTTATCCGACCTCTAAAAATGACTTTGTTTAACAATTGTAATGACTTTGCCCAACAATTTTAATAACTTTGCCCAACAATTGTAATGACTTTGCCCAACAATTGTAATGACTCTGCCCAATCAATTGTAATGACTTTGCCAACCACTGGTAATGACTTTACCAACCACTGTTAATCACTTATCCTACCTCTAAAAATAACTTTGCCCAACAATTGTAATACTTTTGACAACCACTATTAATCAATAATCCGACCTCTAAAAATTACTTTGCCCAACAATTGTAATGACTTTGCCCAACAATTGTAATGACTTTGCCCAACAATTGTAATGACTCTGCCCAATCAATTGTAATGACTTTTCCAACCACTGTTAATCAATAATCCGACCTCTAAAAATGACTTTGCCCAACAATTGTAATGACCTTGCCAACCACTGTTAATCACTTATCCGACCTCTAAAAATGACTTTGCCCAACAATTGTAATGACTTTTCCCAACAATTGAAATGACTCTGCCCAATCAATTGTAATGACTTTGCCAACCACTGGTAATGACTTTACCAACCACTTTAAATCACTTATCCGACCTCTAAAAATAACTTTGCCCAACAATTGTAATACTTTTGACAACCACTATTAATCAATAATCCGACCTCTAAAAATTACTTTGCCCAACAATTGTAATGACTTTGCCCAACAATTGTAATGACTTTGCCCAACAATTGTAATGACTCTGCCCAATCAATTGTAATGACTTTTCCAACCACTGTTAATCAATAATCCGACCTCTAAAAATGACTTTGCCCAACAATTGTAATGACCTTGCCAACCACTGTTAATCAATAATCCGACCTCTAAAAATTACTTTGCCCAACAATTGTAATGACTTTGCCAACCACTGGTAATGACTTTACCAACAACTGTTAATCACTTATCCGACCTCTAAAAATAACTTTGCCCAACAATTGTAATACTTTTGCCAACCACTGTTAATCAATAATCCGACCTCTAAAAATGACTTTACCCAACAATTGTAATGACTTTGCCCATTAATTGTAATGACTTTGCCCAACAATTGTAATGACTTTGCCAACCACTGTTAATCAATAATCCGACCTCTAAAAATGACTTTACCCAACAATTGTAATGACTTTGCCCAACAATTGTAATGACTTTGCCCATTAATTGTAATGACTTTGCCCAACAATTGTAATGACTTTGCCAACCACTGTTAATCACTTATCCGACCTCTAAAAATGACTTTGCTCAACAATTGTAATGACTTTGCCCAACAATTGTAATGACTTTGCCCAACAATTGAAATGACTTTGCCCAACAATTGTAATGACTTTCCCCATTAATTGTAATGACTTTGCCCAACAATTGTAATGACTTTGCCAACCACTGTAAATCACTTATCCGACCTCTAAAAATGACTTTGTTTAACAATTGTAATGACTTTGGCCAACAATTGTAATGACTTTGCCCAACAATTGTAATGACTTTTCCCAACAATTGTAATGACTCTGCCCAATCAATTGTAATGACTTTTCCAACCACTGTTAATCAATAATCCGACCTCTAAAAATGACTTTGCCCAACAATTGTACTGACTTTGCCAACCACTGTTAATCACTTATCCGAACTCTAAAAATGACTTTGCCCAACAATTGTAATGACTTTGCCCAATCAATTGTAATGACTTTGCCAACCACTGTTAATCAATAATCCGACCTCTAAAAATGACTTTGCCCAACAATTGTAATGACTTTGCCAACCACTGGTAATGACTTTATTAACAACTGTTAATCACTCATCCGACCTCTAAAAATAACTTTGCCCAACAATTGTAATACTTTTGCCAACCACTGTTAATCAATAATCCGACCTCTAAAAATGACTTTACCCAACAATTGCAATGACTTTGCCCATTAATTGTAATGACTTTGCCCAACAATTGTAATGACTTTGCCAACCACTGTTAATCAATAATCCGACCTCTAAAAATGACTTTACCCAACAATTGTAATGACTTTGCCCAACAATTGTAATGACTTTGCCCATTAATTGTAATGACTTTGCCCAACAATTGTAATGACTTTGCCAACCACTGTTAATCACTTATCCGACCTCTAAAAATGACTTTGCTAAACAATTGTAATGACTTTGCCCAACAATTGTAATGACTTTGCCCAACAATTGAAATGATTTTGCCCAACAATTGTAATGACTTTGCCCATTAATTGTAATGACTTTGCCCAACAATTGTAATGACTTTGCCAACCACTGTAAATCACTTATCCGACCTCTAAAAATGACTTTGTTTAACAATTGTAATGACTTTGCCCAACAATTGTAATGACTTTGCCCAACAATTGTAATGACTTTGCCCAACAATTGTAATGACTTTTCCCAACAATTGTAATGACTCTGCCCAATCAATTGTAATGACTTTTCCAACCACTGTTAATCAATAATCCGACCTCTAAAAATGACTTTGCCCAACAATTGTACTGACTTTGCCAACCACTGTTAATCACTTATCCGAACTCTAAAAATGACTTTGCCCAACAATTGTAATGACTTTGCCCAATCAATTGTAATGACTTTGCCAACCACTGTTAATCAATAATCCGACCTCTAAAAATGACTTTGCCCTACAATTGTAATGACTTTGCCAACCACTGGTAATGACTTTACCAACAACTGTTAATCACTTATCCGACCTCTAAAAATAACTTTGCCCAACAATTGTAATACTTTTGCCAACCACTGTTAATCAATAATCCGACCTCTAAAAATGACTTTACCCAACAATTGTAATGACTTTGCCCATTAATTGTAATGACTTTGCCCAACAATTGTAATGACTTTGCCAACCACTGTTAATCACTTATCCGACCTCTAAAAATGACTTTGCTCAACAATTGTAATGACTTTGCCCAACAATTGTAATGACTTTGCCCAACAATTGTAATGACTTTGCCCAACAATTGTAATGACTTTGCCCAACAATTGTAATGACTTTGCCCAACAATTGTAATGACTTTGCCCAACAATTGTAATGACTTTGCCCATTAATTGTAATGACTTTGCCCAACAATTGTAATGACCTTCCCAACCACTGTTAATCACTTATCCGACCTCTAAAAATGACTTTGCTCAACAATTGTAATGACTTTGCCCAACAATTGTAATGACTTTGCCCAACAATTGAAATGACTTTGCCCAACAATTGAAATGACTTTGCCGAACAATTGTAATGACTTTGCCCAATCAATTGTAATGACTTTGCCAACCACTGGTAATGACTTAACCAATCACAGTTAATCACTTATCCGACCTCTAAAAATAACTTTGCCCAACAATTGTAATGACTTTGCCCAACAATTGAAATGACTTTGCCCAACAATTGAAATGACTTTGCCCAACAATTGTAATGACTTTGCCCATTAATTGTAATGACTTTGCCAACCACTGTTAATCACTTATCCGACCTCTAAAAATGACTTTGCTCAACAATTGTAATGACTTTGCCCAACAATTGTAATGACTTTGCCCAACAATTGAAATGACTTTGCCCAACAATTGTAATGACTTTGCCCATTAATTGTAATGACTTTGCCCAACAATTGTAATGACTTTGCCAACCACTGTTAATCAATAATCCGACCTCTAAAAATGACTTTACCCAACAATTGTAATGACTTTGCCCAACAATTGTAATGACTTTGCCCATTAATTGTAATGACTTTGCCCAACAATTGTAATGACTTTGCGAACCACTGTTAATCACTTATCCGACCTCTAAAAATGACTTTGCTAAACAATTGTAATGACTTTGCCCAACAATTGTAATGACTTTGCCCAACAATTGAAATGATTTTGCCCAACAATTGTAATGACTTTGCCCATTAATTGTAATGACTTTGCCCAACAATTGTAATGACTTTGCCAACCACTGTAAATCACTTATCCGACCTCTAAAAATGACTTTGTTTAACAATTGTAATGACTTTGCCCAACAATTGTAATGACTTTGCCCAACAATTGTAATGACTTTGCCCAACAATTGTAATGACTTTTCCCAACAATTGTAATGACTCTGCCCAATCAATTGTAATGACTTTTCCAACCACTGTTAATCAATAATCCGACCTCTAAAAATGACTTTGCCCAACAATTGTACTGACTTTGCCAACCACTGTTAATCACTTATCCGAACTCTAAAAATGACTTTGCCCAACAATTGTAATGACTTTGCCCAATCAATTGTAATGACTTTGCCAACCACTGTTAATCAATAATCCGACCTCTAAAAATGACTTTGCCCTACAATTGTAATGACTTTGCCAACCACTGGTAATGACTTTACCAACAACTGTTAATCACTTATCCGACCTCTAAAAATAACTTTGCCCAACAATTGTAATACTTTTGCCAACCACTGTTAATCAATAATCCGACCTCTAAAAATGACTTTACCCAACAATTGTAATGACTTTGCCCATTAATTGTAATGACTTTGCCCAACAATTGTAATGACTTTGCCAACCACTGTTAATCACTTATCCGACCTCTAAAAATGACTTTGCTCAACAATTGTAATGACTTTGCCAACCACTGTTAATCAATAATCCGACCTCTAAAAATGACTTTGCCCTACAATTGTAATGACTTTGCCAACCACTGGTAATGACTTTACCAACAACTGTTAATCACTTATCCGACCTCTAAAAATAACTTTGCCCAACAATTGTAATACTTTTGCCAACCACTGTTAATCAATAATCCGACCTCTAAAAATGACTTTACCCAACAATTGTAATGACTTTGCCCATTAATTGTAATGACTTTGCCCAACAATTGTAATGACTTTGCCAACCACTGTTAATCACTTATCCGACCTCTAAAAATGACTTTGCTCAACAATTGTAATGACTTTGCCCAACAATTGTAATGACTTTGCCCAACAATTGTAATGACTTTGCCCAACAATTGTAATGACTTTGCCCAACAATTGTAATGACTTTGCCCAACAATTGTAATGACTTTGCCCAACAATTGAAATGACTTTGCCCAACAATTGTAATGTCTTTGCCCATTAATTGTAATGACTTTGCCCAACAATTGTAATGACCTTCCCAACCACTGTTAATCACTTATCCGACCTCTAAAAATGACTTTGCTCAACAATTGTAATGACTTTGCCCAACAATTGTAATGACTTTGCCCAACAATTGAAATGACTTTGCCCAACAATTGAAATGACTTTGCCAAACAATTGTAATGACTTTGCCCAATCAATTGTAATGACTTTGCCAACCACTGGTAATGACTTAACCAATCACAGTTAATCACTTATCCGACCTCTAAAAATAACTTTGCCCAACAATTGTAATGACTTTGCCCAACAATTGAAATGACTTTGCCCAACAATTGAAATGACTTTGCCCAACAATTGTAATGACTTTGCCCATTAATTGTAATGACTTTGCCAACCACTGTTAATCACTTATCCGACCTCTAAAAATGACTTTGCTTAACAATTGTAATGACTTTGCCCAACAATTGTAATGACTTTGCCCATTAATTGTAATGACTTTGCCCAACAATTGTAATGACTTTGCCAACCACTGTTAATCACTTATCCGACCTCTAAAAATGACTTTGCTCAACAATTGTAATGACTTTGCCCAACAATTGTAATGACTTTGCCCAACAATTGAAATGACTTTGCCGAACAATTGTAATGACTTTGCCCAATCAATTGTAATGACTTTGCCAACCACTGGTAATGACTTAACCAATCACTGTTAATCACTTATCCGACCTCTAAAAATAACTTTGCCCAACAATTGTAATGACTTTGCCCAACAATTGAAATGACTTTGCCCAACAATAGTAATGACTTTGCCAACCACTGGTAATGACTTTACCAACAACTGTTAATCACTTATCCGACCTCTAAAAATAACTTTGCCCAACAATTGTAATACTTTTGCCAACCACTGTTAATCAATAATCCGACCTCTAAAAATGACTTTACCCAACAATTGTAATGACTTTGCCAACCACTGGTAATGACTTTACCAACAACTGTTAATCACTTATCCGACCTCTAAAAATAACTTTGCCCAACAATTGTAATACTTTTGCCAACCACTGTTAATCAATAATCCGACCTCTAAAAATGACTTTACCCAACAATTGTAATGACTTTGCCCATTAATTGTAATGACTTTGCCCAACAATTGTAATGACTTTGCCAACCACTGTTAATCAATAATCCGACCTCTAAAAATGACTTTACCCAACAATTGTAATGACTTTGCCCAACAATTGTAATGACTTTGCCCATTAATTGTAATGACTTTGCCCAACAATTGTAATGACTTTGCCAACCACTGTTAATCACTTATCCGACCTCTAAAAATGACTTTGCTAAACAATTGTAATGACTTTGCCCAACAATTGTAATGACTTTGCCCCACAATTGAAATGATTTTGCCCAACAATTGTAATGACTTTGCCCATTAATTGTAATGACTTTGCCCAACAATTGTAATGACTTTGCCAACCACTGTAAATCACTTATCCGACCTCTAAAAATGACTTTGTTTAACAATTGTAATGACTTTGGCCAACAATTGTAATGTCTTTGCCCAACAATTGTAATGACTTTGCCCAACAATTGTAATGACTTTTCCCAACAATTGTAATGACTCTGCCCAATCAATTGTAATGACTTTTCCAACCACTGTTAATCAATAATCCGACCTCTAAAAATGACTTTGCCCAACAATTGTAATGACTTTGCCAACCACTGGTAATGACTTTATTAACAACTGTTAATCACTCATCCGACCTCTAAAAATAACTTTGCCCAACAATTGTAATACTTTTGCCCACCACTGTTAATCAATAATCCGACCTCTAAAAATGACTTTACCCAACAATTGTAATGACTTTGCCCATTAATTGTAATGACTTTGCCCAACAATTGTAATGACTTTGCCAACCACTGTTAATCAATAATCCGACCTCTAAAAATGACTTTACCCAACAATTGTAATGACTTTGCCCAACAATTGTAATGACTTTGCCCATTAATTGTAATGACTTTGCCCAACAATTGTAATGACTTTGCCAACCACTGTTAATCACTTATCCGACCTCTAAAAATGACTTTGCTAAACAATTGTAATGACTTTGCCCAACAATTGTAATGACTTTGCCCAACAATTGAAATGATTTTGCCCAACAATTGTAATGACTTTGCCCATTAATTGTAATGACTTTGCCCAACAATTGTAATGACTTTGCCAACCACTGTAAATCACTTATCCGACCTCTAAAAATGACTTTGTTTAACAATTGTAATGACTTTGCCCAACAATTGTAATGACTTTGCCCAACAATTGTAATGACTTTTCCCAACAATTGTAATGACTCTGCCCAATCAATTGTAATGACTTTTCCAACCACTGTTAATCAATAATCCGACCTCTAAAAATGACTTTGCCCAACAATTGTACTGACTTTGCCAACCACTGTTAATCACTTATCCGAACTCTAAAAATGACTTTGCCCAACAATTGTAATGACTTTGCCCAATCAATTGTAATGACTTTGCCAACCACTGTTAATCAATAATCCGACCTCTAAAAATGACTTTGCCCTACAATTGTAATGACTTTGCCAACCACTGGTAATGACTTTACCAACAACTGTTAATCACTTATCCGACCTCTAAAAATAACTTTGCCCAACAATTGTAATACTTTTGCCAACCACTGTTAATCAATAATCCGACCTCTAAAAATGACTTTACCCAACAATTGTAATGACTTTGCCCATTAATTGTAATGACTTTGCCCAACAATTGTAATGACTTTGCCAACCACTGTTAATCACTTATCCGACCTCTAAAAATGACTTTGCTCAACAATTGTAATGACTTTGCCCAACAATTGTAATGACTTTGCCCAACAATTGTAATGACTTTGCCCAACAATTGTAATGACTTTGCCCAATAATTGTAATGACTTTGCCCAACAATTGTAATGACTTTGCCCAACAATTGAAATGACTTTGCCCAACAATTGTAATGACTTTGCCCATTAATTGTAATGACTTTGCCCAACAATTGTAATGACCTTCCCAACCACTGTTAATCACTTATCCGACCTCTAAAAATGACTTTGCTCAACAATTGTAATGACTTTGCCCAACAATTGTAATGACTTTGCCCAACAATTGAAATGACTTTGCCCAACAATTGAAATGACTTTGCCGAACAATTGTAATGACTTTGCCCAATCAATTGTAATGACTTTGCCAACCACTGGTAATGACTTAACCAATCACAGTTAATCACTTATCCGACCTCTAAAAATAACTTTGCCCAACAATTGTAATGACTTTGCCCAACAATTGAAATGACTTTGCCCAACAATTGAAATGACTTTGCCCAACAATTGTAATGACTTTGCCCATTAATTGTAATGACTTTGCCAACCACTGTTAATCACTTATCCGACCTCTAAAAATGACTTTGCTCAACAATTGTAATGACTTTGCCCAACAATTGTAATGACTTTGCCCAACAATTGAAATGACTTTGCCCAACAATTGAAATGACTTTGCCCATTAATTGTAATGACTTTGCCCAACAATTGTAATGACTTTGCCAACCACTGTTAATCACTTATCCGACCTCTAAAAATGACTTTGCTCAACAATTGTAAAGACTTTGCCCAACAATTGTAATGACTTTGCCCAACAATTGAAATGACTTTGCCGAACAATTGTAATGACTTTGCCCAACAATTGAAATGACTTTGCCCAACAATAGTAATGACTTTGCCTAACAATTACAATGACTTTGCCCAATCAATTGTAATGACTTTGCCAACTACTGGTAATGACTTAACCAATCACTGTTAATCACTTTTCCGACCTCTAAAAATAACTTTGCCCAACATTTGTAATACTTTTGCCAACCGCTGTTTATTAATAATCCGACCTCTAAAAATGACTTTGCCCAACAATTGTAATGACTTTGCCAACCATTGGTAATGACTTTACCAACAACTGTTAATCACTTATCCGACCTCTAGAAATAACTTTGCCCAACAATTGTAATACTTTTGCCAACCACTGTTAATCACTTATCCGACCTCTAAAAATGACTTTGCTCAACAATTGTAATGACTTTGCCCAACAATTGTAATGACTTTGCCAACTACTGGTAATGACTTAACCAATCACTGTTAATCACTAATCCGACATCTAAAAATAACTTTGCCCAACAATTGTAATACTTTTGCCAACCACTGTTAATCACTTACCCGACCTCTAAAAATGACTTTGCTCAACAATTGTAATGACTTTGCCCAACAATTGTAATGACTTTGCCAACTACTGGTAATGACTTAACCAATCACTGTTAATCACTTATCCGACCTCTAAAAATAACTTTGCCCAACAATTGTAATACTTTTGCCAACCACTGTTAATCAATAATCCGACCTCTAAAAATGACTTTACCCAACAATTGTAATGACTTTGCCCATTAATTGTAATGACTTTGCCCAACAATTGTAATGACTTTGCCAACCACTGTTAATCAATAATCCGACCTCTAAAAATGACTTTGCCCAACAAGTGAAATGACTTTGCCAACCACTGTTAATCACTTATCCGACCTCTAAAAATGACTTTGCTCAACAATTTTAATGACTTTGACCAACAATAGTAATGACTTTGCCCAACAATTGTAATGACTCTGCCCAATCAATTGTAATGACTTTGCCAACCACTGGTAATGTCTTTACCAACCACTGTTAATCACTTATCCTACCTCTAAAAATAACTTTGCCCAACAATTGTAATACTTTTGACAACCACTGTTAATCAATAATCCGACCTCTAAATATGACTTTGCCCAACAATTGTAATCACTTTGCCCAACAATTGAAATGAATTTGCCCAACAATTGTAATGACTTTGCCAACCACTGTTAATCACTTATCCGACCTCTAAAAATGACTTTGCCCAACAATTGTAATGACTTTTCCCAACAATTGTAATGACTCTGCCCAATCAATTGTAATGACTTTGCCAACCACTGGTAATGATTTTACCAAACACTGTAAATCACTTATCCGACCTCTAAAAATAACTTTGCCCAACAATTGAAATACTTTTGACAACCACTATTAATCAATAATCCGACCTCTAAAAATGACTTTGCCCAACAATTGTAATGACTTTGCCCAACAATTGTAATGACTTTGCCCAACAATTGTAATGACTTTGCCCAATCAATTGTAATGACTTTGCTAACTACTGGTAATGACTTTACCAATCACTGTTAATCACTTATCCGACCTCTAAAAATAACTTTGCCCAACAATTGTAATACTTTTGCCAACCACTGTTAATCAATAATCCGACCTCTAAAAATGACTTTGCCCAACAATTGTAATGACTTTGCCCATTAATTGCAATGACTTTGCCCAACAATTGTAATGACTTTGCCAACCACTGTTAATCACTTATCCGACCTCTAAAAATGACTTTGCTCAACAATTGTAATGACTTTGCCCAACAATTGTAATGACTTTGCCCAACAATTGAAATGACTTTGCCCAACAATTGTAATGACTTTCCCCATTAATTGTAATGACTTTGCCCAACAATTGTAATGACTTTGCCAACCACTGTAAATCACTTATCCGACCTCTAAAAATGACTTTGTTTAACAATTGTAATGACTTTGCCCAACAATTTTAATAACTTTGCCCAACAATTGTAATGACTTTGCCCAACAATTGTAATGACTCTGCCCAATCAATTGTAATGACTTTGCCAACCACTGGTAATGACTTTACCAACCACTGTTAATCACTTATCCTACCTCTAAAAATAACTTTGCCCAACAATTGTAATACTTTTGACAACCACTGTTAATCAATAATCCGACCTCTAAATATGACTTTGCCCAACAATTGGAATGACTTTTCCCAACAATTGTAATGACTTTGCCCAATCAATTGAAATGACTTTTCCAACCACTGTTAATCAATAATCCGACCTCTAAAAATGACTTTGCCCAACAATTGTAATGACATTGCCAACCACTGTTAATCACTTATCCGACCTCTAAAAATGACTTTGCCCAACAATTGTAATGACTTTTCCCAACAATTGTAATGACTCTGCCCAATCAATTGTAATGACTTTGCCAACCACTGGTAATGACTTTACCAACCACTGTAAATCACTTATCCGACCTCTAAAAATAACTTTGCCCAACAATTGTAATGACTTTGCCCAATCAATTGTAATGACTTTGCTAACTACTGGTAAAGACTTTGCCAACCACTGTTAATCACTTATCCGACCTCTAAAAATGACTTTGCTCAACAATTGTAATGACTTTGCCCAACAATTGTAATGACTTTGCCCAACAATTGAAATGACTTTGCCGAACAATTGTAATGACTTTGCCCAATCAATTGTAATGACTTTGCCAACCACTGGTAATGACTTAACCAATCACTGTTAATCACTTATCCGACCTCTAAAAATAACTTTGCCCAACAATTGTAATGACTTTGCCCAACAATTGAAATGACTTTGCCCAACAATAGTAATGACTTTGCCAACCACTGGTAATGACTTTACCAACAACTGTTAATCACTTATCCGACCTCTAAAAATAACTTTGCCCAACAATTGTAATACTTTTGCCAACCACTGTTAATCAATAATCCGACCTCTAAAAATGACTTTACCCAACAATTGTAATGACTTTGCCAACCACTGGTAATGACTTTACCAACAACTGTTAATCACTTATCCGACCTCTAAAAATAACTTTGCCCAACTATTGTAATACTTTTGCCAACCACTGTTAATCAATAATCCGACCTCTAAAAATGACTTTACCCAACAATTGTAATGACTTTGCCCATTAATTGTAATGACTTTGCCCAACAATTGTAATGACTTTGCCAACCACTGTTAATCAATAATCCGACCTCTAAAAATGACTTTACCCAACAATTGTAATGACTTTGCCCAACAATTGTATGACTTTGCCCATTAATTGTAATGACTTTACCCAACAATTGTAATGACTTTGCCAACCACTGTTAATCACTTATCCGACCTCTAAAAATGACTTTGCTAAACAATTGTAATGACTTTGCCCAACAATTGTAATGACTTTGCCCAACAATTGAAATGATTTTGCCCAACAATTGTAATGACTTTGCCCATTAATTGTAATGACTTTGCCCAACAATTGTAATGACTTTGCCAACCACTGTAAATCACTTATCCGACCTCTAAAAATGACTTTGTTTAACAATTGTAATGACTTTGGCCAACAATTGTAATGACTTTGCCCAACAATTGTAATGACTTTGCCCAACAATTGTAATGACTTTTCCCAACAATTGTAATGACTCTGCCCAATCAATTGTAATGACTTTTCCAACCACTGTTAATCAATAATCCGACCTCTAAAAATGACTTTGCCCAACAATTGTACTGACCTTGCCAACCACTGTTAATCACTTATCCGAACTCTAAAAATGACTTTGCCCAACAATTGTAATGACTTTGCCCAATCAATTGTAATGACTTTGCCAACCACTGTTAATCAATAATCCGACCTCTAAAAATGACTTTGCCCAACAATTGTAATGACTTTGCCAACCACTGGTAATGACTTTATTAACAACTATTAATCACTCATCCGACCTCTAAAAATAACTTTGCCCAACAATTGTAATACTTTTGCCAACCACTGTTAATCAATAATCCGACCTCTAAAAATGACTTTACCCAACAATTGTAATGACTTTGCCCATTAATTGTAATGACTTTGCCCAACAATTGTAATGACTTTGCCAACCACTGTTAATCAATAATCCGACCTCTAAAAATGACTTTACCCAACAATTGTAATGACTTTGCCCAACAATTGTAATGACTTTGCCCATTAATTGTAATGACTTTGCCCAACAATTGTAATGACTTTGCCAACCACTGTTAATCACTTATCCGACCTCTAAAAATGACTTTGCTAAACAATTGTAATGACTTTGCCCAACAATTGTAATGACTTTGCCCAACAATTGAAATGATTTTGCCCAACAATTGTAATGACTTTGCCCATTAATTGTAATGACTTTGCCCAACAATTGTAATGACTTTGCCAACCACTGTAAATCACTTATCCGACCTCTAAAAATGACTTTGTTTAACAATTGTAATGACTTTGCCCAACAATTGTAATGACTTTGCCCAACAATTGTAATGACTTTGCCCAACAATTGTAATGACTTTTCCCAACAATTGTAATGACTCTGCCCAATCAATTGTAATGACTTTTCCAACCACTGTTAATCAATAATCCGACCTCTAAAAATGACTTTGCCCTACAATTGTAATGACTTTGCCAACCACTGGTAATGACTTTACCAACAACTGTTAATCACTTATCCGACCTCTAAAAATAACTTTGCCCAACAATTGTAATACTTTTGCCAACCACTGTTAATCAATAATCCGACCTCTAAAAATGACTTTACCCAACAATTGTAATGACTTTGCCCATTAATTGTAATGACTTTGCCCAACAATTGTAATGACTTTGCCAACCACTGTTAATCACTTATCCGACCTCTAAAAATTACTTTGCTCAACAATTGTAATGACTTTGCCCAACAATTGTAATGACTTTGCCCAACAATTGTAATGACTTTGCCCAACAATTGTAATGACTTTGCCCAACAATTGTAATGACTTTGCCCAACAATTGTAATGACTTTGCCCAACAATTGAAATGACTTTGCCCAACAATTGTAATGACTTTGCCCATTAATTGTAATGACTTTGCCCAACAATTGTAATGACCTTCCCAACCACTGTTAATCACTTATCCGACCTCTAAAAATGACTTTGCTCAACAATTGTAATGACTTTGCCCAACAATTGTAATGACTTTGTCCAACAATTGAAATGACTTTGCCCAACAATTGAAATGACTTTGCCGAACAATTGTAATGACTTTGCCCAATCAATTGTAATGACTTTGCCAACCACTGGTAATGACTTAACCAATCACAGTTAATCACTTATCCGACCTCTAAAAATAACTTTGCCCAACAATTGTAATGACTTTGCCCAACAATTGAAATGACTTTGCCCAACAATTGAAATGACTTTGCCCAACAATTGTAATGACTTTGCCCATTAATTGTAATGACTTTGCCAACCACTGTTAATCACTTATCCGACCTCTAAAAATGACTTTGCTCAACAATTGTAATGACTTTGCCCAACAATTGTAATGACTTTGCCCAACAATTGAAATGACTTTGCCCAACAATTGAAATGACTTTGCCCATTAATTGTAATGACTTTGCCCAACAATTGTAATGACTTTGCCAACCACTGTTAATCACTTATCCGACCTCTAAAAATGACTTTGCTCAACAATTGTAGTGACTTTGCCCAACAATTGTAATGACTTTGCCCAACAATTGAAATGACTTTGCCGAACAATTGTAATGACTTTGCCCAATCAATTGTAATGACTTTGCCAACCACTGGTAATGACTTAACCAGTCACTGTTAATCACTTATCCGACCTCTAAAAATAACTTTGCCCAACAATTGTAATGACTTTGCCCAACAATTGAAATGACTTTGCCCAACAATAGTAATGACTTTGCCTAACAATTACAATGACTTTGCCCAATCAATTGTAATGACTTTGCCAACTACTGGTAATGACTTAACCAATCACTGTTAATCACTTTTCCGACCTCTTAAAATAACTTTGCCCAACATTTGTAATACTTTTGCCAACCGCTGTTTATTAATAATCCGACCTCTAAAAATGACTTTGCCCAACAATTGTAATGACTTTGCCAACCATTGGTAATGACTTTACCAACAACTGTTAATCACTTATCCGACCTCTAAAAATAACTTTGCCCAACAATTGTAATACTTTTGCCAACCACTGTTAATCAATAATCCGACCTCTAAAAATGACTTTACCCAACAATTGTAATGACTTTGCCCATTAATTGTAATGACTTTGCCCAACAATTGTAATGACTTTGCCAACCACTGTTAATCACTTATCCGACCTCTAAAAATGACTTTGCTCAACAATTGTAATGACTTTGCCCAACAATTGTAATGACTTTGCCAACTACTGGTAATGACTTAACCAATCACTGTTAATCACTTATCCGACCTCTAAAAATAACTTTGCCCAACAATTGTAATACTTTTGCCAACCACTGTTAATCACTTACCCGACCTCTAAAAATGACTTTGCTCAACAATTGTAATGACTTTGCCCAACAATTGTAATGACTTTGCCAACTACTGGTAATGACTTAACCAATCACTGTTAATCACTTATCCGACCTCTAAAAATAACTTTGCCCAACAATTGTAATACTTTTGCCAACCACTGTTAATCAATAATCCGACCTCTAAAAATGACTTTACCCAACAATTGTAATGACTTTGCCCATTAATTGTAATGACTTTGCCCAACAATTGTAATGACTTTGCCAACCACTGTTAATCAATAATCCGACCTCTAAAAATGACTTTGCCCAACAAGTGAAATGACTTTGCCAACCACTGTTAATCACTTATCCGACCTCTAAAAATGACTTTGCTCAACAATTTTAATGACTTTGACCAACAATAGTAATGACTTTGCCCAACAATTGTAATGACTCTGCCCAATCAATTGTAATGACTTTGCCAACCACTGGTAATGTCTTTACCAACCACTGTTAATCACTTATCCTACCTCTAAAAATAACTTTGCCCAACAATTGTAATACTTTTGCCAACCACTGTTAATCAATAATCCGACCTCTAAATATGACTTTGCCCAACAATTGTAATCACTTTGCCCAACAATTGAAATGAATTTGCCCAACAATTGTAATGACTTTGCCAACCACTGTTAATCACTTATCCGACCTCTAAAAATGACTTTGCTCAACAATTGTAATGACTTTGCCCAACAATTGTAATGACTTTGCCAACTACTGGTAATGACTTAACCAATCACTGTTAATCACTTATCCGACCTCTAAAAATAACTTTGCCCAACAATTGTAATACTTTTGCCAACCACTGTTAATCACTTACCCGACCTCTAAAAATGACTTTGCTCAACAATTGTAATGACTTTGCCCAACAATTGTAATGACTTTGCCAACTACTGGTAATGACTTAACCAATCACTGTTAATCACTTATCCGACCTCTAAAAATAACTTTGCCCAACAATTGTAATACTTTTGCCAACCACTGTTAATCAATAATCCGACCTCTAAAAATGACTTTACCCAACAATTGTAATGACTTTGCCCATTAATTGTAATGACTTTGCCCAACAATTGTAATGACTTTGCCAACCACTGTTAATCAATAATCCGACCTCTAAAAATGACTTTGCCCAACAAGTGAAATGACTTTGCCAACCACTGTTAATCACTTATCCGACCTCTAAAAATGACTTTGCTCAACAATTTTAATGACTTTGACCAACAATAGTAATGACTTTGCCCAACAATTGTAATGACTCTGCCCAATCAATTGTAATGACTTTGCCAACCACTGGTAATGTCTCTACCAACCACTGTTAATCACTTATCCTACCTCTAAAAATAACTTTGCCCAACAATTGTAATACTTTTGACAACCACTGTTAATCAATAATCCGACCTCTAAATATGACTTTGCCCAACAATTGTAATCACTTTGCCCAACAATTGAAATGAATTTGCCCAACAATTGTAATGACTTTGCCAACCACTGTTAATCACTTATCCGACCTCTAAAAATGACTTTGCCCAACAATTGTAATGACTTTTCCCAACAATTGTAATGACTCTGCCCAATCAATTGTAATGACTTTGCCAACCACTGGTAATGATTTTACCAAACACTGTAAATCACTTATCCGACCTCTAAAAATAACTTTGCCCAACAATTGAAATACTTTTGACAACCACTATTAATCAATAATCCGACCTCTAAAAATGACTTTGCCCAACAATTGTAATGACTTTGCCCAACAATTGTAATGACTTTGCCCAACAATTGTAATGACTTTGCCCAATCAATTGTAATGACTTTGCTAACTACTGGTAATGACTTTACCAATCACTGTTAATCACTTATCCGACCTCTAAAAATAACTTTGCCCAACAATTGTAATACTTTTGCCAACCACTGTTAATCAATAATCCGGCCTCTAAAAATGACTTTGCCCAACAATTGTAATGACTTTGCCAACCACTGGTAATGACTTTACCAACAACTGTTAATCACTTATCCGACCTCTAAAAATAACTTTGCCCAACAATTGTAATACTTTTGCCAACCACTGTTAATCAATAATCCGACCTCTAAAAATGACTTTACCCAACAATTGTAATGACTTTGCCCATTAATTGTAATGACTTTGCCCAACAATTGTAATGACTTTGCCAACCACTGTTAATCACTTATCCGACCTCTAAAAATGACTTTGCTCAACAATTGTAATGACTTTGCCCAACAATTGTAATGACTTTGCCCAACAATTGAAATGACTTTGCCCAACAATTGTAATGACTTTCCCCATTAATTGTAATGACTTTGCCCAACAATTGTAATGACTTTGCCAACCACTGTAAATCACTTATCCGACCTCTAAAAATGACTTTGTTTAACAATTGTAATGACTTTGCCCAACAATTTTAATAACTTTGCCCAACAATTGTAATGACTTTGCCCAACAATTGTAATGACTCTGCCCAATCAATTGTAATGACTTTGCCAACCACAGGTAATGACTTTACCAACCACTGTTAATCACTTATCCTACCTCTAAAAATAACTTTGCCCAACAATTGTAATACTTTTGACAACCACTGTTAATCAATAATCCGACCTCTAAATATGACTTTGCCCAACAATTGGAATGACTTTTCCCAACAATTGTAATGACTTTGCCCAATCAATTGTAATGACTTTTCCAACCACTGTTAATCAATAATCCGACCTCTAAAAATGACTTTGCCCAACAATTGTAATGACATTGCCAACCACTGTTAATCACTTATCCGACCTCTAAAAATGACTTTGCCCAACAATTGTAATGACTTTTCCCAACAATTGTAATGACTCTGCCCAATCAATTGTAATGACTTTGCCAACCACTGGTAATGACTTTACCAACCACTGTAAATCACTTATCCGACCTCTAAAAATAACTTTGCCCAACAATTGTAATGACTTTGCCCAATCAATTGTAATGACTTTGCTAACTACTGGTAATGACTTTACCAATCACTGTTAATCACTTATCCGACCTCTAAAAATAACTTTGCCCAACAATTGTAATACTTTTGCCAACCACTGTTAATCAATAATCCGACCTCTAAAAATGACTTTGCCCAACAATTGTAATGACTTTGCCAACCACTGGTAATGACTTTACCAACAACTGTTAATCACTTATCCGACCTCTAAAAATAACTTTGCCCAACAATTGTAATACTTTTGCCAACCACTGTTAATCAATAATCCGACCTCTAAAAATGACTTTACCCAACAATTGTAATGACTTTGCCCATTAATTGTAATGACTTTGCCCAACAATTGTAATGACTTTGCCAACCACTGTTAATCACTTATCCGACCTCTAAAAATGACTTTACCCAACAATTGTAATGACTTTGCCCATTAATTGTAATGACTTTGCCCAACAATTGTAATGACTTTGCCAACCACTGTTAATCACTTATCCGACCTCTAAAAATGACTTTGCTCAACAATTGTAATGACTTTGCCCAACAATTGTAATGACTTTGCCCAACAATTGAAATGACTTTGCCCAACAATTGTAATGACTTTCCCCATTAATTGTAATGACTTTGCCCAACAATTGAAATGACTTTGCCAACCACTGTAAATCACTTATCCGACCTCTAAAAATGACTTTGTTTAACAATTGTAATGACTTTGCCCAACAATTTTAATAACTTTGCCCAACAATTGTAATGACTTTGCCCAACAATTGTAATGACTCTGCTCAATCAATTGTAATGACTTTGCCAACCACTGGTAATGACTTTACCAACCACTGTTTATCACTTATCCTACCTCTAAAAATAACTTTGCCCAACAATTGTAATACTTTTGACAACCACTGTTAATCAATAATCCGACCTCTAAATATGACTTTGCCCAACAATTGTAATGACTTTTCCCAACAATTGTAATGACTTTGCCCAATCAATTGTAATGACTTTTCCAACCACTGTTAATCAATAATCCGACCTCTAAAAATGACTTTGCCCAACAATTGTAATGACCTTGCCAACCACTGTTAATCACTTATCCGACCTCTAAAAATGACTTTGCCCAACAATTGTAATGACTTTTCCCAACAATTGTAATGACTCTGCCCAATCAATTGTAATGACTTTGCCAACCACTGGTAATGACTTTACCAACCACTTTAAATCACTTATCCGACCTCTAAAAATAACTTTGCCCAACAATTGTAATACTTTTGACAACCACTATTAATCAATAATCCGACCTCTAAAAATTACTTTGCCCAACAATTGTAATGACTTTGCCCAACAATTGTAATGACTTTGCCCAATCAATTGTAATGACTTTGCCAACTACTGGTAATGACTTAACCAATCACTGTTAATCACTTATCCGACCTCTAAAAATAACTTTGCCCAACAATTGTAATACTTTTGCCAACCACTGTTAATCAATAATCCGACCTCTAAAAATGACTTTGCCCAACAATTGTAATGATTTTGCCAACCACTGGTAATGACTTTACCAACAACTGTTAATCACTTATCCGACCTCTAAAAATAACTTTGCCCAACAATTGTAATACTTTTGCCAACCACTGTTAATCAATAATCCGACCTCTAAAAATGACTTTACCCAACAATTGTAATGACTTTGCCCATTAATTGTAATGACTTTGCCCAACAATTGTAATGACTTTGCCAACCACTGTTAATCAATAATCCGACCTCTAAAAATGACTTTCCCCAACAATTGTAATGACTTTGCCCATTAATTGTAATGACTTTGCCCAACAATTGTAATGACTTTGCCAACCACTGTTAATCACTTATCCGACCTCTAAAATGACTTTGCTCAACAATTGTAATGACTTTGCCCAACAATTGTAATGACTTTGCCCAACAATTGAAATGACTTTGCCCAACAATTGTAATGACTTTGCCCATTAATTGTAATGACTTTGCCCAACAATTGTAATGACTTTGCCAACCACTGTAAATCACTTATCCGACCTCTAAAAATGACTTTGTTTAACAATTGTAATGACTTTGCCCAACAATTGTAATGACTTTGCCCAACAATTGTAATGACTTTGCCCAACAATTGTAATGACTTTTCCCAACAATTGTAATGACTCTGCCCAATCAATTGTAATGACTTTTCCAACCACTGTTAATCAATAATCCGACCTCTAAAAATGACTTTGCCCAACAATTGTACTGACTTTGCCAACCACTGTTAATCACTTATCCGAACTCTAAAAATGACTTTGCCCAACAATTTTAATGACTTTGCCCAATCAATTGTAATGACTTTGCCAACCACTGTTAATCAATAATCCGACCTCTAAAAATGACTTTGCCCAACAATTGTAATGACTTTGCCAACCACTGGTAATGACTTTACCAACAACTGTTAATCACTTATCCGACCTCTAAAAATAACTTTGCCCAACAATTGTAATACTTTTGCCAGCCACTGTTAATCAATAATCCGACCTCAAAAAATGACTTTACCCAACAATTGTAATGACTTTGCCCATTAATTGTAATGACTTTGCCCAACAATTGAAATGACTTTTCCAACCTCTGTTAATCACTTATCCGACCTCTAAAAATGACTTTGCTCAACAATTGTAATGACTTTGCCCAACAATTGTAATGACTTTGCCCAACAATTGTAATGACTTTGCCCAACAATTGTAATGACTTTGCCAACCACTGGTAATGACTTTACCAACAACTGTTAATCACTTATCCGACCTCTAAAAATAACTTTGCCCAACAATTGTAATATTTTTGCCAGCCACTGTTAATCAATAATCCGACCTCTAAAAATGACTTTACCCAACAATTGTAATGACTTTGCCCATTAATTGTAATGACTTTGCCCAACAATTGTAATGACTTTGCCCAACAATTGAAATGACTTTGCCCAACAATTGTAATGACTTTGCCCATTAATTGTAATGACTTTGCCCAACAATTGTAATGACCTTCCCAACCACTGTTAATCACTTATCCGACTTCTAAAAATGACTTTGCTCAACAATTGTAATGACTTTGCCCAACAATTGTAATGACTTTGCCCAACAATTGAAATGACTTTGCCCAACAATTGAAATGACTTTGCCGAACAATTGTAATGACTTTGCCCAATCAATTGTAATGACTTTGCCAACCACTGGTAATGACTTAACCAATCACTGTTAATCACTTATCCGACCTCTAAAAATGACTTTGCCCAACAATTGTAATGACTTTGCCAACCATTGGTAATGACTTTACCAACAACTGTTAATCACTTATCCAACCTCTAAAAATGACTTTGCTCAACAATTGTAATGACTTTGCCCAACAATTGTAATGACTTTGCCCAACAATTGTAATGACTTTGCCCAACAATTGTAATGACTTTGCCCAACAATTGAAATGACTTTGCCCAACAATTGTAATGACTTTGCCCATTAATTGTAATGACTTTGCCCAACAATTGTAATGACCTTCCCAACCACTGTTAATCACTTATCCGACTTCTAAAAATGACTTTGCTCAACAATTGTAATGACTTTGCCCAACAATTGTAATGACTTTGCCCAACAATTGAAATGACTTTGCCCAACAATTGAAATGACTTTGCCGAACAATTGTAATGACTTTGCCCAATCAATTGTAATGACTTTGCCAACCACTGGTAATGACTTAACCAATCACTGTTAATCACTTATCCGACCTCTAAAAATGACTTTGCCCAACAATTGTAATGACTTTGCCAACCATTGGTAATGACTTTACCAACAACTGTTAATCACTTATCCGACCTCTAAAAATAACTTTGCCCAACAATTGTAATACTTTTGCCAACCACTGTTAATCAATAATCCGACCTCTAAAAATGACTTTACCCAACAATTGTAATGACTTTGCCCATTAATTGTAATGACTTTGCCCAACAATTGTAATGACTTTGCCAACCACTGTTAATCACTTATCCGACCTCTAAAAATGACTTTGCTCAACAATTGTAATGACTTTGCCCAACAATTGTAATGACTTTGCCAACTACTGGTAATGACTTAACCAATCACTGTTAATCACTTATCCGACCTCTAAAAATAACTTTGCCCAACAATTGTAATACTTTTGCCAACCACTGTTAATCACTTATCCGACCTCTAAAAATGACTTTGCTCAACAATTGTAATGACTTTGCCCAACAATTGTAATGACTTTGCCAACTACTGGTAATGACTTAACCAATCACTGTAAATCACTTATCCGACCTCTAAAAATAACTTTGCCCAACAATTGTAATACTTTTGCCAACCACTGTTAATCAATAATCCGACCTCTAAAAATGACTTTACCCAACAATTGTAATGACTTTGCCCATTAATTGTAATGACTTTGCCAACTACTGGTAATGACTTAACCAATCACTGTTAATCACTTATCCGACCTCTAAAAATAACTTTGCCCAACAATTGTAATACTTTTGCCAACCGCTGTTTATTAATAATCCGACCTCTAAAAATGACTTTGCCCAACAATTGTAAAAACTTTGCCAACCATTGGTAATGACTTAACCAACAACTGTTAATCACTTATCCGACCTCTAAAAATAACTTTGCCCAACAATTGTAATACTTTTGCCAACCACTGTTAATCAATAATCCGACCTCTAAAAATGACTTTACCCAACAATTGTAATGACTTTGCCCATTAATTGTAATGACTTTGCCCAACAATTGTAATGACTTTGCCAACCACTGTTAATCACTTATCCGACCTCTAAAAATGACTTTGCTCAACAATTGTAATAACTTTGCCCAACAATTGTAATGACTTTGCCCAACAATTGTAATGACTTTGCCCAACAATTGAAATGACTTTGCCCACGATTGTAATGACTTTGCCCATTAATTTTAATGACTTTACCCGACAATTGTAATGACTTTGCCAACCACTGTTAATCACTTATCCGACCTCTAAAAATGACTTTGCTCAACAATTGTAATGACTTTGCCCAACAATTGTAATGACTTTGCCCAACAATTGTAATGACTTTGCCAACCACTGGTAACTACTTAACCAATCACTGTTAATCACTTATCCGACCTCTAAAAATAACTTTGCCCAACAATTGTAATTACTTTGCCCAACAAATGAAATGACTTTGCCCAACAATAGTAATGACTTTGCCCAACAATTACAATGACTCTGCCCAATCAATTGTAATGACTTTGCCAATCACTGTTAATCACTTATCCGACCTCTAAAAATAACTTTGCCCAACAATTGTAATACTTTTGCCAACCACTGTTAATCAATAATCCGACCTCTAAAAATGACTTTGCCTAACAATTGTAATGACTTAGCCAACCACTGGTAATGACTTTACCAACAACTGTTAATCAATAATCCGACCTCTAAAATGACTTTACCCAACAATTGTAATGACTTTGCCCATTAATTGTAATGACTTTGCCAAACAATTGTAATGACTTTGCCAACCACTGTTAATCACTTATCCGACATCTAAAAATGACTTTGCCCAACAATTGAAATGACTTTGCCCAACAATTGTAATGACTTTGCCCATTAATTGTAATGACTTTGCCCAACAATTGTAATGACTTTGCCAACCACTGTTAATCACTTATCCGACCTCTAAAAATTACTTTGCTCAACAATTGTAATGACTTTGCCCAACAATTGTAATGACTTTGCCCAACAATTGTAATGACTTTGCCCAACAATTGAAATGACTTTGCCAAGCAATTGTAATGACTTTGCCCATTAATTTTAATGACTTTGCCCAACAATTGTAATGATTTTGCCAACCACTGTTAATCACTTATCCGACCTCCAAAAATGACTTTGCCCAACAATTGTAATGACTTTGCCCAACAATTGTAATGACTTTGCCCAACAATTGTAATGACTTTGCCAACCACTGGTAATTACTTAACCAATCACTGTTAATCACTTATCCGACCTCTAAAAATAACTTTGCCCAACAATTGTAATTACTTTGCCCAACAAATGAAATGACTTTGCCCAACAATAGTAATGACTTTGCCCAACAATTACAATGACTCTGCCCAATCAATTGTAATGACTTTGCCCAACAATTGTAATGACTTTTCCCAACAATTGAAATGACTTTGCCCAATCAATTGTAATGACTTTTCCAACCACTGTTAATCAATAATCCGACCTCTAAAAATGACTTTGCCCAACAATTGTAATGACATTGCCAACCACTGTTAATCACTTATCCGACCTCTAAGAATGACTTTGCCCAACAATTGTAATGACATTTCCCAACAATTGTAATGACTCTGCCCAATCAATTGTAATGACTTTGCCAACCACTGGTAATGACTTTACCAACCACTTTAAATCACTTATCCGACCTCTAAAAATAACTTTGCCCAACAATTGTAATACTTTTGACAACCACTATTATTCAATAATCCGACCTCTAAAAATTACTTTGCCCAACAATTGTAATGACTTTGCCCAACAATTGTAATGACTTTGCCCAATCAATTGTAATGACTTTGCCAACTACTGGTAATGACTTAACCAATCACTGTTAATCACTTATCCGACCTCTAAAAATAACTTTGCCCAACAATTGTAATACTTTTGCCAACCACTGTTAATCAATAATCCGACCTCTAAAAATGACTTTGCCCAATAATTGTAATGACTTTGCCAACCACTGGTAATGACTTTACCAACAACTGTTAATCACTTATCCGACCTCTAAAAATAACTTTGCCCAACAATTGTAATACTTTTGCCAACACTGTTAATCAATTATCCGACCTCTAAAAATGACTTTACCCAACAATTGTAATGACTTTGCCCATTAATTGTAATGACTTTGCCCAACAATTGTAATGACTTTGCCAACCACTGTTAATCAATAATCCGACCTCTAAAAATGACTTTACCCAACAATTGTAATGACTTTGCCCATTAATTGTAATGACTTTGCCCAACAATTGTAATGACTTTGCCAACCACTGTTAATCACTTATCCGACCTCTAAAAATGACTTTGTTTAACAATTGTAATGACTTTGCCCAACAATTGTAATGACTTTGCCCAACAATTGAAATGACTTGGCCCAACAATTGTAATGACTTTGCCAACCACTGTAAATCACTTATCCGACCTCTAAAAATGACTTTGCCCAACAATTGTAATGACTTTGCCCAACAATTGTAATGACTTTGCCCAACAATTGTAATGACTTTTCCCAACAATTGTAATGACTCTGCCCAATCAATTGTAATGACTTTTCCAACCACTGTTAATCAATAATCCGACCTCTAAAAATGACTTTGCCCAACAATTGTAATGACTTTGCCAACCACTGTTAATCACTTATCCGAACTCTAAAAATGACTTTGCCCAACAATTGTAATGACTTTGCCCAATCAATTGTAATGACTTTGCCTACCACTGTTAATCAATAATCCGACCTCTAAAAATGACTTTGCCCAACAATTGTAATGACTTTGCCAACCACTGGTAATGACTTTACCAACAACTGTTAATCACTTATCCGACCTCTAAAAATAACTTTGCCCAACAATTGTAATACTTTTGCCAACCACTGTTAATCAATAATCCGACCTCTAAAAATGACTTTACCCAACAATTGTAATGACTTTGCCCAACAATTGTAATGACTTTGCCCAACAATTGTAATGACTTTGCCAACCACTGTTAATCACTTATCCGACCTCTAAAATGACTTTGCCCAACAATTGTAATGACTTTGCCCAACAATTGTAATGACTTTGCCCAACAATTGAAATGACTTTGCCCAACAATTGTAATGACTTTGCCCATTAATTTTAATGACTTTACCCAACAATTGTAATGACTTTGCCAACCACTGTTAATCACTTATCCGACCTCTAAAAATGACTTTGCTCAACAATTGTAATGACTTTGCCCAACAATTGTAATGACTTTGCCCAACAATTGTAATGACTTTGCCAACCACTGGTAATTACTTAACCAATCACTGTTAATCACTTATCCGACCTCTAAAAATAACTTTACCCAACAATTGTAATTACTTTGCCCAACAAATGAAATGACTCTGCCCAACAATAGTAATGACTTTGCCCAACAATTACAATGACTCTGCCCAATCAATTGTAATGACTTTGCCAATCACTGTTAATCACTTATCCGACCTCTAAAAATAACTTTGCCCAACAATTGTAATACTTTTGCCAACCACTGTTAATCAATAATCCGACCTCTAAAAATGACTTTGCCCAACAATTGTAATGACTTAGCCAACCACTGGTAATGACTTTACCAACAACTGTTAATCAATAATCCGACCTCTAAAAATGACTTTACCCAACAATTGTAATGACTTTGCCCATTAATTGTAATGACTTTGCCCAACAATTGTAATGACTTTGCCAACCACTGTTAATCACTTATCCGACATCTAAAAATGACTTTGCCCAACAATTGAAATGACTTTGCCCAACAATTGTAATGACTTTGCCCATTAATTGTAATGACTTTGCCCAACAATTGTAATGACTTTGCCAACCACTGTTAATCACTTATCCGACCTCTAAAAATGACTTTGCTCAACAATTGTAATGACTTTGCCCAACAATTGTAATGACTTTGCCCAACAATTGTAATGACTTTGCCCAACAATTGAAATGACTTTGCCCAACAATTGTAATGACTTTGCCCATTAATTTTAATGACTTTGCCCAACAATTGTAATGACTTTGCCAACCACTGTTAATCACTTATCCGACCTCTAAAAATGACTTTGCTCAACAATTGTAATGACTTTGCCCAACAATTGTAATGACTTTGCCCAACAATTGTAATGACTTTGCCAACCACTGGTAATTACTTAACCAATCACTGTTAATCACTTATCCGACCTCTAAAAATAACTTTGCCCAACAATTGTAATTACTTTGCCCAACAAATGAAATGACTTTGCCCAACAATAGTAATGACTTTGCCCAACAATTACAATGACTCTGCCCAATCAATTGTAATGACTTTGCCCAACAATTGTAATGACTTTTCCCAACAATTGAAATGACTTTGCCCAATCAATTGTAATGACTTTTCCAACCACTGTTAATCAATAATCCGACCTCTAAAAATGACTTTGCCCAACAATTGTAATGACATTGCCAACCACTGTTAATCACTTATCCGACCTCTAAGAATGACTTTGCCCAACAATTGTAATGACATTTCCCAACAATTGTAATGACTCTGCCCAATCAATTGTAATGACTTTGCCAACCACTGGTAATGACTTTACCAACCACTGTAAATCACTTATCCGACCTCTAAAAATAACTTTGCCCAACAATTGTAATACTTTTGACAACCACTATTAATCAATAATCCGACCTCTAAAAATTACTTTGCCCAACAATTGTAATGACTTTGCCCAACAATTGTAATGACTCGGCCCAATCAATTGTAATGACTTTTCCAACCACTGTTAATCAATAATCCGACCTCTAAAAATGACTTTGCCCAACAATTGTAATGACCTTGCCAACCACTGTTAATCACTTATCTTACCTCTAAAAATGACTTTGCCCAACAATTGTAATGACTTTTCCCAACAATTGTAATGACTCTGCCCAATCAATTGTAATGACTTTGCCAACCACTGGTAATGACTTTACCAACCACTTTAAATCACTTATCCGACCTCTAAAAATAACTTTGCCCAACAATTGTAATACTTTTGACAACCACTATTAATCAATAATCCGACCTCTAAAAATTACTTTGCCCAACAATTGTAATGACTTTGCCCGATCAATTGTAATGACTTTGCCAACTACTGGTAATGACTTAACCAATCACTGTTAATCACTTATCCGACCTCTAAAAATAACTTTGCCCAACAATTGTAATACTTTTGCCAACCACTGTTAATCAATAATCCGACCTCTAAAAATGACTTTGCCCAACAATTGTAATGACTTTGCCAACCACTGGTAATGACTTTACCAACAACTGTTAATCACTTATCCGACCTCTAAAAATAACTTTGCCCAACAATTGTAATACTTTTGCCAACCACTGTTAATCAATAATCCGACCTCTAAAAATGATTTTACCCAACAATTGTAATGACTTTGCCCATTAATTGTAATGACTTTGCCCAACAATTGTAATACTTTTGCCAACCACTGTTAATCAATAATCCGACCTCTAAAAATGACTTTACCCAACAATTGTAATGACTTTGCCCAACAATTGTAATGACTTTGCCCAACAATTGAAATGACTTGGCCCAACAATTGTAATGACTTTGCCAACCACTGTAAATCACTTATCCGACCTCTAAAAATGACTTTGCCTAACAATTGTAATGACTTTGCCCAACAATTGTAATGACTTTGCCCAACAATTGTAATGACTTTTCCCAACAATTGTAATGACTCTGCCCAATCAATTGTAATGACTTTTCCAACCACTGTTAATCAATAATCCGACCTCTAAAAATGACTTTGCCCAACAATTGTAATGACTTTGCCAACCACTGTTAATCACTTATCCGAACTCTAAAAATGACTTTGCCCAACAATTGTAATGACTTTGCCAACCACTGTTAATCAATAATCCGACCTCTAAAAATGACTTTGCCCAACAATTGTAATGACTTTGCCAACCACTGGTAATGACTTTACCAACAACTGTTAATCACTTATCCGACCTCTAAAAATAACTTTGCCTAACAATTGTAATTCTTTTGCCAACCACTGTTAATCAATAATCCGACCTCTAAAAATGACTTTACCCAACAATTGTAATGACTTTGCCAACCACTGTTAATCACTTATCCGACCTCTAAAAATGACTTTGCTCAACAATTGTAATGACTTTGCCCAACAATTGTAATGACTTTGCCCAACAATTGTAATGACTTTGCCCAACAATTGTAATGACTTTGCCCAACAATTGTAATGACTTTGCCCAACAATTGAAATGACTTTGCCCAACAATTGTAATGACTTTGCCCATTAATTGTAATGACTTTGCCCAACAATTGTAATGACCTTACCATCACTGTTAATCACTTATCCGACCTCTAAAAATAACTTTGCCCAACAATTGTAATGACTTTGCCCAACAATTGAAATGACTTTGCCCAACAATTGTAATGACTTTGCCAACCACTGTTAATCACTTATCCGACCTCTAAAAATGACTTTGCTCAACAATTGTTATGACTTTGCCCAACAATTGTAATGACTTTGCCCAACAATTGAAATGACTTTGACCAACAATTGTAATGACTTTGCCCATTAATTGTAATGACTTTGCCCAACAATTGTAATGACTTTGCCAACCACTGTTAATCACTTATCCGACCTCTAAAAATGACTTTGCTCAACAATTGTAATGACTTTGCCCGACAATTGTAATGACTTTGCCCAACAATAGTAATGACTTTGCCCAACAATTACAATGACTTTGCCCAATCAATTGTAATGACTTTGCCAACTACTGGTAATGACTTAACCAATCACTGTTAATCACTTATCCGACCTCTAAAAATAACTTTGCCCAACAATTGTAATACTTTTGCCAACCGCTGTTTATTAATAATCCGACCTCTAAAAATGACTTTGCCCAACAATTGTAATGACTTTGCCAACCATTGGTAATGACTTTACCAACAACTGTTAATCACTTATCCGACCTCTAAAAATAACTTTGCCCAACAATTGTAATACTTTTGCCAACCACTGTTAATCAATAATCCGACCTCTAAAAATGACTTTACCCAACAATTGTAATGACTTTGCCCATTAATTGTAATGACTTTGCCCAACAATTGTAATGACTTTGCCAACCACTGTTAATCACTTATCCGACCTCTAAAAATGACTTTGCTCAACAATTGTAATGACTTTGCCCAACAATTGTAATGACTTTGCCAACTACTGGTAATGACTTAACCAATCACTGTTAATCACTTATCCGACCTCTAAAAATAACTTTGCCCAACAATTGTAATACTTTTGCCAACCACTGTTAATCACTTATCCGACCTCTAAAAATGACTTTGCTCAACAATTGTAATGACTTTGCCCAACAATTGTAATGACTTTGCCAACTACTGGTAATGACTTAACCAATCACTGTTAATCACTTATCCGACCTCTAAAAATAACTTTGCCCAACAATTGTAATACTTTTGCCAACCACTGTTAATCAATAATCCGACCTCTAAAAATGACTTTACCCAACAATTGTAATGACTTTGCCCATTAATTGTAATGACTTTGCCAACTACTGGTAATGACTTAACCAATCACTGTTAATCACTTATCCGACCTCTAAAAATAACTTTGCCCAACAATTGTAATACTTTTGCCAACCGCTGTTTATTAATAATCCGACCTCTAAAAATGACTTTGCCCAACAATTGTAATGACTTTGCCAACCATTGGTAATGACTTTACCAACAACTGTTAATCACTTATCCGACCTCTAAAAATAACTTTGCCCAACAATTGCAATACTTTTGCCAACCACTGTTAATCAATAATCCGACCTCTAAAAATGACTTTACCCAACAATTGTAATGACTTTGCCCATTAATTGTAATGACTTTGCCCAACAATTGTAATGACTTTGCCAACCACTGTTAATCACTTATCCGACCTCTAAAAATGACTTTGCTCAACAATTGTAATGACTTTGCCCAACAATTGTAATGACTTTGCCAACTACTGGTAATGACTTAACCAATCACTGTTAATCACTTATCCGACCTCTAAAAATAACTTTGCCCAACAATTGTAATACTTTTGCCAACCACTGTTAATCAATAATCCGACCTCTAAAAATGACTTTACCCAACAATTGTAATGACTTTGCCCATTAATTGTAATGACTTTGCCAACTACTGGTAATGACTTAACCAATCACTGTTAATCACTTATCCGACCTCTAAAAATAACTTTGCCCAACAATTGTAATACTTTTGCCAACCGCTGTTTATTAATAATCCGACCTCTAAAAATGACTTTGCCCAACAATTGTAATGACTTTGCCAACCATTGGTAATGACTTTACCAACAACTGTTAATCACTTATCCGACCTCTAAAAATAACTTTGCCCAACAATTGTAATACTTTTGCCAACCACTGTTAATCAATAATCCGACCTCTAAAAATGACTTTACCCAACAATTGTAATGACTTTGCCCATTAATTGTAATGACTTTGCCCAACAATTGTAATGACTTTGCCAACCACTGTTAATCACTTATCCGACCTCTAAAAATGACTTTGCTCAACAATTGTAATGACTTTGCCCAACAATTGTAATGACTTTGCCAACTACTGGTAATGACTTAACCAATCACTGTTAATCACTTATCCGACCTCTAAAAATAACTTTGCCCAACAATTGTAATACTTTTGCCAACCACTGTTAATCAATAATCCGACCTCTAAAAATGACTTTACCCAACAATTGTAATGACTTTGCCCATTAATTGTAATGACTTTGCCAACTACTGGTAATGACTTAACCAATCACTGTTAATCACTTATCCGACCTCTAAAAATAACTTTGCCCAACAATTGTAATACTTTTGCCAACCGCTGTTTATTAATAATCCGACCTCTAAAAATGACTTTGCCCAACAATTGTAATGACTTTGCCAACCATTGGTAATGACTTTACCAATCACTGTTAATCACTTATCCGACCTCTAAAAATAACTTTGCCCAACAATTGTAATACTTTTGCCAACCACTGTTAATCAATAATCCGACCTCTAAAAATGACTTTACCCAACAATTGTAATGACTTTGCCCATTAATTGTAATGACTTTGCCCAACAATTGTAATGACTTTGCCAACCACTGTTAATCACTTATCCGACCTCTAAAAATGACTTTGCTCAACAATTGTAATGACTTTGCCCAACAATTGTAATGACTTTGCCCAACAATTGTAATGACTTTGCCCAACAATTGAAATGACTTTGCCCAACAATTGTAATGACTTTGCTCAACAATTGTAATGACTTTGCCCAACAATTGTAATGACTTTGCCAACTACTGGTAATGACTTAACCAATCACTGTTAATCACTTATCCGACCTCTAAAAATAACTTTGCCCAACAATTGTAATACTTTTGCCAACCACTGTTAATCAATAATCCGACCTCTAAAAATGACTTTACCCAACAATTGTAATGACTTTGCCCATTAATTGTAATGACTTTGCCAACTACTGGTAATGACTTAACCAATCACTGTTAATCACTTATCCGACCTCTAAAAATAACTTTGCCCAACAATTGTAATACTTTTGCCAACCGCTGTTTATTAATAATCCGACCTCTAAAAATGACTTTGCCCAACAATTGTAATGACTTTGCCAACCATTGGTAATGACTTTACCAATCACTGTTAATCACTTATCCGACCTCTAAAAATAACTTTGCCCAACAATTGTAATACTTTTGCCAACCACTGTTAATCAATAATCCGACCTCTAAAAATGACTTTACCCAACAATTGTAATGACTTTGCCCATTAATTGTAATGACTTTGCCCAACAATTGTAATGACTTTGCCAACCACTGTTAATCACTTATCCGACCTCTAAAAATGACTTTGCTCAACAATTGTAATGACTTTGCCCAACAATTGTAATGACTTTGCCCAACAATTGTAATGACTTTGCCTAACAATTGAAATGACTTTGCCCAACAATTGTAATGACTTTGCCCATTAATTTTAATGACTTTGCCCAACAATTGTAATGACTTTGCCGACCACTGTTAATCACTTATCCGACCTCTAAAAATGACTTTGCTCAACAATTGTAATGACTTTGCCCAACAATTGTAATGACTTTGCCCAACAATTGTAATGACTTTGCCAACCACTGGTAATTACTTAACCAATCACTGTTAATCACTTATCCGACCTCTAAAAATAACTTTGCCCAACAATTGTAATTACTTTGCCCAACAAATGAAATGACTTTGCCCAACAATAGTAATGACTTTGCCCAACAATTACAATGACTCTGCCCAATCAATTGTAATGACTTTGCCAACCACTGGTAATGACTTAACCAATCACTGTTAATCACTTATCCGACCTCTAAAAATAACTTTGCCCAACAATTGTAATGACTTTGCCCAACAATTGAAATGACTTTGCCCAACAATTGTAATGACTTTGCCCATTAATTTTAATGACTTTGCCCAACAATTGTAATGACTTTGCCAACCACTGTTAATCACTTATCCGACCTCTAAAAATGACTTTGCTCAACAATTGTAATGACTTTGCCCAACAATTGTAATGACTTTGCCAACCACTGGTAATTACTTAACCAATCACTGTTAATCACTTATCCGACCTCTAAAAATAACTTTGCCCAACAATTGTAATTACTTTGCCCAACAAATGAAATGACTTTGCCCAACAATAGTAATGACTTTGCCCAACAATTACAATGACTCTGCCCAATCAATTGTAATGACTTTGCCAACCACTGGTAATGACTTAACCAATCACTGTTAATCACTTATCCGACCTCTAAAAATAACTTTGCCCAACAATTGTAATACTTTTGCCAACCACTGTAAATCAATAATCCGACCTCTAAAAATGACTTTGCCCAACAATTGTAATGACTTTGCCAACCACTGGTAATGACTTTACCAATAACTGTTAATCAATAATCCGACCTCTAAAAATGACTTTACCCAACAATTGTAATGACTTTGCCCATTAATTGTAATGACTTTGCCCAACAATTGTAATGACTTTGCCAACCACTGTTAATCACTTATCCGACATCTAAAAATGACTTTGCCCAACAATTGAAATGACTTTGCCCAACAATTGTAATGACTTTGCCCATTAATTGTAATGACTTTGCCCAACAATTGTAATGACTTTGCCAACCACTGTTAATCACTTATCCGACCTCTAAAAATGACTTTGCTCAACAATTGTAATGACTTTGCCCAACAATTGTAATGACTTTGCCCAACAATTGTAATACTTTTGCCAACCACTGTTAATCAATAATCCGACCTCTAAAAATAACTTTGCCCAACAATTGTAATACTTTTGCCAACCACTGTTAATCAATAATCCGACCTCTAAAAATGACTTTACCCAACAATTGTAATGATGCCCATTAATTGTAATGACTTTGCCCAACAATTGTAATGACTTTGCCAACCACTGTTAATCACTTATCCGACCTCTAAAAATGACTTTGCTCAACAATTGTAATGACTTTGCCCAACAATTGTAATGACTTTGCCCAACAATTGTAATGACTTTGCCCAACAATTGAAATGACTTTGCCCAACAATTGTAATGACTTTGCCCATTAATTTTAATGACTTTGCCCAACAATTGTAATGACTTTGCCAACCACTGTTAATCACTTATCCGACCTCTAAAAATGACTTTGCTCAACAATTGTAATGACTTTGCCCAACAATTGTAATGACTTTGCCCAACAATTGTAATGACTTTGCCAACCACTGGTAATTACTTAACCAATCACTGTTAATCACTTATCCGACCTCTAAAAATAACTTTGCCCAACAATTGTAATTACTTTGCCCAACAAATGAAATGACTTTGCCCAACAATAGTAATGACTTTGCCCAACAATTACAATGACTCTGCCCAATCAATTGTAATGACTTTGCCAACCACTGGTAATGACTTAACCAATCACTGTTAATCACTTATCCGACCTCTAAAAATAACTTTGCCAAACAATTGTAATGACTTTGCCCAACAATTGAAATGACTTTGCCCAACAATAGTAATGACTTTGCCCAACAATTACAATGACTTTGCCCAATCAATTGTAATGACTTTGCCAACTACTGGTAATGACTTAACCAATCACTGTTAATCACTTATCCGACCTCTAAAAATAACTTTGCCCAACAATTGTAATACTTTTGCCAACCACTGTTAATCAATAATCCGACCTCTTAAAATGACTTTGCCCAACAATTGTAATGACTTTGCCAACTACTGGTAATGACTTTACCAACAACTGTTAATCAATAATCCGACCTCTAAAAATGACTTTACCCAACAATTGTAATGACTTTGCCCATTAATTGTAATGACTTTGCCCAACAATTGTAATGACTTTGCCAACCACTGTTAATCACTTATCCGACATCTAAAAATGACTTTGCTCAACAATTGTAATGACTTTGCCCAACAATTGTAATGACTTTGCCCAACAATTGTAATGACTTTGCCCAACAATTGAAATGACTTTGCCCAACAATTGTAATGACTTTGCCCATTAATTTTAATGACTTTGCCCAACAATTGTAATTACTTTGCCAACCACTGTTAATCACTTATCCGACCTCTAAAAATAACTTTGCCCAACAATTGTAATTACTTTGCCCAACAAATGAAATGACTTTGCCCAACAATAGTAATGACTTTGCCCAACAATTACAATGACTCTGCCCAATCAATTGTAATGACTTTGCCAACCACTGGTAATGACTTTACCTACCACTGTTAATCACTTATCCTACCTCTAAAAATAACTTTGCCCAACAATTGTAATACTTTTGACAACCACTGTAAATCAATAATCCGACCTCTAAATATGATTTTGCCCAACAATTGTAATGACTTTGCCCAACAATTGAAATGACTTTGCCCAACAATTGTAATGACTTTGACAACCACTGTTAATCAATAATCCTACCTCTAAAAATGACTTTGCCCAACAATTGTAATGACTTTGCCAACCACTGTTAATCACTTACCCGACCTCTAAAAATGACTTTGCCCAACAATTGTAATGACTTTTCCCAACAATTGTAATGACTCTGCCCAATCAATTGTAATGACTTTGCCAACCACTGGTAATGACTTTACCAACCACTGTAAATCACTTATCCGACCTCTAAAAATAACTTTGCCCAACAATTGTAATACTTTTGACAACCACTATTAATCAATAATCCGGCCTCTAAAAATGACTTTGCCCAACAATTGTAATGACTTTGCCCAACAATTGTAATGACTTTGCCCAATCAATTGTAATGACTTTGCCAACTACTGGTAATGACTTAACCAATCACTGTTAATCACTTATCCGACCTCTAAAAATAACTTTGCCCAACAATTGTAATACTTTTGCCAACCACTGTTAATCAATAATCCGACCTCTAAAAATGACTTTGCCCAACAATTGTAATGACTTTGCCAACCACTGGTAATGACTTTACCAACAACTGTTAATCACTTATCCAACCTCTAAAAATAACTTTGCCCAACAATTGTAATACTTTTGCCAACCACTGTTAATCAATAATCCGACCTCTAAAAATGACTTTACCCAACAATTGTAAGGACTTTGGCCAACAATTGTAATGACTTTGCCCAACAATTGTAATGACTTTGCCAACCACTGTTAATCACTTATCCGGCCTCTAAAAATGACTTTGCTCAACAATTGTAATGACTTTGGCAAACAATTGTAATGACTTTGCCCAACAATTGTAATGACTTTGCCCAACAATTGTGATGACTTTGCCCAACAATTGTAATGACTTTGCCCAACAATTGTAATGACTTTGCCCAACAATTGTAATGACTTTGCCCAACAATTGCAATGACTTTGCCAAACAATTGTAATGACTTTGCCCATTAATTGTAATGACTTTGCCCAACAATTGTAATGACTTTGCCAACCACTGTTAATCACTTATCCGACCTCTAAAAATGACTTTGCTCAACAATTGTAATCACTTTGCCCAACAATTGTAATGACTTTGCCCACCAATTGTAATGACTTTGCCCAACAATTGAAATGACTTTGCCGAACAATTGTAATGACTTTGCCCAATCAATTGTAATGACTTTGCCAACCACTGGTAATGACTTAACCAATCACTGTTAATCACTTATCCGACCTCTAAAAATAACTTTGCCCAACAATTGTAATGACTTTGCCCAACAATTGAAATGACTTTGCCCAACAATAGTAATGACTTTGCCCAACAATTACAATGACTTTGCCCAATCAATTGTAATGACTTTGCCAACTACTGGTAATTACTTAACCAATCACTGTTAATCACTTATCCGACCTCTAAAAATAACTTTGCCCAACAATTGTAATTCCTTCGCCAACCACTGTTAATCAATAATCCGACCTCTAAAAATGACTTTGCCCAACAATTCTAATGACTTTGCCAACCACTGGTAATGACTTTACCAACAACTGTTAATCACTTATCCGACCTCTAAAAATAACTTTGCCCAACAATTGTAATACTTTTGCCAACCACTGTTAATCAATAATCCGACCTCTAAAAATGACTTTGCCCAACAATTCAAATGATTTTGCCCAACAATTGTAATGACTTTTCCCAACAATTGTAATGACTTTGCCCAACAATTGAAATGACTTTGCCCAACAATTGTAATGACTTTGCCCATTAATTTTAATGACTTTGCCCAACAATTGTAATGACTTGGCCAACCACTGTTAATCACCTATCCGACCTCTAAAAATGACTTTGCTCAACAATTGTAATGACTTTGGCAAACAATTGTAATGACTTTGCCCAATAATTGTAATGACTTTGCCCAACAATTGTGATGACTTTGCCCAACAATTGTAATGACTTTGCCCAACAATTGTAATGACTTTGCCCAACAATTGAAATGACTTTGCCCAACAATTGTAATGACTTTGCCCAACAATTGAAATGACTTTGCCAAACAATAGTAATGACTTTGCCCAACAATTACAATGACTTTGCCCAATCAATTGTAATGACTTTGCCAACTACTGGTAATGACTTAACCAATCACTGTTAATCACTTATCCGACCTCTAAAAATAACTTTGCCCAACAATTGTAATACTTTTGCCAACCACTGTTAATCAATAATCCGACCTCTAAAAATGACTTTGCCCAACAATTCTAATGACTTTGCCAACCACTGGTAATGACTTTACCAACAACTATTAATCACTTATCCGACCTCTAAAAATAACTTTGCCCAACAATTGTAATACTTTTGCCAACCACTGTTAATCAATAATCCGACCTCTAAAAATGACTTTACCCAACAATTGTAATGATGCCCATTAATTGTAATGACTTTGCCCAACAATTGTAATGACTTTGCCAACCACTGTTAATCACTTATCCGACCTCTAAAAATGACTTTGCTCAACAATTGTAATGACTTTGCCCAACAATTGTAATGACTTTGCCCAACAATTGAAATGACTTTGCCCAACAATTGTAATGACTTTGCCCATTAATTTTAATGACTTTGCCCAACAATTGTAATGACTTTGCCAACCACTGTTAATCACTTATCCGACCTCTAAAAATGACTTTGCTCAACAATTGTAATGACTTTGCCCAACAATTGTAATGACTTTGCCCAACAATTGTAATGACTTTGCCAACCACTGGTAATTACTTAACCAATCACTGTTAATCACTTATCCGACCTCTAAAAATAACTTTGCCCAACAATTGTAATTACTTTGCCCAACAAATGAAATGACTTTGCCCAACAATAGTAATGACTTTGCCCAACAATTACAATGACTCTGCCCAATCAATTGTAATGACTTTGCCAACCACTGGTAATGACTTAACCAATCACTGTTAATCACTTATCCGACCTCTAAAAATAACTTTGCCCAACAATTGTAATACTTTTGCCAACCACTGTTAATCAATAATCCGACCTCTAAAAATGACTTTGCCCAACAATTCTAATGACTTTGCCAACCACTGGTAATGACTTTACCAACAACTGTTAATCACTTATCCGACCTCTAAAAATAACTTTGCCCAACAATTGTAATACTTTTGCCAACCACTGTTAATCAATAATCCGACCTCTAAAAATGACTTTACCCAACAATTGTAATGATGCCCATTAATTGTAATGACTTTGCCCAACAATTGTAATGCCTTTGCCAACCACTGTTAATCACTTATCCGACCTCTAAAAATGACTTTGCTCAACAATTGAAATGACTTTGCCCAACAATTGTAATGACTTTGCCCAACAATTGTAATGACTTTGCCCAACAATTGAAATGACTTTGCCCAACAATTGTAATGACTTTGCCCATTAATTTTAATGACTTTGCCCAACAATTGTAATGACTTTGCCAACCACTGTTAATCACTTATCCGACCTCTAAAAATGACTTTGCTCAACAATTGTAATGACTTTGCCCAACAATTGTAATGACTTTGCCCAACAATTGTAATGACTTTGCCAACCACTGGTAATTACTTAACCAATCACTGTTAATCACTTATCCGACCTCTAAAAATAACTTTGCCCAACAATTGTAATTACTTTGCCCAACAAATGAAATGACTTTGCCCAACAATAGTAATGACTTTGCCCAACAATTACAATGACTCTGCCCAATCAATTGTAATGACTTTGCCAACCACTGGTAATGACTTAACCAATCACTGTTAATCACTTATCCGACCTCTAAAAATAACTTTGCCCAACAATTGTAATGACTTTGCCCAACAATTGAAATGACTTTGCCCAACAATAGTAATGACTTTGCCCAACAATTACAATGACTTTGCCCAATCAATTGTAATGACTTTGCCAACTACTGGTAATGACTTAACCAATCACTGTTAATCACTTATCCGACCTCTAAAAATAACTTTGCCCAACAATTGTAATACTTTTGCCAACCACTGTTAATCAATAATCCGACCTCTTAAAATGACTTTGCCCAACAATTGTAATGACTTTGCCAACCACTGGTAATGACTTTACCAACAACTGTTAATCAATAATCCGACCTCTAAAAATGACTTTACCCAACAATTGTAATGACTTTGCCCATTAATTGTAATGACTTTGCCCAACAATTGTAATGACTTTGCCAACCACTGTTAATCACTTATCCGACATCTAAAAATGACTTTGCTCAACAATTGTAATGACTTTGCCCAACAATTGTAATGACTTTGCCCAACAATTGTAATGACTTTGCCCATTAATTGAAATGACTTTGCCCAACAATTGTAATGACTTTGCCCATTAATTTTAATGACTTTGCCCAACAATTGTAATGACTTTGCCAACCACTGTTAATCACTTATCCGACCTCTAAAAATGACTTTGCTCAACAATTGTAATTACTTTGCCCAACAATTGTAATGACTTTGCCCAACAATTGAAATGACTTTGCCCAACAATTGTAATGACTTTGCCCAACAATTGAAATGACTTTGCCCAACAATTGTAATGACTTTGCCCAATCAATTGTAATGACTTTGCCAACCACTGGTAATTACTTAACCAATCACTGTTAATCAATAATCCGACCTCTAAAAATGACTTTACCCAACAATTGTAATGACTTTGCCCATTAATTGTAATGACTTTGCCCAACAATTGTAATGACTTTGCCAACCACTGTTAATCACTTATCCGACATCTAAAAATGACTTTGCTCAACAATTGTAGTGACTTTGCCCAACAATTGTAATGACTTTGCCCAACAATTGTAATGACTTTGCCCAACAATTGAAATGACTTTGCCCAACAATTGTAATGACTTTGCCCATTAATTTTAATGACTTTGCCCAACAATTGTAATGACTTTGCCAACCACTGTTAATCACTTATCCGACCTCTAAAAATGACTTTGCTCAACAATTGTAATTACTTTGCCCAACAATTGTAATGACTTTGCCCAACAATTGAAATGACTTTGCCAAACAATTGTAATGACTTTGCCCAACAATTGAAATGACTTTGCCCAACAATTGTAATGACTTTGCCCAATCAATTGTAATGACTTTGCCAACCACTGGTAATTACTTAACCAATCACTGTTAATCACTTATCCGACCTCTAAAAATAACTTTGCCCAACAATTGTAATTACTTTGCCCAACAAATGAAATGACTTTGCCCAACAATAGAAATGACTTTGCCCAACAATTACAATGACTCTGCCCAATCAATTGTAATGACTTTGCCAACCACTGGTAATGACTTTACCAACCTCTGTTAATCACTTATCCTACCTCTAAAAATAACTTTGCCCAACAATTGTAATACTTTTGACAACCACTGTAAATCAATAATCCGACCTCTAAAAATGACTTTGCCCAACAATTGTAATGACTTTGCCAACCACTGGTAATGACTTTACCAACAACTGTTAATCACTTATCCAACCTCTAAAAATAACTTTGCCCAACAATTGTAATACTTTTGCCAACCACTGTTAATCAATAATCCGACCTCTAAAAATGACTTTACCCAACAATTGTAAGGACTTTGGCCAACAATTGTAATGACTTTGCCCAACAATTGTAATGACTTTGCCAACCACTGTTAATCACTTATCCGGCCTCTAAAAATGACTTTGCTCAACAATTGTAATGACTTTGGCAAACAATTGTAATGACTTTGCCCAACAATTGTAATGACTTTGCCCAACAATTGTGATGACTTTGCCCAACAATTGTAATGACTTTGCCCAACAATTGTAATGACTTTGCCCAACAATTGTAATGACTTTGCCCAACAATTGCAATGACTTTGCCAAACAATTGTAATGACTTTGCCCATTAATTGTAATGACTTTGCCCAACAATTGTAATGACTTTGCCAACCACTGTTAATCACTTATCCGACCTCTAAAAATGACTTTGCTCAACAATTGTAATCACTTTGCCCAACAATTGTAATGACTTTGCCCACCAATTGTAATGACTTTGCCCAACAATTGAAATGACTTTGCCGAACAATTGTAATGACTTTGCCCAATCAATTGTAATGACTTTGCCAACCACTGGTAATGACTTAACCAATCACTGTTAATCACTTATCCGACCTCTAAAAATAACTTTGCCCAACAATTGTAATGACTTTGCCCAACAATTGAAATGACTTTGCCCAACAATAGTAATGACTTTGCCCAACAATTACAATGACTTTGCCCAATCAATTGTAATGACTTTGCCAACTACTGGTAATTACTTAACCAATCACTGTTAATCACTTATCCGACCTCTAAAAATAACTTTGCCCAACAATTGTAATTCCTTCGCCAACCACTGTTAATCAATAATCCGACCTCTAAAAATGACTTTGCCCAACAATTCTAATGACTTTGCCAACCACTGGTAATGACTTTACCAACAACTGTTAATCACTTATCCGACCTCTAAAAATAACTTTGCCCAACAATTGTAATACTTTTGCCAACCACTGTTAATCAATAATCCGACCTCTAAAAATGACTTTGCCCAACAATTCAAATGATTTTGCCCAACAATTGTAATGACTTTTCCCAACAATTGTAATGACTTTGCCCAACAATTGAAATGACTTTGCCCAACAATTGTAATGACTTTGCCCATTAATTTTAATGACTTTGCCCAACAATTGTAATGACTTGGCCAACCACTGTTAATCACCTATCCGACCTCTAAAAATGACTTTGCTCAACAATTGTAATGACTTTGGCAAACAATTGTAATGACTTTGCCCAATAATTGTAATGACTTTGCCCAACAATTGTGATGACTTTGCCCAACAATTGTAATGACTTTGCCCAACAATTGTAATGACTTTGCCCAACAATTGAAATGACTTTGCCCAACAATTGTAATGACTTTGCCCAACAATTGAAATGACTTTGCCAAACAATAGTAATGACTTTGCCCAACAATTACAATGACTTTGCCCAATCAATTGTAATGACTTTGCCAACTACTGGTAATGACTTAACCAATCACTGTTAATCACTTATCCGACCTCTAAAAATAACTTTGCCCAACAATTGTAATACTTTTGCCAACCACTGTTAATCAATAATCCGACCTCTAAAAATGACTTTGCCCAACAATTCTAATGACTTTGCCAACCACTGGTAATGACTTTACCAACAACTATTAATCACTTATCCGACCTCTAAAAATAACTTTGCCCAACAATTGTAATACTTTTGCCAACCACTGTTAATCAATAATCCGACCTCTAAAAATGACTTTACCCAACAATTGTAATGATGCCCATTAATTGTAATGACTTTGCCCAACAATTGTAATGACTTTGCCAACCACTGTTAATCACTTATCCGACCTCTAAAAATGACTTTGCTCAACAATTGTAATGACTTTGCCCAACAATTGTAATGACTTTGCCCAACAATTGAAATGACTTTGCCCAACAATTGTAATGACTTTGCCCATTAATTTTAATGACTTTGCCCAACAATTGTAATGACTTTGCCAACCACTGTTAATCACTTATCCGACCTCTAAAAATGACTTTGCTCAACAATTGTAATGACTTTGCCCAACAATTGTAATGACTTTGCCCAACAATTGTAATGACTTTGCCAACCACTGGTAATTACTTAACCAATCACTGTTAATCACTTATCCGACCTCTAAAAATAACTTTGCCCAACAATTGTAATTACTTTGCCCAACAAATGAAATGACTTTGCCCAACAATAGTAATGACTTTGCCCAACAATTACAATGACTCTGCCCAATCAATTGTAATGACTTTGCCAACCACTGGTAATGACTTAACCAATCACTGTTAATCACTTATCCGACCTCTAAAAATAACTTTGCCCAACAATTGTAATACTTTTGCCAACCACTGTTAATCAATAATCCGACCTCTAAAAATGACTTTGCCCAACAATTCTAATGACTTTGCCAACCACTGGTAATGACTTTACCAACAACTGTTAATCACTTATCCGACCTCTAAAAATAACTTTGCCCAACAATTGTAATACTTTTGCCAACCACTGTTAATCAATAATCCGACCTCTAAAAATGACTTTACCCAACAATTGTAATGATGCCCATTAATTGTAATGACTTTGCCCAACAATTGTAATGCCTTTGCCAACCACTGTTAATCACTTATCCGACCTCTAAAAATGACTTTGCTCAACAATTGAAATGACTTTGCCCAACAATTGTAATGACTTTGCCCAACAATTGTAATGACTTTGCCCAACAATTGAAATGACTTTGCCCAACAATTGTAATGACTTTGCCCATTAATTTTAATGACTTTGCCCAACAATTGTAATGACTTTGCCAACCACTGTTAATCACTTATCCGACCTCTAAAAATGACTTTGCTCAACAATTGTAATGACTTTGCCCAACAATTGTAATGACTTTGCCCAACAATTGTAATGACTTTGCCAACCACTGGTAATTACTTAACCAATCACTGTTAATCACTTATCCGACCTCTAAAAATAACTTTGCCCAACAATTGTAATTACTTTGCCCAACAAATGAAATGACTTTGCCCAACAATAGTAATGACTTTGCCCAACAATTACAATGACTCTGCCCAATCAATTGTAATGACTTTGCCAACCACTGGTAATGACTTAACCAATCACTGTTAATCACTTATCCGACCTCTAAAAATAACTTTGCCCAACAATTGTAATGACTTTGCCCAACAATTGAAATGACTTTGCCCAACAATAGTAATGACTTTGCCCAACAATTACAATGACTTTGCCCAATCAATTGTAATGACTTTGCCAACTACTGGTAATGACTTAACCAATCACTGTTAATCACTTATCCGACCTCTAAAAATAACTTTGCCCAACAATTGTAATACTTTTGCCAACCACTGTTAATCAATAATCCGACCTCTTAAAATGACTTTGCCCAACAATTGTAATGACTTTGCCAACCACTGGTAATGACTTTACCAACAACTGTTAATCAATAATCCGACCTCTAAAAATGACTTTACCCAACAATTGTAATGACTTTGCCCATTAATTGTAATGACTTTGCCCAACAATTGTAATGACTTTGCCAACCACTGTTAATCACTTATCCGACATCTAAAAATGACTTTGCTCAACAATTGTAATGACTTTGCCCAACAATTGTAATGACTTTGCCCAACAATTGTAATGACTTTGCCCATTAATTGAAATGACTTTGCCCAACAATTGTAATGACTTTGCCCATTAATTTTAATGACTTTGCCCAACAATTGTAATGACTTTGCCAACCACTGTTAATCACTTATCCGACCTCTAAAAATGACTTTGCTCAACAATTGTAATTACTTTGCCCAACAATTGTAATGACTTTGCCCAACAATTGAAATGACTTTGCCCAACAATTGTAATGACTTTGCCCAACAATTGAAATGACTTTGCCCAACAATTGTAATGACTTTGCCCAATCAATTGTAATGACTTTGCCAACCACTGGTAATTACTTAACCAATCACTGTTAATCAATAATCCGACCTCTAAAAATGACTTTACCCAACAATTGTAATGACTTTGCCCATTAATTGTAATGACTTTGCCCAACAATTGTAATGACTTTGCCAACCACTGTTAATCACTTATCCGACATCTAAAAATGACTTTGCTCAACAATTGTAGTGACTTTGCCCAACAATTGTAATGACTTTGCCCAACAATTGTAATGACTTTGCCCAACAATTGAAATGACTTTGCCCAACAATTGTAATGACTTTGCCCATTAATTTTAATGACTTTGCCCAACAATTGTAATGACTTTGCCAACCACTGTTAATCACTTATCCGACCTCTAAAAATGACTTTGCTCAACAATTGTAATTACTTTGCCCAACAATTGTAATGACTTTGCCCAACAATTGAAATGACTTTGCCAAACAATTGTAATGACTTTGCCCAACAATTGAAATGACTTTGCCCAACAATTGTAATGACTTTGCCCAATCAATTGTAATGACTTTGCCAACCACTGGTAATTACTTAACCAATCACTGTTAATCACTTATCCGACCTCTAAAAATAACTTTGCCCAACAATTGTAATTACTTTGCCCAACAAATGAAATGACTTTGCCCAACAATAGAAATGACTTTGCCCAACAATTACAATGACTCTGCCCAATCAATTGTAATGACTTTGCCAACCACTGGTAATGACTTTACCAACCTCTGTTAATCACTTATCCTACCTCTAAAAATAACTTTGCCCAACAATTGTAATACTTTTGACAACCACTGTAAATCAATAATCCGACCTCTAAATATGACTTTGCCCAACAATTGTAATGACTTTGCCCAACAATTGAAATGACTTTGCCCAACAATTGTAATGACTTTGCCAACCACTTTTAATCAATAATCCTACCTCTAAAAATGACTTTGCCCAACAATTGTAATGACTTTGCCAACCAGTGTTAATCACTTATCCGACCTCTAAAAATGACTTTGCCCAACAATTGTGATGACTTTTCCCAACAATTGTAATGACTCCGCCCAATCAATTGTAATGACTTTGCCAACCACTGGTAATGACTTTACCAACCACTGTAAATCACTTATCCGACCTCTAAAAATAACTTTGCCCAACAATTGTAATACTTTTGACAACCACTATTAATCAATAATCCGGCCTCTAAAAATGACTTTGCCCAACAATTGTAATGACTTTGCCCAACAATTGTAATGACTTTGCCCAATCAATTGTAATGACTTTGCCAACTACTGGTAATGACTTAACCAATCACTGTTAATCACTTATCCGACCTCTAAAAATAACTTTGCCCAACAATTGTAATACTTTTGCCAACCACTGATAATCAATAATCCGACCTCTAAAAATGACTTTGCCCAACAATTGTAATACTTTTGCCAACCACTGTTTATCAATAATCCGACCTCTTAAAATGACTTTGCCCAACAATTGTAATGACTTTGCCAACCACTGGTAATGACTTTACCAACAACTGTTAATCAATAATCCGACCTCTAAAAATGACTTTACCCAACAATTGTAATGACTTTGCCCATTAATTGTAATGACTTTGCCCAACAATTGTAATGACTTTGCCAACCACTGTTAATCACTTATCCGACATCTAAAAATGACTTTGCTCAACAATTGAAATGACTTTGCCCAACAATTGTAATGACTTTGCCCAACAATTGAAATGACTTTGCCCAACAATTGTAATGACTTTGCCCATTAATTTTAATGACTTTGCCCAACAATTGTAATGACTTTGCCAACCACTGTTAATCACTTATCCGACCTCTAAAAATGACTTTGCTCAACAATTGTAATTACTTTGCCCAACAATTGTAATGACTTTGCCCAACAATTGAAATGACTTTGCCCAACAATTGTAATGACTTTGCCCAACAATTGAAATGACTTTGCCCAACAATTGTAATGACTTTGCCCAATCAATTGTAATGACTTTGCCAACCACTTGTAATTACTTAACCAATCACTGTTAATCACTTATCCGACCTCTAAAAATAACTTTGCCCAACAATTGTAATTACTTTGCCCAACAAATGAAATGACTTTGCCCAACAATAGTAATGACTTTGCCCAACAATTACAATGACTCTGCCCAATCAATTGCAATGACTTTGCCAACCACTGGTAATGACTTTACCAACCACTGTTAATCACTTATCCTACCTCTAAAAATAACTTTGCCCAACAATTGTAATACTTTTGACAACCACTGTAAATCAATAATCCGACCTCTAAATATGACTTTGCCCAACAATTGTAATGACTTTGCCCAACAATTGAAATGACTTTGCCCAACAATTGTAATGACTTTGCCAACCACTGTTAATCACTTATCCGACCTCTAAAAATGACTTTGCCCAACAATTGTGATGACTTTTCCCAACAATTGTAATGACTCTGCCCAATCAATTGTAATGACTTTGCCAACCACTGGTAATGACTTTACCAACCACTGTAAATCACTTATCCGACCTCTAAAAATAACTTTGCCCAACAATTGTAATACTTTTGACAACCACTATTAATCAATAATCCGGCCTCTAAAAATGACTTTGCCCAACAATTGTAATGACTTTGCCCAACAATTGTAATGACTTTGCCCAATCAATTGTAATGACTTTGCCAACTACTGGTAATGACTTAACCAATCACTGTTAATCACTTATCCGACCTCTAAAAATAACTTTGCCCAACAATTGTAATACTTTTGCCAACCACTGTTAATCAATAATCCGACCTCTAAAAATGACTTTGCCCAACAATTGTAATGACTTTGCCAACCACTGGTAATGACTTTACCAACAACTGTTAATCACTTATCCAACCTCTAAAAATAACTTTGCCCAACAATTGTAATACTTTTACCAACCACTGTTAATCAATAATCCGACCTCTAAAAATGAATTTACCCAACAATTGTAAGGACTTTGCCCAACAATTGAAATGACTTTGCCCAACAATTGAAATGACTTTGCCCAACAATTGTAATGACTTTGCCCATTAATTTTAATGACTTTGCCCAACAATTGTAATGACTTTGCCAACCACTGTTAATCACTTATCCGACCTCTAAAAATGACTTTGCTCAACAATTGTAATTACTTTGCCCAACAATTGTAATGACTTTGCCCAACAATTGAAATGACTTTGCCCAACAATTGTAATGACTTTGCCCAACAATTGAAATGACTTTGCCCAACAATTGTAATGACTTTGCCCAATCAATTGTAATGACTTGGCCAACCACTGTTAATCACCTATCCGACCTCTAAAAATGACTTTGCTCAACAATTGTAATGACTTTGGCAAACAATTGTAATGACTTTGCCCAACAATTGAAATGACTTTGCCCAACAATTGTAATGACTTTGCCCAACAATTGAAATGACTTTGCCCAACAATTGTAATGACTTTGCCCAATCAATTGTAATGACTTTGCCAACCACTTGTAATTACTTAACCAATCACTGTTAATCACTTATCCGACCTCTAAAAATAACTTTGCCCAACAATTGTAATTACTTTGCCCAACAAATGAAATGACTTTGCCCAACAATAGTAATGACTTTGCCCAACAATTACAATGACTCTGCCCAATCAATTGCAAAGACTTTGCCAACCACTGGTAATGACTTTACCAACCACTGTTAATCACTTATCCTACCTCTAAAAATAACTTTGCCCAACAATTGTAATACTTTTGACAACCACTGTAAATCAATAATCCGACCTCTAAATATGACTTTGCCCAACAATTGTAATGACTTTGCCCAACAATTGAAATGACTTTGCCCAACAATTGTAATGACTTTGCCAACCACTGTTAATCACTTATCCGACCTCTAAAAATGACTTTGCCCAACAATTGTGATGACTTTTCCCAACAATTGTAATGACTCTGCCCAATCAATTGTAATGACTTTGCCAACCACTGGTAATGACTTTACCAACCACTGTAAATCACTTATCCGACCTCTAAAAATAACTTTGCCCAACAATTGTAATACTTTTGACAACCACTATTAATCAATAATCCGGCCTCTAAAAATGACTTTGCCCAACAATTGTAATGACTTTGCCCAACAATTGTAATGACTTTGCCCAATCAATTGTAATGACTTTGCCAACTACTGGTAATGACTTAACCAATCACTGTTAATCACTTATCCGACCTCTAAAAATAACTTTGCCCAACAATTGTAATACTTTTGCCAACCACTGTTAATCAATAATCCGACCTCTAAAAATGACTTTGCCCAACAATTGTAATGACTTTGCCAACCACTGGTAATGACTTTACCAACAACTGTTAATCACTTATCCAACCTCTAAAAATAACTTTGCCCAACAATTGTAATACTTTTACCAACCACTGTTAATCAATAATCCGACCTCTAAAAATGAATTTACCCAACAATTGTAAGGACTTTGCCCAACAATTGAAATGACTTTGCCCAACAATTGTAATGACTTTGCCAACCACTGTTAATCACTTATCCGACCTCTAAAAATGACTTTGCTCAACAATTGTAATGACTTTGCCAACCACTGTTAATCACTTATCCGACATCTAAAAATGACTTTGCTCAACAATTGAAATGACTTTGCCCAACAATTGTAATGACTTTGCCCAACAATTGAAATGACTTTGCCCAACAATTGTAATGACTTTGCCCATTAATTTTAATGACTTTGCCCAACAATTGTAATGACTTTGCCAACCACTGTTAATCACTTATCCGACCTCTAAAAATGACTTTGCTCAACAATTGTAATTACTTTGCCCAACAATTGTAATGACTTTGCCCAACAATTGAAATGACTTTGCCCAACAATTGTAATGACTTTGCCCAACAATTGAAATGACTTTGCCCAACAATTGTAATGACTTTGCCCAATCAATTGTAATGACTTTGCCAACCACTTGTAATTACTTAACCAATCACTGTTAATCACTTATCCGACCTCTAAAAATAACTTTGCCCAACAATTGTAATTACTTTGCCCAACAAATGAAATGACTTTGCCCAACAATAGTAATGACTTTGCCCAACAATTACAATGACTCTGCCCAATCAATTGCAATGACTTTGCCAACCACTGGTAATGACTTTACCAACCACTGTTAATCACTTATCCTACCTCTAAAAATAACTTTGCCCAACAATTGTAATACTTTTGACAACCACTGTAAATCAATAATCCGACCTCTAAATATGACTTTGCCCAACAATTGTAATGACTTTGCCCAACAATTGAAATGACTTTGCCCAACAATTGTAATGACTTTGCCAACCACTGTTAATCACTTATCCGACCTCTAAAAATGACTTTGCCCAACAATTGTGATGACTTTTCCCAACAATTGTAATGACTCTGCCCAATCAATTGTAATGACTTTGCCAACCACTGGTAATGACTTTACCAACCACTGTAAATCACTTATCCGACCTCTAAAAATAACTTTGCCCAACAATTGTAATACTTTTGACAACCACTATTAATCAATAATCCGGCCTCTAAAAATGACTTTGCCCAACAATTGTAATGACTTTGCCCAACAATTGTAATGACTTTGCCCAATCAATAGTAATGACTTTGCCAACTACTGGTAATGACTTAACCAATCACTGTTAATCACTTATCCGACCTCTAAAAATAACTTTGCCCAACAATTGTAATACTTTTGCCAACCACTGTTAATCAATAATCCGACCTCTAAAAATGACTTTGCCCAACAATTGTAATGACTTTGCCAACCACTGGTAATGACTTTACCAACAACTGTTAATCACTTATCCAACCTCTAAAAATAACTTTGCCCAACAATTGTAATACTTTTACCAACCACTGTTAATCAATAATCCGACCTCTAAAAATGAATTTACCCAACAATTGTAAGGACTTTGCCCAACAATTGTAATGACTTTGCCCAACAATTGTAATGACTTTGCCAACCACTGTTAATCACTTATCCGACCTCTAAAAATGACTTTGCTCAACAATTGTAATGACTTTGCCAAACAATTGTAATGACTTTGCCCAACAATTGTAATGACTTTGCCCAACAATTGTTATGACTTTGCCCAACAATTGTAATGACTTTGCCCAACAATTGTAATGACTTTGCCCAACAATTGTAATGACTTTGACAACCACTGTTAATCCATAATCCGACCTCTAAAAATGACTTTGCCCAACAAGTGTAATGACTTTGCCAACCACTGTTAATCACTTATCCGACCTCTAAAAATGACTTTGCTCAACAATTGTAATGACTTTGCCAACCACTGTTAATCACTTATCAGATCTCTAAAAATGACTTTGCTCAACAATTGTAAGGACTTTGCCCAACAATTGTAATGACTTTGCCCAACAATTGTAATGACTTTGCCCAACAATTGTAATGACTTTGCCCAATCAATTGTAATGACTTTGCCAACCACTGGTAATGACTTAACCAATCACTGTAAATCACTTATCCGACCTCTAAAAATAACTTTGCCCAACAATTGTAATACTTTTGCCAACCACTGTTAATCAACAATCCGACCTCTAAAAATGACTTTGCCCGATCAATTATAATGACTTTGCCAACCACTGGTAATGACTTTACCAACAACTGTTAATCACTTATCCGACCTCTAAAAATAACTTTGCCCAACAATTGTAATACTTTGTCCAACCACTGTTAGTCAATACTCCGACCTCTAAAAATGACTTTACCCAACAATTGTAATGACTTTGCCCAACAATTGTAATGACTTTGCCAACCACTGTTAATCACTTATCCGACCTCTAAAAATGACTTTGCTCAACAATTGTAATGACTTTGCCCAACAATTGTTATGACTTTGCCCAACAATTGTAATGACTAAGCCCAACAATTGTAATGACTTTGCCCAACAATTGTAATGACTTTGCCCAACAATTGTAATGACTTTGCCCAACAATTGAAATGACTTTGCCCAACAATTGTAATGACTTTGCCCAATCAATTGTAATGACTTTGCCAACCACTGGTAATGACTTTGCCAACCACTGTTAATCACTTATCCGACCTCTAAAAATGACTTTGCTCAACAATTGTAATGACTTTGCCCAACAATTGTAATGACTTTGCCCAACAATTGTAATGACTTTGCCCAACAATTGAAATGACTTTGCCGAACAATTGTAATGACTTTGCCCAATCAATTGTAATAACTTTGCCAACCACTAGTAATGACTTAACCAATCACTGTTAATCACTTATCCGACCTCTAAAAATAACTTTGCCCAACAATTGTAATGACTTTGCCCAACAATTGAAATGACTTTGCCCAACAATAGTAATGACTTTGCCCAACAATTACAATGACTTTGCCCAATCAATTGTAATGACTTTGCCAACTACTGGTAATGAATTAACCAATCACTGTTAATCACTTATCCGACCTCTAAAAATAACTTTGCCCAACAATTGTAATACTTTTGCCAACCACTGTTAATCAATAATCCGACCTCTAAAAATGACTTTGCCCAACAATTCTAATGACTTTGCCAACCACTGGTAATGACTTTACCAACAACTGTTAATCACTTATCCGACCTCTAAAAATAACTTTGCCCAACAATTGAAATGACTTTGCCCAACAATTGTAATGACTTTGACCAATCAATTGTAATGACTTTGCCAACCACTTGTAATTACTTAACCAATCACTGTTAATCACTTATCCGACCTCTAAAAATTACTTTGCCCAACAATTGTAATTACTTTGCCCAACAAATGAAATGACTTTGCCCAACAATAGTAATGACTTTGCCCAACAATTACAATGACTCTGCCCAATCAATTGCAATGACTTTGCCAACCACTGGTAATGACTTTACCAACCACTGTTAATCACTTATCCTACCTCTAAAAATAACTTTGCCCAACAATTGTAATACTTTTGACAACCACTGTAAATCAATAATCCGACCTCTAAATATGACTTTGCCCAACAATTGTAATGACTTTGCCCAACAATTGAAATGACTTTGCCCAACAATTGTAATGACTTTGCCAACCACTGTTAATCACTTATCCGACCTCTAAAAATGACTTTGCCCAACAATTGTGATGACTTTTCCCAACAATTGTAATGACTCTGCCCAATCAATTGTAATGACTTTGCCAACCACTGGTAATGACTTTACCAACCACTGTAAATCACTTATCCGACCTCTAAAAATAACTTTGCCCAACAATTGTAATACTTTTGACAACCACTATTAATCAATAATCCGGCCTCTAAAAATGACTTTGCCCAACAATTGTAATGACTTTGCCCAACAATTGTAATGACTTTGCCCAATCAATTGTAATGACTTTGCCAACTACTGGTAATGACTTAACCAATCACTGTTAATCACTTATCCGACCTCTAAAAATAACTTTGCCCAACAATTGTAATACTTTTGCCAACCACTGTTAATCAATAATCCGACCTCTAAAAATGACTTTGCCCAACAATTGTAATGACTTTGCCAACCACTGGTAATGACTTTACCAACAACTGTTAATCACTTATCCAACCTCTAAAAATAACTTTGCCCAACAATTGTAATACTTTTACCAACCACTGTTAATCAATAATCCGACCTCTAAAAATGAATTTACCCAACAATTGTAAGGACTTTGCCCAACAATTGTAATGACTTTGCCCAACAATTGTAATGACTTTGCCAACCACTGTTAATCACTTATCCGACCTCTAAAAATGACTTTGCTCAACAATTGTAATGACTTTGCCAAACAATTGTAATGACTTTGCCCAACAATTGTAATGACTTTGCCCAACAATTGTTATGACTTTGCCCAACAATTGTAATGACTTTGCCCAACAATTGTAATGACTTTGCCCAACAATTGTAATGACTTTGACAACCACTGTTAATCCATAATCCGACCTCTAAAAATGACTTTGCCCAACAAGTGTAATGACTTTGCCAACCACTGTTAATCACTTATCCGACCTCTAAAAATGACTTTGCTCAACAATTGTAATGACTTTGCCAACCACTGTTAATCACTTATCAGATCTCTAAAAATGACTTTGCTCAACAATTGTAAGGACTTTGCCCAACAATTGTAATGACTTTGCCCAACAATTGTAATGACTTTGCCCAACAATTGTAATGACTTTGCCCAATCAATTGTAATGACTTTGCCAACCACTGGTAATGACTTAACCAATCACTGTAAATCACTTATCCGACCTCTAAAAATAACTTTGCCCAACAATTGTAATACTTTTGCCAACCACTGTTAATCAACAATCCGACCTCTAAAAATGACTTTGCCCGATCAATTATAATGACTTTGCCAACCACTGGTAATGACTTTACCAACAACTGTTAATCACTTATCCGACCTCTAAAAATAACTTTGCCCAACAATTGTAATACTTTTGCCAACCACTGTTAGTCAATACTCCGACCTCTAAAAATGACTTTACCCAACAATTGTAATGACTTTGCCCAACAATTGTAATGACTTTGCCAACCACTGTTAATCACTTATCCGACCTCTAAAAATGACTTTGCTCAACAATTGTAATGACTTTGCCCAACAATTGTTATGACTTTGCCCAACAATTGTAATGACTAAGCCCAACAATTGTAATGACTTTGCCCAACAATTGTAATGACTTTGCCCAACAATTGTAATGACTTTGCCCAACAATTGAAATGACTTTGCCCAACAATTGTAATGACTTTGCCCAATCAATTGTAATGACTTTGCCAACCACTGGTAATGACTTTGCCAACCACTGTTAATCACTTATCCGACCTCTAAAAATGACTTTGCTCAACAATTGTAATGACTTTGCCCAACAATTGTAATGACTTTGCCCAACAATTGTAATGACTTTGCCCAACAATTGAAATCACTTTGCCGAACAATTGTAATGACTTTGCCCAATCAATTGTAATAACTTTGCCAACCACTAGTAATGACTTAACCAATCACTGTTAATCACTTATCCGACCTCTAAAAATAACTTTGCCCAACAATTGTAATGACTTTGCCCAACAATTGAAATGACTTTGCCCAACAATAGTAATGACTTTGCCCAACAATTACAATGACTTTGCCCAATCAATTGTAATGACTTTGCCAACTACTGGTAATGAATTAACCAATCACTGTTAATCACTTATCCGACCTCTAAAAATAACTTTGCCCAACAATTGTAATACTTTTGCCAACCACTGTTAATCAATAATCCGACCTCTAAAAATGACTTTGCCCAACAATTCTAATGACTTTGCCAACCACTGGTAATGACTTTACCAACAACTGTTAATCACTTATCCGACCTCTAAAAATAACTTTGCCCAACAATTGTAATACTTTTGCTAACCACTGTTAATCAATAATCCGACCTCTAAAAATGACTTTACCCAACAATTGTAATAATGCCCATTAATTGTAATGACTTTGCCCAACAATTGTAATGACTTTGCCAACCACTGTTAATCAATAATCCGACCTCTAAAAATGACTTTGCCCAACAATTCTAATGACTTTGCCAACCACTGTTAATCACTTATCCGACCTCAAAAAATGACTTTGCTCAACAATTGTAATGACTTTGCCAAACAATTGTAATGACTTTGCCCAACAATTGTAATGACTTTGCCCAACAATTGTTATGACTTTGCCCAACAATTGTAATGACTTTGCCCAACAATTGTAATGACTTTGCCCAACAATTGTAATGACTTTGCCCAACAATTGAAATGACTTTGCCCAACAATTGTAATGACTTTGCCCATTAATTGTAATGACTTTGCCCAACAATTGTAATGACTTTGCCAACCACTGTTAATCACTTATCCGACCTCTAAAAATGACTTTGCTCAACAATTGTAATGACTTTGCCCAACAATTGTAATGACTTTGCCCAACAATTGTAATGACTTTGCCCAACAATTGAAATGACTTTGCCGAACAATTGTAATGACTTTGCCCAATCAATTGTAATAACTTTGCCAACCACTAGTAATGACTTAACCAATCACTGTTAATCACTTATCCGACCTCTAAAAATAACTTTGCCCAACAATTGTAATGACTTTGCCCAACAATTGAAATGACTTTGCCCAACAATAGTAATGACTTTGCCCAACAATTACAATGACTTTGCCCAATCAATTGTAATGACTTTGCCAACTACTGGTAATGAATTAACCAATCACTGTTAATCACTTATCCGACCTCTAAAAATAACTTTGCCCAACAATTGTAATACTTTTGCCAACCACTGTTAATCAATAATCCGACCTCTAAAAATGACTTTGCCCAACAATTCTAATGACTTTGCCAACCACTGGTAATGACTTTACCAACAACTGTTAATCACTTATCCGACCTCTAAAAATAACTTTGCCCAACAATTGTAATACTTTTGCTAACCACTGTTAATCAATAATCCGACCTCTAAAAATGACTTTACCCAACAATTGTAATAATGCCCATTAATTGTAATGACTTTGCCCAACAATTGTAATGACTTTGCCAACCACTGTTAATCAATAATCCGACCTCTAAAAATGACTTTGCCCAACAATTCTAATGACTTTGCCAACCACTGGTAATGACTTTACCAACAACTAATAATCACTTATCCGACCTCTAAAAATAACTTTGCCCAACAATTGTAATACTTTTGCTAACCACTGTTAATCAATAATCCGACCTCTAAAAATGACTTTACCCAACAATTGTAATGATGCCCATTAATTGTAATGACTTTGCTCAACAATTGTAATGACTTTGCCCAACAATTGTAATGACTTTGCCCAACAATTGAAATGACTTTGCCCAACAATTGTAATGACTTTGCCCATTAATTTTAATGACTTTGCCCAACAATTGTAATGACTTTGCCAACCACTGTTAATCACTTATCCGACCTCTAAAAATGACTTTGCTCAACAATTGTAATGACTTTGCCCAACAATTGTAATGACTTTTCCCAACAATTGTAATGACTTTGCCAACCACTGGTAATTACTTAACCAATCACTGTTAATCACTTATCCGACCTCTAAAAATAACTTTGCCCAACAATTGTAATGACTTTGCCCAACAATTGAAATGACTTTGCCCAACAATAGTAATGACTTTGCCCAACAATTACAATGACTTTGCCCAATCAATTGTAATGACTTTGCCAACCACTGGTAATGACTTAACCAATCACTGTTAATCACTTATCCGACCTCTAAAAATAACTTTGCCCAACAATTTTAATGACTTTGCCCAACAATTGAAATGACTTTGCCCAACAATAGTAATGACTTTGCCCAACAATTACAATGACTTTGCCCAATCAATTGTAATGACTTTGCCAACTACTGGTAATGACTTAACCAATCACTGTTAATCACTTATCCGACCTCTAAAAATAACTTTGCCCAACAATTGTAATACTTTTGCCAACCACTGTTAATCAATAATCCGACCTCTTAAAATGACTTTGCCCAACAATTGTAATGACTTTGCCAACCACTGGTAATGACTTTACCAACAACTGTTAATCAATAATCCGACCTCTAAAAATGACTTTACCCAACAATTGTAATGACTTTGCCCATTAATTGTAATGACTTTGCCCAACAATTGTAATGACTTTGCCAACCACTGTTAATCACTTATCCGACATCTAAAAATGACTTTGCTCAACAATTGTAATGACTTTGCCCAACAATTGTAATGACTTTGCCCAACAATTGTAATGACTTTGCCCAAAAATTGAAATGACTTTGCCGAACAATTGTAATGACTTTGCCCAATCAATTGTAATAACTTTGCCAACCACTTGTAATGACTTAACCAATCACTGTTAATCACTTATCCGACCTCTAAAAATAACTTTGCCCAACAATTGTAATGACTTTGCCCAACAATTGAAATGACTTTGCCCAACAATAGTAATGACTTTGCCCAACAATTACAATGACTTTGCCCAATCAATTGTAATGACTTTGCCAACTACTGGTAATGACTTAACCAATCACTGTTAATCACTTATCCGACCTCTAAAAATAACTTTGCCCAACAATTGTAATACTTTTGCCAACCACTGTTAATCAATAATCCGACCTCTAAAAATGACTTTGCCCAACAATTCTAATGACTTTGCCAACCACTGGTAATGACTTTACCAACAACTGTTAATCACTTATCCGACCTCTAAAAATAACTTTGCCCAACAATTGTAATACTTTTGCCAACCACTGTTAATCAATAATCCGACCTCTAAAAATGACTTTACCCAACAATTGTAATGATGCCCATTAATGGTAATGACTTTGCCAACCACTGGTAATTACTTAACCAATCACTGTTAATCACTTATCCGACCTCTAAAAATAACTTTGCCCAACAATTGTAATTACTTTGCCCAACAAATGAAATGACTTTGCCCAACAATTGTAATGACTTTGCCCAACAATTGAAATGACTTTGCCCAACAATTGTAATGACTTTGCCCATTAATTTTAATGACTTTGCCCAACAATTGTAATGACTTTGCCAACCACTGTTTATCACTTATCCGACCTCTAAAAATGACTTTGCTCAACAATTGTAATGACTTTGCCCAACAATTGTAATGACTTTTCCCAACAATTGTAATGACTTTGCCAACCACTGGTAATTACTTAACCAATCACTGTTAATCACTTATCCGACCTCTAAAAATAACTTTGCCCAACAATTGTAATTACTTTGCCCAACAAATGAAATGACTTTGCCCAACAATAGTAATGACTTTGCCTAACAATTACAATGACTCTGCCCAATCAATTGTAATGACTTTGCCAACCACTGGTAATGACTTAACCAATCACTGTTAATCACTTATCCGACCTCTAAAAATAACTTTGCCCAACAATTGTAATGACTTTGCCCAACAATTGAAATGACTTTGCCCATCAATAGTAATGACTTTGCCTTACAATTACAATGATTTTGCCCAATCAATTGTAATGACTTTGCCAACTACTGGTAATGACTTAACCAATCACTGTTAATCACTTATCCGACCTCTAAAAATAACTTTGCCCAACAATTGTAATACTTTTGCCAACCACTGGTAATTACTTAACCAATCACTGTAAATCACTTATCCGACCTCTAAAAATAACTTTGCCCAACAATTGTAATTACTTTGCCCAACAAATGAAATGACTTTGCCCAACAATAGTAATGACTTTGCCCAACAATTACAATGACTCTGCCCAATCAATTGTAATGACTTTGCCAACCACTGGTAATGACTTTACCAACCACTGTTAATCACTTATCCTACCTCTAAAAATAACTTTGCCCAACAATTGTAATACTTTTGACAACCACTGTAAATCAATAATCCGACCTCTAAATATGACTTTGCCCAACAATTGTAATGACTTTGCCCAACAATTGAAATGACTTTGCCCAACAATTGTAATGACTTTGCCAACCACTGTTAATCAATAATCCTACCTCTAAAAATGACTTTGCCCAACAATTGTAATGACTTTGCCAACCACTGTTAATCACTTATCCGACCTCTAAAAATGACTTTGCCCAACAATTGTGATGACTTTTCCCAACAATTGTAATGACTCTGCCCAATCAATTGTAATGACTTTGCCAACCACTGGTAATGACTTTACCAACCACTGTAAATCACTTATCCGACCTCTAAAAATAACTTTGCCCAACAATTGTAATACTTTTGACAACCACTATTAATCAATAATCCGGCCTCTAAAAATGACTTTGCCCAACAATTGTAATGACTTTGCCCAACAATTGTAATGACTTTGCCCAATCAAATGTAATGACTTTGCCAACTACTGGTAATGACTTAACCAATCACTGTTAATCACTTATCCGACCTCTAAAAATAACCTTGCCCAACAATTGTAATACTTTTGCTAACCACTGTTAATCAATAATCCGACCTCTAAAAATGACTTTGCCCAACAATTGAAATACTTTTGCCAACCACTGTTAATCAATAATCCGACCTCTTAAAATGACTTTGCCCAACAATTGTAATGACTTTGCCAACCACTGGTAATGACTTTACCAACAACTGTTAATCAATAATCCGACCTCTAAAAATGACTTTACCCAACAATTGTAATGACTTTGCCCATTAATTGTAATGACTTTGCCCAACAATTGTAATGACTTTGCCAACCACTGTTAATCACTTATCCGACATCTAAAAATGACTTTGCTCAACAATTGTAATGACTTTGCCCAACAATTGTAATGACTTTGCCCAACAATTGTAATGACTTTGCCCAACAATTGAAATGACTTTGCCCAACAATTGTAATGACTTTGCCCATTAATTTTAATGACTTTGCCCAACAATTGTAATGACTTTGCCAACCACTGTTAATCACTTATCCGACCTCTAAAAATGACTTTGCTCAACAATTGTAATTACTTTGCCCAACAATTGTAATGACTTTGCCCAACAATTGAAATGACTTTGCCCAACAATTGTAATGACTTTGCCCAACAATTGAAATGACTTTGCCCAACAATTGTAATGACTTTGCCCAATCAATTGTAATGACTTTGCCAACCACTGGTAATTACTTAACCAATCACTGTTAATCACTTATCCGACCTCTAAAAATAACTTTGCCCAACAATTGTAATTACTTTGCCCAACAAATGAAATGACTTTGCCCAACAATAGTAATGACTTTGCCCAACAATTACAATGACTCTGCCCAATCAATTGTAATGACTTTGCCAACCACTGGTAATGACTTTACCAACCACTGTTAATCACTTATCCTACCTCTAAAAATAACTTTGCCCAACAATTGTAATACTTTTGACAACCACTGTAAATCAATAATCCGACCTCTAAATATGACTTTGCCCAACAATTGTAATGACTTTGCCCAACAATTGAAATGACTTTGCCCAACAATTGTAATGACTTTGCCAACCACTGTTAATCAATAATCCTACCTCTAAAAATGACTTTGCCCAACAATTGTAATGACTTTGCCAACCACTGTTAATCACTTATCCGACCTCTAAAAATGACTTTGCCCAACAATTGTGATGTATTTTCCCAACAATTGTAATGACTCTGCCCAATCAATTGTAATGACTTTGCCAACCACTGGTAATGACTTTACCAACCACTGTAAATCACTTATCCGACCTCTAAAAATAACTTTGCCCAACAATTGTAATACTTTTGACAACCACTATTAATCAATAATCCGGCCTCTAAAAATGACTTTGCCCAACAATTGTAATGACTTTGCCCAACAATTGTAATGACTTTGCCCAATCAATTGTAATGACTTTGCCAACTACTGGTAATGACTTAACCAATCACTGTTAATCACTTATCCGACCTCTAAAAATAACTTTGCCCAACAATTGTAATACTTTTGCCAACCACTGTTAATCAATAATCCGACCTCTAAAAATGACTTTGCCCAACAATTGTAATGACTTTGCCAACCACTGGTAATGACTTTACCAACAACTGTTAATCACTTATCCAACCTCTAAAAATGACTTTACCCAACAATTGTAAGGACTTTGCCCAACAATTGTAATGACTTTGCCCAACAATTGTAATGACTTTGCCAACCACTGTTAATCACTTATCCGACCTCTAAAAATGACTTTGCTCAACAATTGTAATGACTTTGCCAAACAATTGTAATGACTTTGCCCAACAATTGTAATGACTTTGCCCAACAATTGTTATGACTTTGCCCAACAATTTTAATGACTTTGCCCAACAATTGTAATGACTTTGCCCAACAATTGTAATGACTTTGACAACCACTGTTAATCCATAATCCGACCTCTAAAAATGACTTTGCCCAACAAGTGTAATGACTTTGCCAACCACTGTTAATCACTTATCCGACCTCTAAAAATGACTTTGCTCAACAATTGTAATGACTTTGCCAACCACTGTTAATCACTTATCAGACCTCTAAAAATGACTTTGCTCAACAATTGTTAGTACTTTGCCCAACAATTGTAATGACTTTGCCCAACAATTGTAATGACTTTGCCCAACAATTGTAATGACTTTGCCCAATCAATTGTAATGACTTTGCCAACCACTGGTAATGACTTAACCAATCACTGTAAATCACTTATCCGACCTCTAAAAATAACTTTGCCCAACAATTGTAATACTTTTGCCAACCACTGTTAATCAACAATCCGACCTCTAAAAATGACTTTGCCTAATCAATTATAATGACTCTGCCAACCACTGGTAATGACTTTACCAACAACTGTTAATCACTTATCCGACCTCTAAAAATAACTTTGCCCAACAATTGTAATACTTTTGCCAACCACTGTTAGTCAATACTCCGACCTCTAAAAATGACTTTACCCAACAATTGTAATGACTTTGCCCAACAATTGTAATGACTTTGCCAACCACTGTTAATCACTTATCCGACCTCTAAAAATGACTTTGCTCAACAATTGTAATGACTTTGCCCAACAATTGTTATGACTTTGCCCAACAATTGTAATGACTAAGCCCAACAATTGTAATGACTTTGCCCAACAATTGTAATGACTTTGCCCAACAATTGTAATGACTTTGCCCAATCAATTGTAATGACTTTGCCAACCACTGGAAATGACTTAACCAATCACTGTAAATCACTTATCCGACCTCTAAAAATAACTTTGCCCAACAATTGTAATACTTTTGCCAACCACTGTTAATCAACAATCCGACCTCTAAAAATGACTCTGCCCAATCAATTGTAATGACTTTGCCAACCACTGGTAATGACTTTACCAACAACTGTTAATCACTTATCCGACCTCTAAAAATAACTTTGCCCAACAATTGTAATACTTTTGCCAACCACTGTTAGTCAATACTCCGACCTCTAAAAATGACTTTACCCAACAATTGTAATGACTTTGCCCAACAATTGTAATGACTTTGCCAACCACTGTTAATCACTTATCCGACCTCTAAAAATGACTTTGCTCAACAATTGTAATGACTTTGCCCAACAATTGTTATGACTTTGCCCAACAATTGTAATGACTAAGCCCAACAATTGTAATGACTTTGCCCAACAATTGTAATGACTTTGCCCAACAATTGTAATGACTTTGCCCAACAATTGAAATGACTTTGCCCAACAATTGTAATGACTTTGCCCAATCAATTGTAATGACTTTGCCAACCACTGGTAATGACTTAACCAATCACTGTTAATCACTTATCCGACCTCTAAAAATAACTTTGCCCAACAATTGTAATACTTTTGCCAACCACTGTTAATCAATAATCCGACCTCTAAAAATGACTTTGCCCAACAATTGTAATGACTTTGCCAACCACTGTTAATCACTTATCTGACCTCTAAAAATGACTTTGCTCAACAATTGTAATGACTTTGCCAAACAATTGTAATGACTTTGCCCAACAATTGTAATGACTTTGCCCAACAATTGTTATGACTTTGCCCAGCAATTGTAATGACTTTGCCCAACAATTGTAATGACTTTGCCCAACAATTGTAATGACTTTGCCCAACAATTGAAATGACTTTGCCCAACAATTGTAATGACTTTGCCCATTAATTGTAATGACTTTGCCCAACAATTGTAATGACTTTGCCAACCACTGTTAATCACTTATCCGACCTCTAAAAATGACTTTGCTCAACAATTGTAATGACTTTGCCCAACAATTGTAATGACTTTGCCCAACAATTGTAATGACTTTGCCCAACAATTGAAATGACTTTGCCAAACAATTGTAATGACTTTGCCCAATCAATTGTAATAACTTTGCCAACCACTGGTAATGACTTAACCAATCACTGTTAATCACTTATCCGACCTCTAAAAATAACTTTGCCCAACAATTGTAATGACTTTGCCCAACAATTGAAATGACTTTGCCCAACAATAGTAATGACTTTGCCCAACAATTACAATGACTTTGCCCAATCAATTGTAATGACTTTGCCAACTACTGGTAATGACTTAACCAATCACTGTTAATCACTTATCCGACCTCTAAAAATAACTTTGCCCAACAATTGTAATACTTTTGCCAACCACTGTTAATCAATAATCCGACCTCTAAAAATGACTTTGCCCAACAATTCTAATGACTTTGCCAACCACTGGTAATGACTTTACCAACAACTGTTAATCACTTATCCGACCTCTAAAAATAACTTTGCCCAACAATTGTAATACTTTTGCTAACCACTGTTAATCAATAATCCGACCTCTAAAAATGACTTTACCCAACAATTGTAATGATGCCCATTAATTGTAATGACTTTGCCCAACAATTGTAATGACTTTGCCAACCACTGTTAATCACTTATCCGACCTCTAAAAATGACTTTGCTCAACAATTGTAATGACTTTGCCCAACAATTGTAATGACTTTGCCCAACAATTGTAATGACTTTGCCCAACAATTGAAATGACTTTGCCCAACAATTGTAATGACTTTGCCCATTAATTTTAATGACTTTGCCCAACAATTGTAATGCCTTTGCCAACCACTGTTAATTACTTATCCGACCTCTAAAAATGACTTTGCTCAACAATTGTAATGACTTTGCCCAACAATTGTAATGACTTTTCCCAACAATTGTAATGACTTTGCCAACCACTGGTAATTACTTAACCAATCACTGTTAATCACTTATCCGACCTCTAAAAATAACTTTGCCCAACAATTGTAATTACTTTGCCCAACAAATGAAATGACTTTGCCCAATCAATTGTAATGACTTTGCCAACCACTGGTAATGACTTAACCAATCACTGTTAATCACTTATCCGACCTCTAAAAATAACTTTGCCCAACAATTGAAATGACTTTGCCCAACAATTGAAATGACTTTGCCCAACAATAGTAATGACTTTGCCCAACAATTACAATGACTTTGCCCAATCAATTGTAATGACTTTGCCAACTACTGGTAATGACTTAACCAATCACTGTTAATCACTTATCCGACCTCTAAAAATAACTTTGCCCAACAATTGTAATACTTTTGCCAACCACTGTTAATCAATAATCCGACCTCTTAAAATGACTTTGCCCAACAATTGTAATGACTTTGCCAACCACTGGTAATGACTTTACCAACAACTGTTAATCAATAATTCGACCTCTAAAAATGACTTTACCCAACAATTGTAATGACTTTGCCCATTAATTGTAATGACTTTGCCCAACAATTGTAATGACTTTGCCATCCACTGTTAATCACTTATCCGACATCTAAAAATGACTTTGCTCAACAATTGTAATGACTTTGCCCAACGATTGTGATGTATTTTCCCAACAATTGTAATGACTCTGCCCAATCAATTGTAATGACTTTGCCAACCACTGGTAATGACTTTACCAACCACTGTAAATCACTTATCCGACCTCTAAAAATAACTTTGCCCAACAATTGTAATACTTTTGACAACCACTATTAATCAATAATCCGGCCTCTAAAAATGACTTTGCCCAACAATTGTAATGACTTTGCCCAACAATTGTAATGACTTTGCCCAATCAATTGTAATGACTTTGCCAACTACTGGTAATGACTTAACCAATCACTGTTAATCACTTATCCGACCTCTAAAAATAACTTTGCCCAACAATTGTAATACTTTTGCCAACCACTGTTAATCAATAATCCGACCTCTAAAAATGACTTTTCCCAACAATTGTAATGACTTTGCCAACCACTGGTAATGACTTTACCAACAACTGTTAATCACTTATCCAAACTCTAAAAATGACTTTACCCAACAATTGTAAGGACTTTGCCCAACAATTGTAATGACTTTGCCCAACAATTGTAATGACTTTGCCAACCACTGTTAATCACTTATCCGACCTCTAAAATGACTTTGCTCAACAATTGTAATGACTTTGCCAAACAATTGTAATGACTTTGCCCAACAATTGTAATGACTTTGCCCAACAATTGTTATGACTTTGCCCAACAATTTTAATGACTTTGCCCAACAATTGTAATGACTTTGCCCAACAATTGAAATGACTTTGCCCAACAATTGTAATGACTTTGCCCATTAATTGTAATGACTTTGCCCAACAATTGTAATGACTTTGCCAACCACTGTTAATCACTTATCCGACCTCTAAAAATGACTTTGCTCAACAATTGTAATGACTTTGCCCAACAATTGTAATGACTTTTCCCAACAATTGTAATGACTTTGCCCAACAATTGAAATGACTTTGCCAAACAATTGTAATGACTTTGCCCAATCAATTGTAATAACTTTGCCAACCACTGGTAATGACTTAACCAATCACTGTTAATCACTTATCCGACCTCTAAAAATAACTTTGCCCAACAATTGTAATGACTTTGCCCAACAATTGAAATGACTTTGCCCAACAATAGTAATGACTTTGCCCAACAATTACAATGACTTTGCCCAATCAATTGTAATGACTTTGCCAACTACTGGTAATGACTTAACCAATCACTGTTAATCACTTATCCGACCTCTAAAAATAACTTTGCCCAACAATTGTAATACTTTTGCCAACCACTGTTAATCAATAATCCGACCTCTAAAAATGACTTTGCCCAACAATTCTAATGACTTTGCCAACCACTGGTAATGACTTTACCAACAACTGTTAATCACTTATCCGACCTCTAAAAATAACTTTGCCCAACAATTGTAATACTTTTGCTAACCACTGTTAATCAATAATCCGACCTCTAAAAATGACTTTACCCAACAATTGTAATGATGCCCATTAATTGTAATGACTTTGCCCAACAATTGTAATGACTTTGCCAACCACTGTTAATCACTTATCCGACCTCTAAAAATGACTTTGCTCAACAATTGTAATGACTTTGCCCAACAATTGTAATGACTTTGCCCAACAATTGTAATGACTTTGCCCAACAATTGAAATGACTTTGCCCAACAATTGTAATGACTTTGCCCATTAATTTTAATGACTTTGCCCAACAATTGTAATGCCTTTGCCAACCACTGTTAATTACTTATCCGACCTCTAAAAATGACTTTGCTCAACAATTGTAATGACTTTGCCCAACAATTGTAATGACTTTTCCCAACAATTGTAATGACTTTGCCAACCACTGGTAATTACTTAACCAATCACTGTTAATCACTTATCCGACCTCTAAAAATAACTTTGCCCAACAATTGTAATTACTTTGCCCAACAAATGAAATGACTTTGCCCAATCAATTGTAATGACTTTGCCAACCACTGGTAATGACTTAACCAATCACTGTTAATCACTTATCCGACCTCTAAAAATAACTTTGCCCAACAATTGAAATGACTTTGCCCAACAATTGAAATGACTTTGCCCAACAATAGTAATGACTTTGCCCAACAATTACAATGACTTTGCCCAATCAATTGTAATGACTTTGCCAACTACTGGTAATGACTTAACCAATCACTGTTAATCACTTATCCGACCTCTAAAAATAACTTTGCCCAACAATTGTAATACTTTTGCCAACCACTGTTAATCAATAATCCGACCTCTTAAAATGACTTTGCCCAACAATTGTAATGACTTTGCCAACCACTGGTAATGACTTTACCAACAACTGTTAATCAATAATTCGACCTCTAAAAATGACTTTACCCAACAATTGTAATGACTTTGCCCATTAATTGTAATGACTTTGCCCAACAATTGTAATGACTTTGCCATCCACTGTTAATCACTTATCCGACATCTAAAAATGACTTTGCTCAACAATTGTAATGACTTTGCCCAACAATTGTGATGTATTTTCCCAACAATTGTAATGACTCTGCCCAATCAATTGTAATGACTTTGCCAACCACTGGTAATGACTTTACCAACCACTGTAAATCACTTATCCGACCTCTAAAAATAACTTTGCCCAACAATTGTAATACTTTTGACAACCACTATTAATCAATAATCCGGCCTCTAAAAATGACTTTGCCCAACAATTGTAATGACTTTGCCCAACAATTGTAATGACTTTGCCCAATCAATTGTAATGACTTTGCCAACTACTGGTAATGACTTAACCAATCACTGTTAATCACTTATCCGACCTCTAAAAATAACTTTGCCCAACAATTGTAATACTTTTGCCAACCACTGTTAATCAATAATCCGACCTCTAAAAATGACTTTTCCCAACAATTGTAATGACTTTGCCAACCACTGGTAATGACTTTACCAACAACTGTTAATCACTTATCCAAACTCTAAAAATGACTTTACCCAACAATTGTAAGGACTTTGCCCAACAATTGTAATGACTTTGCCCAACAATTGTAATGACTTTGCCAACCACTGTTAATCACTTATCCGACCTCTAAAAATGACTTTGCTCAACAATTGTAATGACTTTGCCAAACAATTGTAATGACTTTGCCCAACAATTGTAATGACTTTGCCCAACAATTGTTATGACTTTGCCCAACAATTTTAATGACTTTGCCCAACAATTGTAATGACTTTGCCCAACAATTGTAATGACTTTGACAACCACTGTTAATCCATAATCCGACCTCTAAAAATGACTTTGCCCAACAAGTGTAATGACTTTGCCAACCACTGTTAATCACTTATCCGACCTCTAAAAATGACTTTGCTCAACAATTGTAATGACTTTGCCAACCACTGTTAATCACTTATCAGACCTCTAAAAATGACTTTGCTCAACAATTGTAAGGACTTTGCCCAACAATTGTAATGACTTTGCCCAACAATTGTAATGACTTTGCCCAACAATTGTAATGACTTTGCCCAATCAATTGTAATGACTTTGCCAACCACTGGTAATGACTTAACCAATCACTGTTAATCACTTATCCGACCTCTAAAAATAACTTTGCCCAACAATTGTAATACTTTTGCCAACCACTGTTAATCAATAATCCGACCTCTAAAAATGACTTTTCCCAACAATTGTAATGACTTTGCCAACCACTGGTAATGACTTTACCAACAACTGTTAATCACTTATCCAAACTCTAAAAATGACTTTACCCAACAATTGTAAGGACTTTGCCCAACAATTGTAATGACTTTGCCCAACAATTGTAATGACTTTGCCAACCACTGTTAATCACTTATCCGACCTCTAAAAATGACTTTGCTCAACAATTGTAATGACTTTGCCAAACAATTGTAATGACTTTGCCCAACAATTGTAATGACTTTGCCCAACAATTGTTATGACTTTGCCCAACAATTTTAATGACTTTGCCCAACAATTGTAATGACTTTGCCCAACAATTGTAATGACTTTGACAACCACTGTTAATCCATAATCCGACCTCTAAAAATGACTTTGCCCAACAAGTGTAATGACTTTGCCAACCACTGTTAATCACTTATCCGACCTCTAAAAATGACTTTGCTCAACAATTGTAATGACTTTGCCAACCACTGTTAATCACTTATCAGACCTCTAAAAATGACTTTGCTCAACAATTGTAAGGACTTTGCCCAACAATTGTAATGACTTTGCCCAACAATTGTAATGACTTTGCCCAACAATTGTAATGACTTTGCCCAATCAATTGTAATGACTTTGCCAACCACTGGTAATGACTTAACCAATCACTGTAAATCACTTATCCGACCTCTAAAAATAACTTTGCCCAACAATTGTAATACTTTTGCCAACCACTGTTAATCAACAATCCGACCTCTAAAAATGACTTTGCCTAATCAATTATAATGACTCTGCCAACCACTGGTAATGACTTTACCAACAACTGTTAATCACTTATCCGACCTCTAAAAATAACTTTGCCCAACAATTGTAATACTTTTGCCAACCACTGTTAGTCAATACTCCGACCTCTAAAAATGACTTTACCCAACAATTGTAATGACTTTGCCCAACAATTGTAATGACTTTGCCAACCACTGTTAATCACTTATCCGACCTCTAAAAATGACTTTGCTCAACAATTGTAATGACTTTGCCCAACAATTGTTATGACTTTGCCCAACAATTGTAATGACTAAGCCCAACAATTGTAATGACTTTGCCCAACAATTGTAATGACTTTGCCCAACAATTGTAATGACTTTGCCCAATCAATTGTAATGACTTTGCCAACCACTGGTAATGACTTAACCAATCACTGTAAATCACTTATCCGACCTCTAAAAATAACTTTGCCCAACAATTGTAATACTTTTGCCAACCACTGTTAATCAACAATCCGACCTCTAAAAATGACTCTGCCCAATCAATTGTAATGACTTTGCCAACCACTGGTAATGACTTTACCAACAACTGTTAATCACTTATCCGACCTCTAAAAATAACTTTGCCCAACAATTGTAATACTTTTGCCAACCACTGTTAGTCAATACTCCGACCTCTAAAAATGACTTTACCCAACAATTGTAATGACTTTGCCCAACAATTGTAATGACTTTGCCAACCACTGTTAATCACTTATCCGACCTCTAAAAATGACTTTGCTCAACAATTGTAATGACTTTGCCCAACAATTGTTATGACTTTGCCCAACAATTGTAATGACTAAGCCCAACAATTGTAATGACTTTGCCCAACAATTGTAATGACTTTGCCCAACAATTGTAATGACTTTGCCCAACAATTGAAATGACTTTGCCCAACAATTGTAATGACTTTGCCCAATCAATTGTAATGACTTTGCCAACCACTGGTAATGACTTAACCAATCACTGTTAATCACTTATCCGACCTCTAAAAATAACTTTGCCCAACAATTGTAATACTTTTGCCAACCACTGTTAATCAATAATCCGACCTCTAAAAATGACTTTGCCCAACAATTGTAATGACTTTGCCAACCACTGTTAATCACTTATCTGACCTCTAAAAATGACTTTGCTCAACTATTGTAATGACTTTGCCAAACAATTGTAATGACTTTGCCCAACAATTGTAATGACTTTGCCCAACAATTGTTATGACTTTGCCCAGCAATTGTAATGACTTTGCCCAACAATTGTAATGACTTTGCCCAACAATTGTAATGACTTTGCCCAACAATTGAAATGACTTTGCCCAACAATTGTAATGACTTTGCCCATTAATTGTAATGACTTTGCCCAACAATTGTAATGACTTTGCCAACCACTGTTAATCACTTATCCGACCTCTAAAAATGACTTTGCTCAACAATTGTAATGACTTTGCCCAACAATTGTAATGACTTTGCCCAACAATTGTAATGACTTTGCCCAACAATTGAAATGACTTTGCCGAACAATTGTAATGACTTTGCCCAATCAATTGAAATAACTTTGCCAACCACTGGTAATGACTTAACCAATCACTGTTAATCACTTATCCGACCTCTAAAAATAACTTTGCCCAACAATTGTAATGACTTTGCCCAACAATTGAAATGACTTTGCCCAACAATAGTAATGACTTTGCCCAACAATTACAATGACTTTGCCCAATCAATTGTAATGACTTTGCCAACTACTGGTAATGACTTAACCAATCACTGTTAATCACTTATCCGACCTCTAAAAATAACTTTGCCCAACAATTGTAATACTTTTGCCAACCACTGTTAATCAATAATCCGACCTCTAAAAATGACTTTGCCCAACAATTCTAATGACTTTGCCAACCACTGGTAATGACTTTACCAACAACTGTTAATCACTTATCCGACCTCTAAAAATAACTTTGCCCAACAATTGTAATACTTTTGCTAACCACTGTTAATCAATAATCCGACCTCTAAAAATGACTTTACCTAACAATTGTAATGATGCCCATTAATTGTAATGACTTTGCCCAACAATTGTAATGACTTTGCCAACCACTGTTAATCACTTATCCGACCTCTAAAAATGACTTTGCTCAACAATTGTAATGACTTTGCCCAACAATTGTAATGACTTTGCCCAACAATTGTAATGACTTTGCCCAACAATTGAAATGACTTTGCCCAACAATTGTAATGACTTTGCCCATTAATTTTAATGACTTTGCCCAACAATTGTAATGACTTTGCCAACCACTGTTAATCACTTATCCGACCTCTAAAAATGACTTTGCTCAACAATTGTAATGACTTTGCCCAACAATTGTAATGACTTTTCCCAACAATTGTAATGACTTTGCCAACCACTGGTAATTACTTAACCAATCACTGTTAATCACTTATCCGACCTCTAAAAATAACTTTGCCCAACAATTGTAATTACTTTGCCCAACAAATGAAATGACTTTGCCCAATCAATTGTAATGACTTTGCCAACCACTGGTAATGACTTAACCAATCACTGTTAATCACTTATCCGACCTCTAAAAATAACTTTGCCCAACAATTGAAATGACTTTGCCCAACAATTGAAATGACTTTGCCCAACAATAGTAATGACTTTGCCCAACAATTACAATGACTTTGCCCAATCAATTGTAATGACTTTGCCAACTACTGGTAATGACTTAACCAATCACTGTTAATCACTTATCCGACCTCTAAAAATAACTTTGCCCAACAATTGTAATACTTTTGCCAACCACTGTTAATCAATAATCCGACCTCTTAAAATGACTTTGCCCAACAATTGTAATGACTTTGCCAACCACTGGTAATGACTTTACCAACAACTGTTAATCAATAATTCGACCTCTAAAAATGACTTTACCCAACAATTGTAATGACTTTGCCCATTAATTGTAATGACTTTGCCCAACAATTGTAATGACTTTGCCATCCACTGTTAATCACTTATCCGACATCTAAAAATGACTTTGCTCAACAATTGTAATGACTTTGCCCAACAATTGTGATGTATTTTCCCAACAATTGTAATGACTCTGCCCAATCAATTGTAATGACTTTGCCAACCACTGGTAATGACTTTACCAACCACTGTAAATCACTTATCCGACCTCTAAAAATAACTTTGCCCAACAATTGTAATACTTTTGACAACCACTATTAATCAATAATCCGGCCTCTAAAAATGACTTTGCCCAACAATTGTAATGACTTTGCCCAACAATTGTAATGACTTTGCCCAATCAATTGTAATGACTTTGCCAACTACTGGTAATGACTTAACCAATCACTGTAAATCACTTATCCGACCTCTAAAAATAACTTTGCCCAACAATTGTAATACTTTTGCCAACCACTGTTAATCAATAATCCGACCTCTAAAAATGACTTTGCCCAACAATTGTAATGACTTTGCCAACCACTGGTAATGACTTTACCAACAACTGTTAATCACTTATCCAACCTCTAAAAATGACTTTACCCAACAATTGTAAGGACTTTGCCCAACAATTGTAATGACTTTGCCCAACAATTGTAATGACTTTGCCAACCACTGTTAATCACTTATCCGACCTCTAAAAATGACTTTGCTCAACAATTGTAATGACTTTGCCAAACAATTGTAATGACTTTGCCCAACAATTGTAATGACTTTGCCCAACAATTGTTATGACTTTGCCCAACAATTTTAATGTATTTGCCCAACAATTGTAATGACTTTGCCCAACAATTGTAATGACTTTGACAACCACTGTTAATCCATAATCCGACCTCTAAAAATGACTTTGCCCAACAAGTGTAATGACTTTGCCAACCACTGTTAATCACTTATCCGACCTCTAAAAATGACTTTGCTCAACAATTGTAATGACTTTGCCAACCACTGTTAATCACTTATCAGACCTCTAAAAATGACTTTGCTCAACAATTGTAAGGACTTTGCCCAACAATTGTAATGACTTTGCCCAACAATTGTAATGACTTTGCCCAACAATTGTAATGACTTTGCCCAATCAATTGTAATGACTTTGCCAACCACTGGTAATGACTTAACCAATCACTGTAAATCACTTATCCGACCTCTAAAAATAACTTTGCCCAACAATTGTAATACTTTTGCCAACCACTGTTAATCAACAATCCGACCTCTAAAAATGACTTTGCCTAATCAATTATAATGACTCTGCCAACCACTGGTAATGACTTTACCAACAACTGTTAATCACTTATCCGACCTCTAAAAATAACTTTGCCCAACAATTGTAATACTTTTGCCAACCACTGTTAGTCAATACTCCGACCTCTAAAAATGACTTTACCCAACAATTGTAATGACTTTGCCCAACAATTGTAATGACTTTGCCAACCACTGTTAATCACTTATCCGACCTCTAAAAATGACTTTGCTCAACAATTGTAATGACTTTGCCCAACAATTGTTATGACTTTGCCCAACAATTGTAATGACTAAGCCCAACAATTGTAATGACTTTGCCCAACAATTGTAATGACTTTGCCCAACAATTGTAATGACTTTGCCCAATCAATTGTAATGACTTTGCCAACCACTGGTAATGACTTAACCAATCACTGTAAATCACTTATCCGACCTCTAAAAATTACTTTGCCCAACAATTGTAATACTTTTGCCAACCACTGTTAATCAACAATCCGACCTCTAAAAATGACTCTGCCCAATCAATTGTAATGACTTTGCCAACCACTGGTAATGACTTTACCAACAACTGTTAATCACTTATCCGACCTCTAAAAATGACTTTACCCAACAATTGTAAGGACTTTGCCCAACAATTGTAATGACTTTGCCCAACAATTGTAATGACTTTGCCAACCACTGTTAATCACTTATCCGACCTCTAAAAATGACTTTGCTCAACAATTGTAATGACTTTGCCAAACAATTGTAATGACTTTGCCCAACAATTGTAATGACTTTGCCCAACAATTGTTATGACTTTGCCCAACAATTTTAATGTATTTGCCCAACAATTGTAATGACTTTGCCCAACAATTGTAATGACTTTGACAACCACTGTTAATCCATAATCCGACCTCTAAAAATGACTTTGCCCAACAAGTGTAATGACTTTGCCAACCACTGTTAATCACTTATCCGACCTCTAAAAATGACTTTGCTCAACAATTGTAATGACTTTGCCAACCACTGTTAATCACTTATCAGACCTCTAAAAATGACTTTGCTCAACAATTGTAAGGACTTTGCCCAACAATTGTAATGACTTTGCCCAACAATTGTAATGACTTTGCCCAACAATTGTAATGACTTTGCCCAATCAATTGTAATGACTTTGCCAACCACTGGTAATGACTTAACCAATCACTGTAAATCACTTATCCGACCTCTAAAAATAACTTTGCCCAACAATTGTAATACTTTTGCCAACCACTGTTAATCAACAATCCGACCTCTAAAAATGACTTTGCCTAATCAATTATAATGACTCTGCCAACCACTGGTAATGACTTTACCAACAACTGTTAATCACTTATCCGACCTCTAAAAATAACTTTGCCCAACAATTGTAATACTTTTGCCAACCACTGTTAGTCAATACTCCGACCTCTAAAAATGACTTTACCCAACAATTGTAATGACTTTGCCCAACAATTGTAATGACTTTGCCAACCACTGTTAATCACTTATCCGACCTCTAAAAATGACTTTGCTCAACAATTGTAATGACTTTGCCCAACAATTGTTATGACTTTGCCCAACAATTGTAATGACTAAGCCCAACAATTGTAATGACTTTGCCCAACAATTGTAATGACTTTGCCCAACAATTGTAATGACTTTGCCCAATCAATTGTAATGACTTTGCCAACCACTGGTAATGACTTAACCAATCACTGTAAATCACTTATCCGACCTCTAAAAATTACTTTGCCCAACAATTGTAATACTTTTGCCAACCACTGTTAATCAACAATCCGACCTCTAAAAATGACTCTGCCCAATCAATTGTAATGACTTTGCCAACCACTGGTAATGACTTTACCAACAACTGTTAATCACTTATCCGACCTCTAAAAATAACTTTGCCCAACAATTGTAATACTTTTGCCAACCACTGTTAGTCAATACTCCGACCTCTAAAAATGACTTTACCCAACAATTGTAATGACTTTGCCCAACAATTGTAATGACTTTGCCAACCACTGTTAATCACTTATCCGACCTCTAAAAATGACTTTGCTCAACAATTGTAATGACTTTGCCCAACAATTGTTATGACTTTGCCCAACAATTGTAATGACTAAGCCCAACAATTGTAATGACTTTGCCCAACAATTGTAATGACTTTGCCCAACAATTGTAATGACTTTGCCCAACAATTGAAATGACTTTGCCCAACAATTGTAATGACTTTGCCCAATCAATTGTAATGACTTTGCCAACCACTGGTAATGACTTAACCAATCACTGTTAATCACTTATCCGACCTCTAAAAATAACTTTGCCCAACAATTGTAATACTTTTGCCAACCACTGTTAATCAATAATCCGACCTCTAAAAATGACTTTGCCCAACAATTGTAATGACTTTGCCAACCACTGTTAATCACTTATCTGACCTCTAAAAATGACTTTGCTCAACAATTGTAATGACTTTGCCAAACAATTGTAATGACTTTGCCCAACAATTGTAATGACTTTGCCCAACAATTGTTATGACTTTGCCCAGCAATTGTAATGACTTTGCCCAACAATTGTAATGACTTTGCCCAACAATTGTAATGACTTTGCCCAACAATTGAAATGACTTTGCCCAACAATTGTAATGACTTTGCCCATTAATTGTAATGACTTTGCCCAACAATTGTAATGACTTTGCCAACCACTGTTAATCACTTATCCGACCTCTAAAAATGACTTTGCTCAACAATTGTAATGACTTTGCCCAACAATTGTAATGACTTTGCCCAACAATTGTAATGACTTTGCCCAACAATTGAAATGACTTTGCCGAACAATTGTAATGACTTTGCCCAATCAATTGTAATAACTTTGCCAACCACTGGTAATGACTTAACCAATCACTGTTAATCACTTATCCGACCTCTAAAAATAACTTTGCCCAACAATTGTAATGACTTTGCCCAACAATTGAAATGACTTTGCCCAACAATAGTAATGACTTTGCCCAACAATTACAATGACTTTGCCCAATCAATTGTAATGACTTTGCCAACTACTGGTAATGACTTAACCAATCACTGTTAATCACTTATCCGACCTCTAAAAATAACTTTGCCCAACAATTGTAATACTTTTGCCAACCACTGTTAATCAATAATCCGACCTCTAAAAATGACTTTGCCCAACAATTCTAATGACTTTGCCAACCACTGGTAATGACTTTACCAACAACTGTTAATCACTTATCCGACCTCTAAAAATAACTTTGCCCAACAATTGTAATACTTTTGCTAACCACTGTTAATCAATAATCCGACCTCTAAAAATGACTTTACCCAACAATTGTAATGATGCCCATTAATTGTAATGACTTTGCCCAACAATTGTAATGACTTTGCCAACCACTGTTAATCACTTATCCGACCTCTAAAAATGACTTTGCTCAACAATTGTAATGACTTTGCCCAACAATTGTAATGACTTTGCCCAACAATTGTAATGACTTTGCCCAACAATTGAAATGACTTTGCCCAACAATTGTAATGACTTTGCCCATTAATTTTAATGACTTTGCCCAACAATTGTAATGACTTTGCCAACCACTGTTAATCACTTATCCGACCTCTAAAAATGACTTTGCTCAACAATTGTAATGACTTTGCCCAACAATTGTAATGACTTTTCCCAACAATTGTAATGACTTTGCCAACCACTGGTAATTACTTAACCAATCACTGTTAATCACTTATCCGACCTCTAAAAATAACTTTGCCCAACAATTGTAATTACTTTGCCCAACAATAGTAATGACTTTGCCCAACAATTACAATGACTTTGCCCAATCAATTGTAATGACTTTGCCAACTACTGGTAATGACTTAACCAATCACTGTTAATCACTTATCCGACCTCTAAAAATAACTTTGCCCAACAATTGTAATACTTTTGCCAACCACTGTTAATCAATAATCCGACCTCTTAAAATGACTTTGCCCAACAATTGTAATGACTTTGCCAACCACTGGTAATGACTTTACCAACAACTGTTAATCAATAATTCGACCTCTAAAAATGACTTTACCCAACAATTGTAATGACTTTGCCCATTAATTGTAATGACTTTGCCCAACAATTGTAATGACTTTGCCATCCACTGTTAATCACTTATCCGACATCTAAAAATGACTTTGCTCAACAATTGTAATGACTTTGCCCAACAATTGTAATGACTTTGCCCAACAATTGTAATGACTTTGCCCAAAAATTGAAATGACTTTGCCGAACAATTGTAATGACTTTGCCCAATCAATTGAAATAACTTTGCCAACCACTGGTAATGACTTAACCAATCACTGTTAATCACTTATCCGACCTCTAAAAATAACTTTGCCCAACAATTGTAATGACTTTGCCCAACAATTGAAATGACTTTGCCCAACAATAGTAATGACTTTGCCCAACAATTACAATGACTTTGCCCAATCAATTGTAATGACTTTGCCAACTACTGGTAATGACTTTACCAACAACTGTTAATCACTTATCCGACCTCTAAAAATAACTTTGCCCAACAATTGTAATACTTTTGCCGACCACTTTTAATCAATAATCCGACCTCTAAAAATGACTTTACCCAACAATTGTAATGATGCCCATTAATTGTAATGACTTTGCCAACCACTATTAATCACTTATCCGACCTCTAAAAATGACTTTGCTCAACAATTGTAATGACTTTGCCCAACAATTGTAATGACTTTGCCCAACAATTGTAATGACTTTGCCCAACAATTGAAATGACTTTGCCCAACAATTGTAATGACTTTGCCCATTAATTTTAATGACTTTGCCCAACAATCGTAATGACTTTGCCAACCACTGTTAATCACTTATCCGACCTCTAAAAATAACTTTGCCCAACAATTGTAATACTTTTGCCAACCACTGTTAATCAATAATCCGACCTCTAAAAATGACTTTGCCCAACAATTCTAATGACTTTGCCAACCACTGGTAATGACTTTAACAACAACTGTTAATCACTTATCCGACCTCTAAAAATAACTTTGCCCAACAATTGTAATACTTTTGCCGACCACTGTTAATCAATAATCCGACCTCTAAAAATGACTTTACCCAACAATTGTAATGATGCCCATTAATTGTAATGACTTTGCCCAACAATTGTAATGACTTTGCCAACCACTGTTAATCACTTATCCGACCTCTAAAAATGACTTTGCTCAACAATTGTAATGACTTTGCCCAACAATTGTAATGACTTTGCCCAACAATTGTAATGACTTTGCCCAACAATTGAAATGACTTTGCCCAACAATTGTAATGACTTTGCCCATTAATTTTAATGACTTTGCCCAACAATTGTAATGACTTTGCCAACCACTGTTAATCACTTATCCGACCTCTAAAAATGACTTTGCTCAACAATTGTAATGACTTTGCCCAACAATTGTAATGACTTTTCCCAACAATTGTAATGACTTTGCCAACCACTGGTAATTACTTAACCAATCACTGTTAATCACTTATTCGACCTCTAAAAATTACTTTGCCCAACAATTGTAATTTCTTTGCCCAACAAATGAAATGACTTTGCCCAACAATAGTAATGATTTTGCCTAACAATTACAATGACTCTGCCCAATCAATTGTAATGACTTTGCCAACCACTGGTAATGACTTAACCAATCACTGTTAATCACTTATCCGACCTCTAAAAATAACTTTGCCCAACAATTGTAATGACTTTGCCCAACAATTGAAATGACTTTGCCCAACAATAGTAATGACTTTGCCCAACAATTACAATGACTTTGCCCAATCAATTGTAATGACTTTGCCAACTACTGGGAATGACTTAACCAATCACTGTTAATCACTTATCCGACCTCTAAAAATAACTTTGCCCAACAATTGTAATACTTTTGCCAACCACTGTTAATCAATAATCCGACCTCTTAAAATGACTTTGCCCAACAATTGTAATGACTTTGCCAACCACTGGTAATGACTTTACCAACAACTGTTAATCAATAATCCGACCTCTAAAAATGACTTTACCCAACAATTGTAATGACTTTGCCCATTAATTGTAATGACTTTGCCCAACAATTGTAATGACTTTGCCAACCACTGTTAAACACTTATCCGACATCTAAAAATGACTTTGCTCAACAATTGTAATGACTTTGCCCAACAATTGTAATGACTTTGCCCAACAATTGTAATGACTTTGCCCAACAATTGAAATGACTTTGCCCAACAATTGTAATGACTTTGCCCATTAATTTTAATGACTTTGCCCAACAATTGTAATGACTTTGCCAACCACTGTTAATCACTTATACGACCTCTAAAAATGACTTTGCTCAACAATTGTAATGACTTTGCCCAACAATTGTAATGACTTTGCCCAACAATTGAAATGACTTTGCCCAACAATTGTAATGACTTTGCCCAACAATTGAAATGACTTTGCCCAACAATTGTAATGACTTTGCCCAATCAATTGTAATGACTTTGCCAACCACTGGTAATTACTTAACCAATCACTGTTAATCACTTATCCGACCTCTAAAAATAACTTTGCCCAACAATTGTAATTACTTTGCCCAACAAATGAAATAACTTTGCCCAACAATAGTAATGACTTTGCCCAACAATTACAATGACTCTGCCCAATCAATTGTAATGACTTTGCCAACCACTGGTAATGACTTTACCAACCACTTTTAATCACTTATCCTACCTCTAAAAATAACTTTGCCCGACAATTGTAATACTTTTGACAACCACTGTAAATCAATAATCCGACCTCTAAATATGACTTTGCCCAACAATTGTAATGACTTTGCCCAACAATTGAAATGACTTTGCCCAACAATTGTAATGACTTTGCCAACCACTGTTAATCAATAATCCTACCTCTAAAAATGACTTTGCCCAACAATTGTAATGACCTTGCCAACCACTGTTAATCACTTATCCGACCTCTAAAAATGACTTTGCCCAACAATTGTAATGACTCTGCCCAATCAATTGTAATAACTTTGCCAACCACTGGTAATGACTTTACCAACCACTGTAAATCACTTATCCGACCTCTAAAAATAACTTTGCCCAACAATTGTAATACTTTTGACAACCACTATTAATCAATAATCCGGCCTCTAAAAATGACTTTGCCCAACAATTGTAATGACTTTGCCCAACAATTGTAATGACTTTGCCCAATCAATTGTAATGACTTTGCCAACTACTGGTAATGACTTTACCAATCACTGTTAATCACTTATCCGACCTCTAAAAATAACTTTGCCCAACAATTGTAAAACTTTTGCCAACCACTGTTAAATAATAATCCGACCTCTAAAAATGACTTTGCCTAACAATTGTAATGACTTTGCCAACCACTGGTAATGACTTTACCAACAACTGTTAATCACTTATCCAACCTCTAAAAATAACTTTGCCCAACAATTGTAATACTTTTGCCAACCACTGTTAATCAATAATCCGACCTCTAAAAATGACTTTACCCAACAATTGTAAGGACTTTGCCCAACAATTGTAATGACTTTGCCCAACAATTGTAATGACTTTGCCAACCACTGTTAATCACTTATCCGACCTCTAAAAATGACTTTGCTCAACAATTGTAATGACTTTGCCAAACAATTGTAATGACTTTGCCCAACAATTGTAATGACTTTGCCCAACAATTGTTATGACTTTGCCCAACAATTGTAATGACTTTGCCCAACAATTGTAATGACTTTGACAACCACTGTTAATCAATAATCCGACCTCTAAAAATGACTTTGCCCAACAAGTGTAATGACTTTGCCAACCACTGTTAATCACTTATCCGACCTCTAAAAATGACTTTGCTCAACAATTGTAATGACTTTTCCCAACAATTGTAATGACTTTGCCCAACAATTGTAATGACTTTGCCCAACAATTGTAATGACTTTGCCCAACAATTGTAATGACTTTTCCCAACAATTGTAATGACTCTGCCCAATCAATTGTAATGACTTTGCCAACCACTGGTAATGACTTTACCAACCACTGTAAATCACTTATCCGACCTCTAAAAATAACTTTGCCCAACAATTGTAATACTTTTGACAGCCACTATTTATCAATAATCCGGCCTCTAAAAATGACTTTGCCCAACAATTGTAATGACTTTGCCCAACAATTGTAATGACTCTGCCCAATCAATTGTAATGACTTTGCCAACCACTGGTAATGACTTTACCAATCACTGTTAATCACTTATCCGACCTCTAAAAATAACTTTGCCCAACAATTGTAATACTTTTGCCAACCACTGTTAATCAATAATCCGACCTCTAAAAATGACTTTGCCCAACAATTGTAATGACTTTGCCAACCACTGGTAATGACTTTACCAACAACTGTTAATCACTTATCCAACCTCTAAAAATAACTTTGCCCTACAATTGTAATACTTTTGCCAACCACTGTTAATCAATAATCCGACCTCTAAAAATGACTCTACCCAACAATTGTAAGGACTTTGCCCAACAATTGTAATGACTTTGCCAACCACTGTTAATCACTTATCCGACCTCTAAAAATGACTTTGCTCAACAATTGTAATGACTTTGCCAAACAATTGTAATGACTTTGCCCAACAATTGTAATGACTTTGCCCAACAATTGTTATGACTTTGCCCAACAATTGTAATGACTTTGCCCAACAATTGTAATGACTTTGCCCAACAATTGTAATGACTTTGACAACCACTGTTAATCAATAATCCGACCTCCAAAAATGACTTTGCCCAACAAGTGTAATGACTTTGCCAACCACTGTTAATCACTTATCCGACCTCTAAAAATGACTTTGCTCAACAATTGTAATGACTTTGCCAACCACTGTTAATCACTTATCCGACCTCTAAAAATGACTTTGCTCAACAATTGTAAGGACTTTGCCCAACAATTGTAATGACTTTGCCCAACAATTGTAATGACTTTGCCCAACAATTGTAATGACTTTGCCCAACAATTGTAATGACTTTGCCCAATCAATTGTAATGACTTTGCCAACCACTGGTAATGACTTAACCAATCACTGTAAATCACTTATCCGACCTCTAAAAATAACTTTGCCCAACAATTGTAATACTTTTGCCAACCACTGTTAATCAACAATGCGACCTCTAAAAATGACTTTGCCCAATCAATTATAATGACTTTGCCAACCACTGGTAATGACTTTACCAACAACTGTTAATCACTTATCCGACCTCTAAAAATAACTTTGCCGAACAATTGTAATACTTTTGCCAACCACTGTAAGTCAATACTCCGACAACTAAAAATGACTTTACCCAACAATTGTAATGACTTTGCCCAACAATTGTAATGACTTTGCCAACCACTGTTAATCACTCATCCGACCTCTAAAAATGACTTTGCTCAACAATTGTAATGACTTTGCCCAACAATTGTTATGACTTTGCCCAACAATTGTAATGACTTAGCCCAACAATTGTAATGACTTTGCCCAACAATTGTAATGACTTTGCCCAACAATTGTAATGACTTTGCCCAACAATTGAAATGACTTTGCCCAACAATTGTAATGACTTTGCCCAATCAATTGTAATGACTTTGCCAACCACTGGTAATGACTTTGACAACCACTGTTAATCAATAATCCGACCTCCAAAAATGACTTTGCCCAACAAGTGTAATGACTTTGCCAACCACTGTTAATCACTTATCCGACCTCTAAAAATGACTTTGCTCAACAATTGTAATGACTTTGCCAACCACTGTTAATCACTTATCCGACCTCTAAAAATGACTTTGCTCAACAATTGTAAGGACTTTGCCCAACAATTGTAATGACTTTGCCCAACAATTGTAATGACTTTGCCCAACAATTGTAATGACTTTGCCCAACAATTGTAATGACTTTGCCCAATCAATTGTAATGACTTTGCCAACCACTGGTAATGACTTAACCAATCACTGTAAATCACTTATCCGACCTCTAAAAATAACTTTGCCCAACAATTGTAATACTTTTGCCAACCACTGTTAATCAACAATGCGACCTCTAAAAATGACTTTGCCCAATCAATTATAATGACTTTGCCAACCACTGGTAATGACTTTACCAACAACTGTTAATCACTTATCCGACCTCTAAAAATAACTTTGCCGAACAATTGTAATACTTTTGCCAACCACTGTAAGTCAATACTCCGACAACTAAAAATGACTTTACCCAACAATTGTAATGACTTTGCCCAACAATTGTAATGACTTTGCCAACCACTGTTAATCACTTATCCGACCTCTAAAAATGACTTTGCTCAACAATTGTAATGACTTTGCCCAACAATTGTTATGACTTTGCCCAACAATTGTAATGACTTAGCCCAACAATTGTAATGACTTTGCCCAACAATTGTAATGACTTTGCCCAACAATTGTAATGACTTTGCCCAACAATTGAAATGACTTTGCCCAACAATTGTAATGACTTTGCCCAATCAATTGTAATGACTTTGCCAACCACTGGTAATGACTTAACCAATCACTGTTAATCACTTATCCGACCTCTAAAAATAACTTTGCCCAACAATTGTAATACTATTGCCAACCACTGTTAATCAATAATCCGACCTCTAAAAATGACTTTGCCCAACAATTGTAATGACTTTGCCAACCACTGGTAATGACTTTACCAACTACTGTTAATCACTTATCCGACCTCTAAAAATAACTTTGCACAACAATTGTAATACTTTTGCCAATCACTGTTAATCAATAATACGACCTCTAAAAATGACTTTACCCAACAATTGTAATGACTTTGCCCAACAATTGTAATGACTTTGCCCGACAATTGAAATGACTTTGCCCAACAATTGTAATGACTTTGCCCAATCAATTGTAATGACTTTGCCAACCACTGGTAATGACTTAACCAATCACTGTTAATCACTTATCCGACCTCTAAAAATAACTTTGCCCAACAATTGTAATACTTTTGCCAACCACTGTTAATCAATAATCCGACCTCTAAAAATGACTTTGCCCAACAATTGTAATGACGTTGCCAACCACTGGTAATGACTTTACCAACAACTGTTAATCACTTATCCGACCTCTAAAAATAACTTTGCCCAACAACTGTAATACTTTTGCCAACCACTGTTTATCAATAATCCGACCTCTAAAAATGACTTTACCCAACAATTGTAATGACTTTGCCCATTAATTGTAATGACTTTGCCTAACAATTGTAATGACTTTGCCAACCACTGTTAATCAATTATCCGACCTCTAAAAATGACTTTGCTCAACAATTGTAATGACTTTGCCCAACAATTGTAATGACTTTTCCCAACAATTGTAATGACTTTGCCCAACAATTGAAATGACTTTGCCCAACAATTGTAATGACTTTGCCCAATCAATTGTAATGACTTTGCCAACCACTGGTAATCACTTATCCGATTTCTAAAAATAACTTTGCCCAACAATTGTAATACTTTTGCCAACCACTGTTAATCAATAATCCGACCTCTAAAAATGACTTTATCCAACAATTGTAATGACTTTGCCCAACAATTGTAATGACTTTGCCCAATCAATTGTAATGACTTTGCCAACTACTGGTAATCAATAATCCGACCTCTAAAAATGACTTTACCCAACAATTGTAATGACTTTGCCCAACAATTGTAATGACTTTGCCCAACAATTGTAATGACTTTGCCCAACAATTGTAATGACATTGCCCAACAATTGTAATGACTTTGCCCTAAAATTGTAATGATATTGCCCAATCAATTGTAATGACTTTGCCAACTACTGGTAATGACTTAACCAACAACTGTTAATCACTTATCCGACCTCTTAAAATAACTTTGCCCAACAATTGTAATGACTTTGCCCAACAATTGTAATGACTTTGCCCAATCAATTGTAATGACTTTGCTAACTACTGGTAATCAATAATCCGACCTCTAAAAATGACTTTACCCAGCAATTGTAATGACTTTGCCCAACAATTGGAATGACTTTGCCCAACAATTGTAATGACTTTGCCCAACAATTGAAATGACTTTGCCCAACAATTGTAATGACTTTGCCCAATCAATTGTAATGACTTTGCCAACCACTGGTAATGACTTAACCAATCACTGTTAATCACTTATCCGACCTCTAAAAATAACTTTGCCCAATAATTGTAATACTTTTGCCAACCACTGTTAATCAATAATCCGACCTCTAAAAATGACTTTGCCCAACAATTGTAATGACTTTGCCGACCACTGGTAATGACTTTACCAACAACTGTTAATCACTTATCCGACCTCTAAAAATAACTTTGCCCAACAATTGTAATACTTTTGCCAACCACTGTTAATCAATAATCCGACCTCTAAAAATGACTTTACCCAACAATTGTAATGACTTTGCCCAACAATTGTAATGACTTTGCCCAACAATTGTAATGACTTTGCCCATTAATTGTAATGACTTTGCCCAACAATTGTAATGACTTTGCCAACCACTGTTAATCACTTATCCGACCTCTAAAAATGACTTTACCCAACAATTGTAATGACTTTGCCCAATCAATTGTAATGACTTTGCCCAACAATTGTAATGACTTTGCCAACCACTGTTAATCACTTGTCCGACCTCTAAAAATGACTTTGCCCAACAATTGTAATGACTTTGCCCATTAATTGTAATGACTTTGCCCAACAATTGTAATGACTTTGCCAACCACTGTTAATCAATAATCCGACCTCTAAAAATGACTTTACCCAACAATTGTAATGACTTTGCCCATTAATTGTAATGACTTTGCCCAACAATTGTAATGACTTTGCCAACCACTGTTAATCACTTATCCGACCTCTAAAAATGACTTTACCCAACAATTGTAATGACTTTGCCCAACAATTGTAATGACTTTGCCCAACAATTGTAATGACTTTGCCCATTAATTGTAATGACTTTGCCCAACAATTGTAATGACTTTGCCAACCACTGTTAATCACTTATCCGACCTCTAAAAATGACTTTACCCAACAATTGTAATGACTTTGCCCAATCAATTGTAATGACTTTGCCAACCACTGGTAATGACTTAACCAATCACTGTTAATGACTTATCCGACCTCTAAAAATAACTTTGCCCAACAATTGTAATACTTTTGCCAACCACTGTTAATCAATAATCCGACCTCTAAAAATGACTTTGCCCAACAATTGTAATGACGTTGCCAACCACTGGTAATGACTTTACCAACAACTGTTAATCACTTATCCGACCTCTAAAAATAACTTTGCCCAACAATTGTAATACTTTTGCCAACCACTGTTAATCAATAATCCGACCTCTATAAATGACTTTACCCAACAATTGTAATGACTTTGCCCATTAATTGTAATGACTTTGCCCAACAATTGTAATGACTTTGCCAACCACTGTTAATCACTTATCCGACCTCTAAAAATGACTTTGCCCAACAATTGTAATGACTTTTCCCAGCAATTGTAATGACTTTGCCCAACAATTGAAATGACTTTGCCCAACAATTGTAATGACTTTGCCCAATCAATTGTAATGACTTTGCCAACCACTGGTAATGACTAAACTAATCACTGTTATTCACTTATCCGATTTCTAAAAATAACTTTGCCCAACAATTGTAATACTTTTGCCAACCACTGTTAATCAATAATCCGACCTCTAAAAATGACTTTGCCCAACAATTGAAATGACTTTGCCAACCACTGGTAATGACTTTACCAACAACTTTTAATCACTTATCCGACCTCTAAAAATAACTTTGCCCAACAATTGTAATACTTTTGCCAACCACTGTTAATCAATAATCCGACCTCTAAAAATGACTTTATCCAACAATTGTAATAACTTTGCCCAACAATTGTAATGACTTTGCCCAACAATTGTAATGACTTTGCCCAATCAATTGTAATGACTTTGCCAACTACTGTTAATCAATAATCCGACCTCTAAAAATGACTTTACCCAACAATTGTAATGACTTTGCCCAACAATTGTAATGACTTTGCCCAACAATTGTAATGACTTTGCCCAACAATTGAAATGACTTTGCCCAATCAATTGTAATGACTTTGCCAACCACTGGTAATGACTTAACCAATCACTGTTAATCACTTATCCGACCTCTAAAAATAACTTTGCCCAACAATTGTAATACTTTTGCCAACCACTGTTAATCAATAATCCGACCTCTAAAAATGACTTTACCCAACAATTGTAATGACTTTGCCCATTAATTGTAATGACTTTGCCCAACAATTGTAATGACTTTGCCAACCACTGTTAATCACTTATCCGACCTCTAAAAATGACTTTACCCAACAATTGTAATGACTTTGCCCAACAATTGTAATGACTTTGCCCAACAATTGTAATGACTTTGCCCAACAATTGTAATGACTTTGCCCAATCAATTGTAATGACTTTGCCAACCACTGGTAATGACTTAACCAATCACTGTTAATGACTTATCCGACCTCTAAAAATAACTTTGCCCAACAATTGTAATACTTTTGCCAACCACTGTTAATCAATAATCCGACCTCTAAAAATGACTTTGCCCAACAATTGTAATGACTTTGCCAACCACTGGTAATGACTTTACCAACAACTGTTAATCACTTATCCGACCTCTAAAAATAACTTTGCCCAACAATTGTAATACTTTTGCCAACCACTGTTAATCAATAATCCTACCCCTAAAAATGACTTTACCCAACAATTGTAATGACTTTGCCCAACAATTGTAATGACTTTGCCCAATCAATTGTAATGACTTTGCCAACCACTGGTAATGACTTAACCAATCACTGTTAATGACTTATCCGACCTCTAAAAATAACTTTGCCCAACAATTGTAATACTTTTGCCAACCACTGTTAATCAATAATCCGACCTCTAAAAATGACTTTGCCCAACAATTGTAATGACGTTGCCAACCACTGGTAATGACTTAACCAATCACTGTTAATGACTTATCCGACCTCTAAAAATAACTTTGCCCAACAATTGTAATACTTTTGCCAACCACTGTTAATCAATAATCCGACCTCTAAAAATGACTTTGCCCAACAATTGTAATGACTTTGCCAACCACTGGTAATGACTTTACCAACAACTGTTAATCACTTATCCGACCTCTAAAAATAACTTTGCCCAACAATTGTAATTCTTTTGCCAACCACTGTTAATCAATAATCCGACCCCTAAAAATGACTTTACCCAACAATTGTAATGACTTTGCCCAACAATTGTAATGACTTTGCCCAATCAATTGTAATGACTTTGCCAACCACTGGTAATGACTTAACCAATCACTGTTAATGACTTATCCGACCTCTAAAAATAACTTTGCCCAACAATTGTAATACTTTTGCCAACCTCTGTTAATCAATAATCCGACCTCTAAAAATGACTTTGCCCAACAATTGTAATGACGTTGCCAACCACTGGTAATGACTTTACCAACAACTGTTAATCACTTATCCGACCTCTAAAAATAACTTTGCCCAACAATTGTAATACTTTTGCCAACCACTGTAAATCAATAATCCGACCTCTAAAAATGACTTTACCCAACAATTGTAATGACTTTGCCCATTAATTGTAATGACTTTGCCCAACAATTGTAATGACTATGCCAACCACTGTTAATCAATAATCCGACCTCTAAAAATGACTTTACCCAACAATTGTAATGACTTTGCCCAACAATTGTAATGACTTTGCCCAACAATTGTAATGACTTTGCCCAACAATTGTAATGACTTTGCCCAATCAATTGAAATGACTTTGCCAACCACTGGTAATGACTTAACCAATCACTGTTAATGACTTATCCGACCTCTAAAAATAACTTTGCCCAACAATTGTAATACTTTTGCCAACCACTGTTAATCAAATATCCGACCTCTAAAAATGACTTTGCCCAACAATTGTAATGACGTTGCCAACCACTGGTAATGACTTTACCAACAACTGTTAATCACTTATCCGACCTCTAAAAATAACTTTGCCCAACAATTCTAATACTTTTGCCAACCACTGTTAATCAATAATCCGACCTCTAAAAATGACTTTACCCAACAATTGTAATGACTTTGCCCATTAATTGTAATGACTTTGCCCAACAATTGTAATGACTTTGCCAACCACTGTTAATCACTTATCCGACCTCTAAAAATGACTTTGCTCAACAATTGTAATGACTTTGCCCAACAATTGTAATGACTTTTCCCAACAATTGTAATGACTTTGCCAAACAATTGAAATGACTTTGCCCAACAATTGTAATGACTTTGCCCAATCAATTGTAATGACTTTGCCAACCACTGGTAATGACTAAACTAATCACTGTTATTCACTTATCCGATTTCTAAAAATAACTTTGCCCAACAATTGTAATACTTTTGCCAACCACTGTTAATCAATAATCCGACCTCTAAAAATGACTTTATCCAACAATTGTAATGACTTTGCCCAACAATTGTAATAACTTTGCCCAACAATTGTAATGACTTTGCCAACCACTGTTTATCACTTATCCGACCTCTAAAAATGACTTTGCTCAACAATTGTAATGACTTTGCCCAACAATTGTAATGACTTTGCCCAACAATTGTTATGACTTTGCCCAACAATTGTAATGACTTAGCCCAACAATTGTAATGACTTTGCCAACCACTGTTTATCACTTATCCGACCTCTAAAAATGACTTTGCTCAACAATTGTAATGACTTTGCCCAACAATTGTAATGACTTTGCCCAACAATTGTTATGACTTTGCCCAACAATTGTAATGACTTAGCCCAACAATTGTAATGACTTTGCCCAACAATTGTAATGACTTTGCCCAACAATTGTAATGACTTTGCCCAACAATTGTAATGACCTTGCCCAACAATTGTAATGACTTTGCCCAACATTTGTAATGACTTTGCCCAACAATTGTAATGACTTTGCCAACCAAAGTTAATCAATAATCCGACCTCTAAAAATTACTTTGCCCAACAATTGTAATGACTTTGCCCAACAAATGTAATGACTTTGCCCAACAATTGTAATGACTTTGCCCAACAATTGTAATGACTTTGCCCAACAAGTGTAATGACTTTGCCAACCACTGTTAATCACTTATCCGACCTCTAAAAATGACTTTGCTCAACAATTTTAATGACTTTAACCAACAATTGTAAAGACTTTGCCCAACAATTGTAATGACTCTGCCCAATCAATTGTAATGACTTTGCCAGCCACTAGAAATAACTTTACCAACCACTGTTAATCACTTATCCTACCTCTAAAAATAACTTTGCTCAACAATTGTAATACTTTTGACAACCACTGTTAATCAATAATCCGACCTCTAAATATGACTTTGCCCAACAATTGTAATGACTTTGCCCAACAATTGAAATGACTTTGCCAAACAATTGTAATGACTTAGCCCAACAATTGTAATGACTTTGCCCAACAATTGTAATGACTTTGCCCAACAATTGTAATGACTTTGCCCAACAATTGTAATGACCTTGCCCAACAATTGTAATGACTTTGCCCAACAATTGTAATGACTTTGCCCAACAATTGTAATGACTTTGCCAACCAAAGTTAATTAATAATCCGACCTCTAAAAATGACTTTGCCGAACAATTGTAATGACTTTGCCCAACAATTGTAATGACTTTGCCCAACAATTGTAATGACTTTGCCCAACAATTGTAATGACTTTGCCCAACAAGTGTAATGACTTTGCCCAACAATTGTAATGACTTAGCCCAACAATTGTAATGACTTTGCCCAACAATTGTAATGACTTTGCCCAACAATTGTAATGACTTTGCCCAACAATTGTAATGACCTTGCCCAACAATTGTAATGACTTTGCCCAACAATTGTAATGACTTTGCCCAACAATTGTAATGACTTTGCCAACCAAAGTTAATCAATAATCCGACCTCTAAAAATGACTTTGCCCAACAATTGTAATGACTTTGCCCAACAATTGTAATGACTTTGCCCAACAATTGTAATGACTTTGCCCAACAATTGTAATGACCTTGCCCAACAATTGTAATGACTTTGCCCAACAATTGTAATGACTTTGCCCAACAATTGTAATGACTTTGCCAACCAAAGTTAATCAATAATCCGACCTCTAAAAATGACTTTGCCCAACAATTGTAATGACTTTGCCCAACAATTGTAATGACTTTGCCCAACAATTGTAATGACTTTTCCCGACAATTGTAATGACTTTGCCCAACAATTGTAATGACTTTGCCCAACAATTGTAATGACTTTGCCCAACAATTGTAATGACTTTGCCCAACAATTGTAATGTTCTTGCCCAACAATTGTAATGACTTTGCCCAACAATTGTAATGACTCTGCCCAACAATTGTAATGACTTTGCCAACCAAAGTTAATCAATAATCCTTCCTCTAAAAATGACTTTGCCCAACAATTGTAATGACTTTGCCCAACAATTATAATGAGTTTGCCCAACAATTGTAATGACTTTGCCCAACAATTGTAATGACTTTGCCCAACAAGTGTAATGACTTTGCCAACCACTGTTAATCACTTATCCGACCTCTAAAAATGACTTTGCTCAACAATTTAATGACTTTGCCCAACAATTGTAATGACTTTGCCCAACAATTGTAATGACTTTGCCCAACAAGTGTAATGACTTTGCCCAACAATTGTAATGACTTAGCCCAACAATTGTAATGACTTTGCCCAACAATTGTAATGACTTTGCCCAACAATTGTAATGACTTTGCCCAACAATTGTAATGACCTTGCCCAACAATTGTAATGACTTTGCCCAACAATTGTAATGACTTTGCCCAACAATTGTAATGACTTTGCCAACCAAAGTTAATCAATAATCCGACCTCTAAAAATGACTTTGCCCAACAATTGTAATGACTTTGCCCAACAATTGTAATGACTTTGCCCAACAATTGTAATGACTTTGCCCAACAATTGTAATGACCTTGCCCAACAATTGTAATGACTTTGCCCAACAATTGTAATGACTTTGCCCAACAATTGTAATGACTTTGCCAACCAAAGTTAATCAATAATCCGACCTCTAAAAATGACTTTGCCCAACAATTGTAATGACTTTGCCCAACAATTGTAATGACTTTGCCCAACAATTGTAATGACTTTTCCCGACAATTGTAATGACTTTGCCCAACAATTGTAATGACTTTGCCCAACAATTGTAATGACTTTGCCCAACAATTGTAATGACTTTGCCCAACAATTGTAATGTTCTTGCCCAACAATTGTAATGACTTTGCCCAACAATTGTAATGACTCTGCCCAACAATTGTAATGACTTTGCCAACCAAAGTTAATCAATAATCCTTCCTCTAAAAATGACTTTGCCCAACAATTGTAATGACTTTGCCCAACAATTATAATGAGTTTGCCCAACAATTGTAATGACTTTGCCCAACAATTGTAATGACTTTGCCCAACAAGTGTAATGACTTTGCCAACCACTGTTAATCACTTATCCGACCTCTAAAAATGACTTTGCTCAACAATTTTAATGACTTTAACCAACAATTGTAATGACTTTGCCCAACAATTGTAATGACTCTGCCCAATCAATTGTAATGACTTTGCCAGCCACTGGTAATGACTTATCCTACCTCTAAAAATAACTTTGCTCAACAATTGTAATACTTTTGACAACCACTGTTAATCAATAATCCGACCTCTAAATATGACTTTGCCCAACAATTGAAATGACTTTGCCCAACAATTGTAATGACTTTTCCCAACAATTGTAATGACTCTGCCCAATCAATTGTAATGACTTTGCCAACCACTGGTAATGACTTAACCAACCACTGTAAATCACTTATCCGACCTCTAAAAATAACTTTGCCCAACAATTGTAATACTTTTGACAACCACTATTAATCAATAATCCGACCTCTAAAAATGACTTTGCCCAACAATTGTAATGACTTTGCCCAACAATTGTGATGACTTTGCCCAACAATTGTAATGACTTTGCCAACCACTGTTAATCAATAATCCGACCTCTAAAAATGACTTTACCCAACAATTGTAATGACTTTGCCCAACAATTGTAATGACTTTGCCCAACAATTGTAATAACTTTGCCCAACAAGTGTAATGACTTTGCCAACCACTGTTAATCACTTATCCGACCTCTAAAAATGACTTTGCTCAACAATTTTAATGACTTTAACCAACAATTGTAATGACTTTGCCCAACAATTGTAATGACTCTGCCCAATCAATTGTAATGACTTTGCCAACCACTGGTAATGACTTTACCAACCACTGTTAATCACTTATCCTACCTCTAAAAATAACTTTGCCCAACAATTGTAATACTTTTGACAACCACTCTTAATCAATAATCCGACCTCTAAATATGACTTTGCCCAACAATTGTAATGACTTTTCCCAACAATTGTAATGACTCTGCCCAATCAATTGTAATGACTTTGCCAACCACTGGTAATGACTTAACCAACCACTGTAAATCACTTATCCGACCTCTAAAAATAACTTTGCCCAACAATTGTAATACTTTTGACAACCACTATTAATCAATAATCCGACCTCTAAAAATGACTTTGCCCAACAATTGTAATGACTTTGCCCAACAATTGTGATGACTTTGCCCAACAATTGTAATGACTTTGCCAACCACTGTTAATCAATAATCCGACCTCTAAAAATGACTTTACCCAACAATTGTAATGACTTTGCCCAACAATTGTAATGACTTTGCCCAACAATTGTAATAACTTTGCCCAACAAGTGTAATGACTTTGCCAACCACTGTTAATCACTTATCCGACCTCTAAAAATGACTTTGCTCAACAATTTTAATGACTTTAACCAACAATTGTAATGACTTTGCCCAACAATTGTAATGACTCTGCCCAATCAATTGTAATGACTTTGCCAACCACTGGTAATGACTTTACCAACCACTGTTAATCACTTATCCTACCTCTAAAAATAACTTTGCCCAACAATTGAAATACTTTTGACAACCACTCTTAATCAATAATCCGACCTCTAAATATGACTTTGCCCAACAATTGTAATGACTTTTCCCAACAATTAAAATGACTTTGCCCAACAATTATAATGACTTTGCCAACCACTGTTAATCACTTATCCGACCTCTAAAAATGACTTTGCCCAACAATTGTAATGACTTTTCCCAACAATTGTAATGACTCTGCCCAATCAATTGTAATGACTTTGCGAACCACTGGTAATGACTTTACCAACCACTGTAAATCACTTATCCGACCTCTAAAAATAACTTTTCCCAACAATTGTAATACTTTTGACAACCACTATTAATCAATAATCCGACCTCTAAAAATGACTTTGCCCAACAATTGTAATGACTTTGCCCAACAATTGTGATGACTTTGCCCAACAATTGTAATGACTTTGCCAACCACTGTTAATCAATAATCCAACCTCTAAAAATGACTTTACCCAACAATTGTAATGACTTTGCCAACAATTGTAATGACTTTGCCCAACAATTGAAATGACTTTGCCAACCACTGTTAATCACTTATCCGACCTCTAAAAATGACTTTGCTCAACAATTGTAATGACTTTGCCCAACAATTGTAATGACTTTGCCCAACAATTGTAATGACTTTGCCCAACAATTGTAATGACTTAGCCCAACAATTGTAATGACTTTGCCCAACAATTGTAATGACTTTGCCCAACAATTGTAATGACTTTGCCCAACAATTGTAATGACTTTGCCAACCACTGGTAATGACTTTACCAACCACTGTTAATGACTTATCCTACCTCTAAAAATAACTTTGCCCAACAATTGTAATACTTTTGACAACCACTGTTAATCAATAATCCGACCTCTAAATATGACTTTGCCCAACAATTGTAATGACTTTGCCCAACAATTGAAATGACTTTGCCCAACAATTGTAATGACTTTGCCAACCACTGTTAATCACTTATCCGACCTCTAAAAATGACTTTGCCCAACAATTGTAATGACTTTTCCCAACAATTGAAATGACTCTGCCCAATCAATTGTAATGACTTTGCCAACCACTGGTAATGACTTTACCAACCACTGTAAATCACTTATCCGACCTCTAAAAATAACTTTGCCCAACAATTGCAATACTTTTGACAACCACTATTAATCAATAATCCGACCCCTAAAAATGACTTTGCCCAACAATTGTAATGACTTTGCCCAACAAATGTGATGACTTTGCCCAACAATTGTAATGACTTTGCCAACCACTGTTAATCAATAATCCGACCTCTAAAAATGACTTTACCCAACAATTGTAATGACTTTGCCCAACAATTGTAATGACTTTGCCCAACAATTGTAATGACTTTGCCAACCACTGATAATCACTTATCCGACCTCTAAAAATGACTTTGCTCAACAATTGTAATGACTTTGCCCACTATTGTAATGACTTTGCCCAACAATTGTAATGAATTTGCCCAACAATTGTAATGACTTTACCCAACAATTGTAATGACTCTGCCCAATCAATTGTAATGACTTTGCCAACCACTGGTAATGACTTTACCAACCACTGTTAATCACTTATCCTACCTCTAAAAATAACTTTGCCCAACAATTGTAATACTTTTGACAACCACTGTTAATCAATAATCCGCTCTCTAAAAATGACTTTGCTCAACAATTTTAATGACTTTGCCCAACAATTGTAATGACTTTGCCCAACAATTGTAATGACTTTGCCCAACAATTGTAATGACTTTGCCCAACAATTGTAATGACTCTGCCCGATCAATTGTAATGACTTTATCAATCACTGTTAATCACTTATCCGACCTCTAAAAAAAACTTTGCCCAACAATTGTAATACTTTTGCCAACCACTGTTAATCAATAATCCGACCTCTAAAAATGACTTTGCCCAACAATTGTAATGACTTTGCCAAGCACTGGTAATGACTTTACCAACAACTGTTAATCACTTATCCGACCTCTAAAAATAACTTTGCCCAACAATTGTAATACTTTTGCCAACCACTGTTAATCAATAATCCGACCTCTAAAAATAACTTTACCCAACAATTGTAATGACTTTGCCCAACAATTGTAATGACTTTGCCCAACAATTGTGATGACTTTGCCCAACAATTGTAATGACTTTGCCAACCACTGTTAATAACTCTTCCGCTCTCTAAAAATGACTTTGCTCAACAATTTTAATGACTTTGCCCAACAATTGTAATGACTTTGCCCAACAATTGAAATGACTTTGCCCAACAATTGTAATGACTTTGCCCAACAATTGTAATGACTCTGCCCGATCAATTGTAATGACTTTGCCAACCACTGGTTATGACTTTACCAACAACTGTTAATCACTTATCCGACCTCTAAAAATAACTTTGCCCAACAATTGTAATACTTTTGCCAACCACTGTTAATCAATAATCCGACCTCTAAAAATGACTTTACTCAACAATTGTAATGACTTTGCCCAACAATTGAAATGACTTTGCCCAACAATTGTAATGACTTTGCAAACCACTGTTAATCACTTATCCGACCTCTAAAAATGACTTTGCCCAACAATTGTAATGACTTTGCCCAACAATTGTAATGACTTTGCCCAACAATTGTAATGACTTTGCCAACCACTGATAATCACTTATCCGACCTCTAAAAATGACTTTGCTCAACAATTGTAATGACTTTGCCCACTATTGTAATGACTTTGCCCAACAATTGTAATGAATTTGCCCAACAATTGTAATGACTTTGCCCAACAATTGTAATGACTCTGCCCAATCAATTGTAATGACTTTGCCAACCACTGGTAATGACTTTACCAACCACTGTTAATCACTTATCCTACCTCTAAAAATAACTTTGCCCAACAATTGTAATACTTTTGACAACCACTGTTAATCAATAATCCGACCTCTAAAAATGACTTTGCCCAACAATTGTAATGACTTTGCCCAACAATTGTGATGACTTTGCCCAACAATTGTAATGACTTTGCCAACCACTGTTAATAACTCTTCCGCTCTCTAAAAATGACTTTGCTCAACAATTTTAATGACTTTGCCCAACAATTGTAATGACTTTGCCCAACAATTGTAATGACTTTGCCCAACAATTGTAATGACTTTGCCCAACAATTGTAATGACTCTGCCCGATCAATTGTAATGACTTTATCAATCACTGTTAATCACTTATCCGACCTCTAAAAAAAAACTTTGCCCAACAATTGTAATACTTTTGCCAACCACTGTTAATCAATAATCCGACCTCTAAAAATGACTTTGCCCAACAATTGTAATGACTTTGCCAAGCACTGGTAATGACTTTACCAACAACTGTTAATCACTTATCCGACCTCTAAAAATAACTTTGCCCAACAATTGTAATACTTTTGCCAACCACTTTTAATCAATAATCCGACCTCTAAAAATAACTTTACCCAACAATTGTAATGACTTTGCCCAACAATTGTAATGACTTTGCCCAACAATTGTAATGACTTTGCCAACCACTGTTAATCACTTATCCGACCTCTAAAAATGACTTTGCTTAACAATTGTAATGACTTTGCCCAACAATTGAATTGACTTTGTCCAACAATTGTAATGACTTTGCCAAACAATTGTAAGGACTTTGCCCAACAATTGAAATGACTTTGCCCAACAATTGTAATGACTTGGCCCAATCAATTGTAATGACTTTACCAACCACTGGTAATGACTTAACCAATCACTGTTAATCACTTATCCGACCTCTAAAAATAACTTTGCCCAACAATTGTAATTCTTTTGCCAACCACTGTTAATCAATAATCCGACCTCCAAAAATGACTTTGCCCAACAATTGTAATGACTTTACCAACAATTGTAATGACTTTGCCCAACAATTGTAATGACTTTGCCCAACAATTGTAATGACTTTGCCCAACAATTGTAATGACTCTGCCCGATCAATTGTAATGACTTTACCAACCACTGTTAATCACTTATCCTACCTCTAAAAATAACTTTGCCCAACAATTGTAATACTTTTGACAACCACTGTTAATCAATAATCCGACCTCTAAAAATGACTTTGCCCAACAATTGTAATGACTTTGCCCAACAATTGTGATGACTTTGCCCAACAATTGTAATGACTTTGCCAACCACTGTTAATAACTCTTCCGCTCTCTAAAAATGACTTTGCTCAACAATTTTAATGACTTTGCCCAACAATTGTAATGACTTTGCCCAACAATTGTAATGACTTTGCCCAACAATTGTAATGACTTTGCCCAACAATTGTAATGACTCTGCCCGATCAATTGTAATGACTTTATCAATCACTGTTAATCACTTATCCGACCTCTAAAAAAAACTTTGCCCAACAATTGTAATACTTTTGCCAACCACTGTTAATCAATAATCCGACCTCTAAAAATGACTTTGCCCAACAATTGTAATGACTTTGCCAAGCACTGGTAATGACTTTACCAACAACTGTTAATCACTTATCCGACCTCTAAAAATAACTTTGCCCAACAATTGTAATACTTTTGCCAACCACTTTTAATCAATAATCCGACCTCTAAAAATAACTTTACCCAACAATTGTAATGACTTTGCCCAACAATTGTAATGACTTTGCCCAACAATTGTAATGACTTTGCCAACCACTGTTAATCACTTATCCGACCTCTAAAAATGACTTTGCTTAACAATTGTAATGACTTTGCCCAACAATTGTAATGACTTTGTCCAACAATTGTAATGACTTTGCCCAACAATTGTAAGGACTTTGCCCAACAATTGAAATGACTTTGCCCAACAATTGTAATGACTTGGCCCAATCAATTGTAATGACTTTGCCAACCACTGGTAATGACTTAACCAATCACTGTTAATCACTTATCCGACCTCTAAAAATAACTTTGCCCAACAATTGTAATTCTTTTGCCAACCACTGTTAATCAATAATCCGACCTCCAAAAATGACTTTGCCCAACAATTGTAATGACTTTACCAACCACTGTTAATCACTTATCCAACCTCTAAAAATGACTTTGCTTAACAATTGTAATGACTTTGCCCAACAATTGTAATGACTTTGCCGAACAATTGTAATGACTTTGCCCAACAATTGTAATGACTCTGCCCAACAATTGAAATGACTTTGCCCAACAATTGTAATGACTTTGCCCAATCAATTGTAATGACTTTGCCAACCACTGGTAATGACTTAACCAATCAATGTTAATCACTTATCCGACCTCTAAAAATAACTTTGCCCAACAATTGTTATTCTTTTGCCAACCACTGTTAATCAATAATCCGACCTCCAAAAATTACTTTGCCCAACAATTGTAATGACTTTGCCAACCACAGGTAATGACTTTACCAACAACTGTTAATCACTTATCCGATCTCTAAAAATAACTTTGCCCAACAATTGTAATACTTTTGCCAACCACTGTTAATCAATAATCCGACCTCTAAAAATGACTTTACCCAACAATTGTAATGACTTTGCCCAACAATTGTAATGACTTTGCCCAACAATTGTAATGACTTTGCCAAACACTGTTAATCACTTATCCGACCTCTAAAAATGACTTTGCTCAACAATTGTAATGACTTTGCCCAACAATTGTAATGACTTTGCCAACCACTGGTTATGACTTTACCAACAACTGTTAATCACTTATCCGACCTCTAAAAATAACTTTGCCCAACAATTGTAATACTTTTGCCAACCACTGTTAATCAATAATCCGACCTCTAAAAATGACTTTACTCAATAATTGTAATGACTTTGCCCAACAATTGAAATGACTTTGCCCAACAATTGTAATGACTTTGCAAACCACTGTTAATCACTTATCCGACCTCTAAAAATGACTTTGCCCAACAATTGTAATGACTTTGCCCAATCAATTGTAATGACTTTGCCAACCTCTGGTAATGACTTCACCAATCACTGTTAATCACTTATCCGACCTCTAAAAATAACTTTGCCCAACAATTGTAATACTTTTGCCAACCACTGTTAATCAATAATCCGACCTCTAAAAATGACTTTGCCCAACAATTGTAATGACTTTGCCAACCACTGGTAATGACTTTAGCAACAACTGTTAATCACTTATCCGACCTCTAAAAATAACTTTGCCCAAAAATTGTAATACTTTTGCCAACCACTGTTAATCAATAATCCGACCTCCAAAAATGACTTTACCCAACAATTGTAATGACTTTGCCCAACAATTGTAATGACTTTGCCCAACAATTGAAATGAGATTGCCCAACAATTGTAATGACTTTGCCAAATCAATTGTAATACATTTGCCAACCACTGGTAATGACTTAACCAATCACTGTTAATCACTTATCCGACCTCTAAAAATAACTTTGCCCAACAATTGTAATTCTTTTGCCAACCACTGTTAATCAATAATCCGACCTCCAAAAATGACTTTGCCCAACAATTGTAATGACTTTACCAACCACTGTTAATCACTTATCCAACCTCTAAAAATGACTTTGCTTAACAATTGTAATGACTTTGCCCAACAATTGTAATGACTTTGCCCAACAATTGTAATGACTTTGCCGAACAATTGTAATGACTTTGCCCAACAATTGTAATGACTCTGCCCAACAATTGAAATGACTTTGCCCAACAATTGTAATGACTTTGCCCAATCAATTGTAATGACTTTGCCAACCACTGGTAATGACTTAACCAATCAATGTTAATCACTTATCCGACCTCTAAAAATAACTTTGCCCAACAATTGTTATTCTTTTGCCAACCACTGTTAATCAATAATCCGACCTCCAAAAATTACTTTGCCCAACAATTGTAATGACTTTGCCAACCACAGGTAATGACTTTACCAACAACTGTTAATCACTTATCCGATCTCTAAAAATAACTTTGCCCAACAATTGTAATACTTTTGCCAACCACTGTTAATCAATAATCCGACCTCTAAAAATGACTTTACCCAACAATTGTAATGACTTTGCCCAACAATTGTAATGACTTTGCCCAACAATTGTAATGACTTTGCCAAACACTGTTAATCACTTATCCGACCTCTAAAAATGACTTTGCTCAACAATTGTAATGACTTTGCCAAAACAATTGTAATGACTTTGCCAACCACTGGTTATGACTTTACCAACAACTGTTAATCACTTATCCGACCTCTAAAAATAACTTTGCCCAACAATTGTAATACTTTTGCCAACCACTGTTAATCAATAATCCGACCTCTAAAAATGACTTTACTCAACAATTGTAATGACTTTGCCCAACAATTGAAATGACTTTGCCCAACAATTGTAATGACTTTGCAAACCACTGTTAATCACTTATCCGACCTCTAAAAATGACTTTGCCCAACAATTGTAATGACTTTGCCCAATCAATTGTAATGACTTTGCCAACTTCTGGTAATGACTTCACCAATCACTGTTAATCACTTATCCGACCTCTAAAAATAACTTTGCCCAACAATTGTAATACTTTTGCCAACCACTGTTAATCAATAATCCGACCTCTAAAAATGACTTTGCCCAACAATTGTAATGACTTTGCCAACCACTGGTAATGACTTTAGCAACAACTGTTAATCACTTATCCGACCTCTAAAAATAACTTAGCCCAACAATTGTAATACATTTGCCAACCATTGTTAATCAATAATCCGACCTCTAAAAATGACTTTACCCAACAATTGTAATGACTTTGCTCAACAATAGTAATGACTTTGCCAACCACTGTTAATCACTTATCCCACCTCTAAAAATGACTTTGCCCAAAAATTGTAATACTTTTGCCAACCACTGTTAATCAATAATCCGACCTCCAAAAATGACTTTACCCAACAATTGTAATGACTTTGCCCAACAATTGTAATGACTTTGCCCAACAATTGAAATGAGATTGCCCAACAATTGTAATGACTTTGCCAAATCAATTGTAATACATTTGCCAACCACTGTTAATCAATAATCCGACCTCTAAAAATGACTTTACCCAACAATTGTAATGACTATGCTTAACAATAGTAATGACTTTGCCAACCACTGTTAATCACTCATCCTACCTCTAAAAATAACTTTGCCCAACAATTGTAATACTTTTGCCAACCAATGTTAATCAATAATCCGACCTCTAAAAATGACTTTGCCCAACAATTGTAATTACCTTGCCCAACAAGTGTAATGACTTTGCCAACCACTGTTAATCACTTATCCGACCTCTAAAAATGACTTTGCTCAACAATTTTAATGACTTTGCCCAACAATTGTAATGACTTTGCCCAACAATTGTAATGACTCTGCCCAATCAATTGTAATGACTTTGCCAACCACTGGTAATGACTTTACCAACCACTGTTAATCACTTATCCTACCTCTAAAAATAACTTTGCCCAACAATTGTAATACTTTTGACAACCACTGTTAATCAATAATCCGAACTCTAAAAATGACTTTGCCCAACAATTGTAATGACTTTGCCCAACAATTGTGATGACTTTGCCCAACAATTGTAATGACTTTGCCAACCACTGTTAATAACTCTTCCGCTCTCTAAAAATGACTTTGCTCAACAATTTTAATGACTTTGCCCAACAATTGTAATGACTTTGCCCAACAATTGTAATGACTTTGCCCAACAATAGTAATGACTTTGCCAACCACTGTTAATCACTCATCCTACCTCTAAAAATAACTTTGCCCAACAATTGTAATACTTTTGCCAACCAATGTTAATCAATAATCCGACCTCTAAAAATGACTTTGCCCAACAATTGTAATTACCTTGCCCAACAAGTGTAATGACTTTGCCAACCACTGTTAATCACTTATCCGACCTCTAAAAATGACTTTGCTCAACAATTTTAATGACTTTGCCCAACAATTGTAATGACTTTGCCCAACAATTGTAATGACTCTGCCCAATCAATTGTAATGACTTTGCCAACCACTGGTAATGACTTTACCAACCACTGTTAATCACTTATCCTACCTCTAAAAATAACTTTGCCCAACAATTGTAATACTTTTGACAACCACTGTTAATCAATAATCCGACCTCTAAAAATGACTTTGCCCAACAATTGTAATGACTTTGCCCAACAATTGTGATGACTTTGCCCAACAATTGTAATGACTTTGCCAACCACTGTTAATAACTCTTCCGCTCTCTAAAAATGACTTTGCTCAACAATTTTAATGACTTTGCCCAACAATTGTAATGACTTTGCCCAACAATTGTAATGACTTTGCCCAACAATTGTAATGACTTTGCCCAACAATTGTAATGACATTGCCCAACAATTGTAATGACTCTGCCCAATCAATTGTAATGACTTTATCAATCACTGTTAATCACTTATCCGACCTCTAAAAAAAACTTTGCCCAACAATTGTAATACTTTTGCCAACCACTGTTAATCAATAATCCGACCTCTAAAAATGACTTTGCCCAACAATTGTAATTACTTTGCCAACCACTGGTAATGACTTTACCAACAACTGTTAATCACTTATCCGACCTCTAAAAATAACTTTGCCCAACAATTGTAATACTTTTGCCAACCACTGTTAATCAATAATCCGACCTCTTAAAATAACTTTACCCAACAATTGTAATGACTTTGCCCAACAATTGTAATGACTTTGCCCAACAATTGTAATGACTTTGCCAACCACTGTTAATCACTTATCCGACCTCTAAAAATGACTTTGCTTAACAATTGTAATGACTTTGCCCAACAATTGTAATTACTTTGCCCAACAATTGTAATGACTTTGCCCAACAATTATAATGACTTTGCCCAACAATTGTAATGACTTTGCCCAACAATTGAAATGACTTTGCCCAACAATTGTAATGACTTTGCCCAATCAATTGTAATGACTTTGCCAACCACTGGTAATGACTTAACCAATCACTGTTAATCACTTATCCGACCTCTAAAAATAACTTTGCCCAACAATTGTAATTCTTTTGCCAACCACTGTTAATCAATAATCCGACCTCCAAAAATGACTTTGCCCAACAATTGTAATGACTTTGCCAACCACAGGTAATGACTTTACCAACCACTGTTAATCACTTATCCAACCTCTAAAAATGACTTTGCTTAACAATTGTAATGACTTTGCCCAACAATTGTAATGACTTTGCCCAACAATTGTAATGACTTTGCCCAACAATTGTAATGACTTTGCCCAACAATTGTAATGACTTTGCCAAACAATTGAAATGACTTTGCCCAACAATTGTAATGACTTTGCCCGATCAATTGTAATGACTTTGCCAACCACTGGTAATGACTTAACCAATCAATATTAATCACTTATCCGACCTCTAAAAATAACTTTGCCCAACAATTGTTATTCTTTTGCCAACCACTGTTAATCAATAATCCGACCTCCAAAAATTACTTTGCCCAACAATTGTAATGACTTTGCCAACCACAGGTAATGACTTTACCAACAACTGTTAATCACTTATCCGATCTCTAAAAATAACTTTGCCCAACAATTGTAATACTTTTGCCAACCACTGTTAATCAATAATCCGACCTCTAAAAATTACTTTACCCAACAATTGTAATGACTTTGCCCAACAATTGTAATGACTTTGCCAAATCAATTGTAATACATTTGCCAACCACTGTTAATCAATAATCCGACCTCTAAAAATGACTTTACCCAACAATTTTAATGACTTTGCTTAACAATAGTAATGACTTTGCCAACCACTGTTAATCACTCATCCGACCTCTAAAAATAACTTTGCCCAACAATTGTAATACTTTTGCCAACCAATGTTAATCAATAATCCGACCTCTAAAAATGACTTTGCCCAACAATTGTAATTACCTTGCCCAACAATTGTAATGACTTTGCCAAACACTGTTAATCACTTATCCGACCTCTAAAAATGACTTTGCTCAACAATTGTAATGACTTTGCCCAACAATTGTAATGACTTTGCCAACCACTGGTTATGACTTTACCAACAACTGTTAATCACTTATCCGACCTCTAAAAATAACTTTGCCCAACAATTGTAATACTTTTGCCAACCACTGTTAATCAATAATCCGACCTCTAAAAATGACTTTACTCAACAATTGTAATGACTTTGCCCAACAATTGAAATGACTTTGCCCAACAATTGTAATGACTTTGCAAACCACTGTTAATCACTTATCCGACCTCTAAAAATGACTTTGCCCAACAATTGTAATGACTTTGCCCAATCAATTGTAATGACTTTGCCAACCTCTGGTAATGACTTCACCAATCACTGTTAATCACTTATCCGACCTCTAAAAATAACTTTGCCCAACAATTGTAATACTTTTGCCAACCACTGTTAATCAATAATCCGACCTCTAAAAATGACTTTGCCCAACAATTGTAATGACTTTGCCAACCACTGGTAATGACTTTAGCAAAAACTGTTAATCACTTATCCGACCTCTAAAAATAACACAGCCCAACAATTGTAATACATTTGCCAACCATTGTTAATCAATAATCCGACCTCTAAAAATGACTTTACCCAACAATTGTAATGACTTTGCTCAACAATAGTAATGACTTTGCCAACCACTGTTAATCACTTATCCCACCTCTAAAAATGACTTTGCCCAAAAATTGTAATACTTTTGCCAACCACTGTTAATCAATAATCCGACCTCCAAAAATGACTTTACCCAACAATTGTAATGACTTTGCCCAACAATTGTAATGACTTTGCCCAACAATTGAAATGAGATTGCCCAACAATTGTAATGACTTTGCCAAATCAATTGTAATACATTTGCCAACCACTGTTAATCAATAATCCGACCTCTAAAAATGACTTTACCCAACAATTGTAATGACTTTGCTTAACAATAGTAATGACTTTGCCAACCACTGTTAATCACTCATCCTACCTCTAAAAATAACTTTGCCCAACAATTGTAATACTTTTGCCAACCAATGTTAATCAATAATCCGACCTCTAAAAATGACTTTGCCCAACAATTGTAATTACCTTGCCCAACAAGTGTAATGACTTTGACAACCACTGTTAATCACTTATCCGACCTCTTAAAATGACTTTGCTCAACAATTTTAATGACTTTGCCCAACAATTGTAATGACTTTGCCCAACAATTGTAATGACTCTGCCCAATCAATTGTAATGACTTTGCCAACCACTGGTAATGACTTTACCAACCACTGTTAATCACTTATCCTACCTCTAAAAATAACTTTGCCCAACAATTGTAATACTTTTGATAACCACTGTTAATCAATAATCCGACCTCTAAAAATGACTTTGCCCAACAATTGAAATGACTTTGCCCAACAATTGTGATGACTTTGCCAAACAATTGTAATGACTTTGCCAACCACTGTTAATAACTCTTCCGCTCTCTAAAAATGACTTTGCTCAACAATTTTAATGACTTTGCCCAACAATTGTAATGACTTTGCCCAACAATTGTAATGACTTTGCCCAACAATTGTAATGACTTTGCCCAACAATTGTAATGACATTGCCCAACAATTGTAATGACTCTGCCCAATCAATTGTAATGACTTTATCAATCACTGTTAATCACTTATCCGACCTCTAAAAAAAACTTTGCCCAACAATTGTAATACTTTTGCCAACCACTGTTAATCAATAATCCGACCTCTAAAAATGACTTTGCCCAACAATTGTAATTACTTTGCCAACCACTGGTAATGACTTTACCAACAACTGTTAATCACTTATCCGACCTCTAAAAATAACTTTGCCCAACAATTGTAATACTTTTGCCAACCACTGTTAATCAATAATCCGACCTCTTAAAATAACTTTACCCAACAATTGTAATGACTTTGCCCAACAATTGTAATGACTTTGCCCAACAATTGTAATGACTTTGCCAACCACTGTTAATCACTTATCCGACCTCTAAAAATGACTTTGCTTAACAATTGTAATGACTTTGCCCAACAATTGTAATGACTTTGCCCAACAATTGTAATGACTTTGCCCAACAATTATAATGACTTTGCCCAACAATTGTAATGACTTTGCCCAACAATTGAAAAGACTTTGCCCAACAATTGTAATGACTTTGCCCAATCAATTGTAATGACTTTGCCAACCACTGGTAATGACTTAACCAATCACTGTTAATCACTTATCCGACCTCTAAAAATAACTTTGCCCAACAATTGTAATTCTTTTGCCAACCACTGTTAATCAATAATCCGACCTCCAAAAATGACTTTGCCCAACAATTGTAATGACTTTGCCAACCACAGGTAATGACTTTACCAACCACTGTTAATCACTTATCCAACCTCTAAAAATGACTTTGCTTAACAATTGTAATGACTTTGCCCAACAATTGTAATGACTTTGCCCAACAATTGTAATGACTTTGCCCAACAATTGTAATGACTTTGCCCAACAATTGTAATGACTCTGCCCAATCAATTGTAATGACTTTATCAATCACTGTTAATCACTTATCCGACCTCTAAAAAAAACTTTGCCCAACAATTGTAATACTTTTGCCAACCACTGTTAATCAATAATCCGACCTCTAAAAATGACTTTGCCCAACAATTGTAATTACTTTGCCAACCACTGGTAATGACTTTACCAACAACTGTTAATCACTTATCCGACCTCTAAAAATAACTTTGCCCAACAATTGTAATACTTTTGCCAACCACTGTTAATCAATAATCCGACCTCTAAAAATAACTTTACCCAACAATTGCAATGACTTTGCCCAACAATTGTAATGACTTTGCCCAACAATTGTAATGACTTTGCCCAACAATTGTAATGACTTTGCCAACCACTGTTAATCACTTATCCGAACTCTAAAAATAACTTTACCCAACAATTGCAATGACTTTGCTTAACAATTGTAATGACTTTGCCCAACAATTGTAATGACTTTGCCCAACAATTGTAATGACTTTGCCCAACAATTGTAATGACTTTGCCCAACAATTGTAATGACTTTGCCCAACAATTGAAATGACTTTGCCCAACAATTGTAATGACTTTGCCCAATCAATTGTAATAACTTTGCAAACCACTGGTAATGACTTAACCAATCACTGTTAATCACTTATCCGACCTCTAAAAATAACTTTGCCCAACAATTGTAATTCTTTTGCCAACCACTGTTAATCAATAATCCGACCTCCAAAAATGACTTTGCCCAACAATTGTAATGACTTTACCAACCACTGTTAATCACTTATCCAACCTCTAAAAATGACTTTGCTTAACAATTGTAATGACTTTGCCCAACAATTGTAATGATTTTGCCCAACAATTGTAATGACTTTGCCCAACAATTGTAATGACTTTGCCCAACAATTGTAATGACTTTGCCCAACAATTGTAATGACTTTGCCCAACAATTGTAATGACTTTGCCCAACAATTGTAATGACTTTGCCAAACAATTGAAATGACTTTGCCCAACAATTGTAATGACTTTGCCCGATCAATTGTAATGACTTTGCCAACCACTGGTAATGACTTAACCAATCAATGTTAATCACTTATCCGACCTCTAAAAATAACTTTGCCCAACAATTGTAATTCTTTTGCCAACCACTGTTAATCAATAATCCGACCTCCAAAAATTACTTTGCCCAACAATTGTAATGACTTTGCCAACCACAGGTAATGACTTTACCAACAACTGTTAATCACTTATCCGATCTCTAAAAATAACTTTGCCCAACAATTGTAATACTTTTGCCAACCACTGTTTATCAATAATCCGACCTCTAAAAATGACTTTACCCAACAATTGTAATGACTTTGCCCAACAATTGTAATGACTTTGCCAAATCAATTGTAATACATTTGCCAACCACTGTTAATCAATAATCCGACCTCTAAAAATGACTTTACCCAACAATTTTAATGACTTTGCTTAACAATAGTAATGACTTTGCCAACCACTGTTAATCACTCATCCGACCTCTAAAAATAACTTTGCCCAACAATTGTAATACTTTTGCCAACCAATGTTAATCAATAATCCGACCTCTAAAAATGACTTTGCCCATCAATTGTAATTACCTTGCCCAACAAGTGTAATGACTTTGCCAACCACTGTTAATCACTTATCCGACCTCTAAAAATGACTTTGCTCAACAATTTTAATGACTTTGCCCAACAATTGTAATGACTTTGCCCAACAATTGTAATGACTCTGCCCAATCAATTGTAATGACTTTGCCAACCACTGGTAATGACTTTACCAACCACTGTTAATCACTTATCCTACCTCTAAAAATAACTTTGCCCAACAATTGTAATACTTTTGACAACCACTGTTAATCAATAATCCGACCTCTAAAAATGACTTTGCCCAACAATTGTAATGACTTTGCCCAACAATTGTGATGACTTTGCCAACCACTGTTAATAACTCTTCCGCTCTCTAAAAATAACTTTACCCAACAATTGCAATGACTTTGCTTAACAATTGTAATGACTTTGCCCAACAATTGTAATGACTTTGCCCAACAATTGTAATGACTTTGCCCAACAATTGTAATGACTTTGCCCAACAATTGTAATGACTTTGCCCAACAATTGAAATGACTTTGCCCAACAATTGTAATGACTTTGCCCGATCAATTGTAATGACTTTGCCAACCACTGGTAATGACTTAACCAATCAATGTTAATCACTTATCCGACCTCTAAAAATAACTTTGCCCAACAATTGTAATTCTTTTGCCAACCACTGTTAATCAATAATCCGACCTCCAAAAATTACTTTGCCCAACAATTGTAATGACTTTGCCAACCACAGGTAATGACTTTACCAACAACTGTTAATCACTTATCCGATCTCTAAAAATAACTTTGCCCAACAATTGTAATACTTTTGCCAACCACTGTTAATCAATAATCCGACCTCTAAAAATGACTTTACCCAACAATTGTAATGACTTTGCCCAACAATTGTAATGACTTTGCCCAACAATTGTAATGACTTTGCCAAACACTGTTAATCACTTATCCGACCTCTAAAAATGACTTTGCTCAACAATTGTAATACTTTTGCCAACCACTGTTAATCAATAATCCGACCTCTAAAAATGACTTTACTCAACAATTGTAATGACTTTGCCCAACAATTGTAATGACTTTGCCCAACAATTGTAATGACTTTGCAAACCACTGTTAATCACTTATCCGACCTCTAAAAATGACTTTGCCCGACAATTGTAATGACTTTGCCCAATCAATTGTAATGACTTTGCCAACCTCTGGTAATGACTTCACCAATCACTGTTAATCACTTATCCGACCTCTAAAAATAACTTTGCCCAACAATTGTAATACTTTTGCCAACCACTGTTAATCAATAATCCGACCTCTAAAAATGGCTTTGCCCAACAATTGTAATGACTTTGCCAACCACTGGTAATGACTTTAGCAACAACTGTTAATCACTTATCCGACCTCTAAAAATAACTTAGCCCAACAATTCTAATACATTTGCCAACCACTGTTAATCAATAATCCGACCACTAAAAATGACTTTACCCAACAATTGTAATGACTTTGCTCAACAATAGTAATGACTTTGCCAACCACTGTAAATCACTTATCCCACCTCTAAAAATGACTTTGCCCAAAAATTGTAATACTTTTGCCAACCACTGTTAATCAATAATCCGACCTCCAAAAATGACTTTACCCAACAATTGTAATGACTTTGCCCAACAATTGTAATGACTTTGCCCAACAATTGAAATGAGATTGCCCAACAATTGTAATGACTTTGCCAAATCAATTGTAATACATTTGCCAACCACTGTTAATCAATAATCCGACCTCTAAAAATGACTTTACCCAACAATTGTAATGACTTTGCTTAACAATAGTAATGACTTTGCCAACCACTGTTAATCACTCATCCGACCTCTAAAAATAACTTTGCCCAACAATTGTAATACTTTTGCCAACCAATGTTAATCAATAATCCGACCTCTAAAAATGACTTTGCCATAAATTGTAATGACTTTGCCAACCACTGGTAATGACTTTACCTACAACTGTTAATCACTTATCCGACCTCTAAAAATAACTTTGCCCAACAATTGTAATACTTTTGCCAACCACTGTTAATCAATAATCCGACCTCTAAAAATGACTATACCCAACAATTGTAATGACTTTGCCTAACAATTGTAATGACTTTCCCCAACAATTGTAATGACTTTGCCCAACAATTGTAATGACTTTGCCCAACAATTGTAATGACTTTACCCAACAATTGAAATGACTTTGCCCAACAATTGTAATGACTTTGCCCAATCAATTGTAATGACTTTGCCCATCAATTGTAATGACTTTGCCCAACAATTGAAGTGACTTTGCCAAACACTTGTAATGACTTTGCCCAACAATTGAAATTACTTTGCCCAACAATTGTAATGACTTTGCCAACCACTGTTAATAACTTATCCGACCTCTAAAAATGACTTTGCTCAACAATTGTAATGACTTTGCCCAACAATTGAAATGACTTTGCCCAACAATTGTAATGACTTTGCCAACAACTGTTTATCAATAATCCGACCTCGAAAAATGACTTTGCCCAACAATTGTAATGACTTTGCCCAACAATTGAAATGACTTTGCCCAACAATTGTAATGACTTTGCCAACAACTGTTTATCAATAATCCGACCTCGAAAAATGACTTTGCCCAATAATTGTAATGACTTTTACCAACAATTGTAATGACTCTGCCTAATCAATTGTAATGACTTTGCCAACCACTGTAAATCACTCATCCGACCTCTAAAAATGACTTTGCTCAAAAATTTTAATGACTTAGCCCAACAATTGTAATGACTTTGCCCAACAATTGTAATGACTTTGCCCAACAATTGTAATGACTTAGCCCAACAATTGTAATGACTTTGCCCAACAATTGTAATGACTTTGCCCAACAATTGCAATGACTTTGCTCAACAATTTTAATGACTTTGCCCAACAATTGTAATGACTTAGCCCAACAATTGTAATGACTTTGCCCAACAATTGTAATGACTTTACCCAACAATTGAAATGACTTTGCCCAACAATTGTAATGACTTTGCCCAATCAATTGTAATGACTTTGCCCATCAATTGTAATGACTTTGCCCAACAATTGAAGTGACTTTGCCAAACACTTGTAATGACTTTGCCCAACAATTGAAATTACTTTGCCCAACAATTGTAATGACTTTGCCAACCACTGTTAATAACTTATCCGACCTCTAAAAATGACTTTGCTCAACAATTGTAATGACTTTGCCCAACAATTGAAATGACTTTGCCCAACAATTGTAATGACTTTGCCAACAACTGTTTATCAATAATCCGACCTCGAAAAATGACTTTGCCCAACAATTGTAATGACTTTGCCCAACAATTGAAATGACTTTGCCCAACAATTGTAATGACTTTGCCAACAACTGTTTATCAATAATCCGACCTCGAAAAATGACTTTGCCCAACAATTGTAATGACTTTTACCAACAATTGTAATGACTCTGCCGAATCAATTGTAATGACTTTGCCAACCACTGTAAATCACTCATCCGACCTCTAAAAATGACTTTGCTCAAAAATTTTAATGACTTAGCCCAACAATTGTAATGACTTTGCCCAACAATTGTAATGACTTTGCCCAACAATTGTAATGACTTAGCCCAACAATTGAAATGACTTTGCCCAACAATTGTAATGACTTTGCCCAACAATTGCAATGACTTTGCTCAACAATTTTAATGTCTTTGCCCAACAATTGTAATGACTTAGCCCAACAATTGTAATGACTTTGCCCAACAATTGTAATGACTTTGCCCAACAATTGCAATGACTTTGCTCAACAATTTTAATGACTTTGCCCAACAATTGTAATGACTTTGCCAACCACTGGTAATGACTTAACCAATCACTGTTAATCACTTATCCGACCTCTAAAAATAACTGTGCCCAACAATTGTAATACTTTTGCCAACCACTGTTAATCAATAATCCGACCTCTAAAAATGACTTTACCCAACAATTGTAATGACTTTGCCAAACAATTGTAATGACTTTGCCCAACAATTGTAATGACTTTGCCAACCACTGTTAATAACTTATCCGCCCTCTAAATATGACTTTGCTCAACAATTGTAATGACTTTGCCCAACAATTGTAATGACTTTGCCCAACAATTGTAATGACATTGCCCAACAATTGTAATGACTTAGCCCAACAATTGTAATGACTTTTCCCAACAATTGTAATGACTTTGCCCAACAATTGTAATGACTTTGCCAACCACTGGTAATGACTTAACCAACAACTGTTTATCAATAATCCGACCTCGAAAAATGACTTTGCCCAACAATTGTAATACTTTTGCCAACCACTGTTAATCAATAATCCGACCTCTAAAAATGACTTTACCCAACAATTGTAATGACTTTGCCCAACAATTGTAATGACTTTGCCCAACAATTGTAATGACTTTGCCAACCACTGTTAATAACTTATCCGACCTCTAAAAATGACTTAGCCCAACAATTGTAATGACTTTGCCCAACAATTGTAATGACATTGCCCAACAATTGTAATGCAGTGCCAACCACTGTTAATAACTTATCCGACCTCTAAAAATGACTTTGCTCAACAATTGTAATGACTTTGCCCAACAATTGTAATGACTTTGCCCAACAATTGTAATGACATTGCCCAACAATTGTAATGACTTTGCTCAACAATTTTAATGACTTTGCCCAACAATTGTAATGACTTTGCCAACCACTGGTAATGACTTAACCAATCACTGTTAATCACTTATCCGACCTCTAAAAATAACTTTGCCCAACAATTGTAATACTTTTGCCAACCACTGTTAATCAATAATCCGACCTCTAAAAATGACTTTACCCAACAATTGTAATGACTTTGCCCAACAATTGTAATGACTTTGCCCAACAATTGTAATGACTTTGCCAACCACTGTTAATAACTTATCCGACCTCTAAAAATGACTTTGCTCAACAATTGTAATGACTTTGCCCAGCAATTGTAATGACTTTGCCCAACAATTGTAATGACATTGCCCAACAATTGTAATGACTTAGCCCAACAATTGTAATGACTTTGCCCAACAATTGTAATGACTTTGCCCAACAATTGTAATGACTTTGCTCAACAATTTTAATGACTTTGCCCAACAATTGTTATGACTTTGCCCAACAATTGTAATAACTTTGCCCAACAATTGTAATACTTTTGACAACCACTGTTAATCAATAATCCGACCTCTAAATATGACTTTGCCCAACAATTGTAATGACTTTGCCAACCACTGTCAATCAATAATCCGACTTCTAAAAATGACTTTACCCAACAATTGTAATGACTTTGCCCAACAATTGTAATGACTTTGCCCAACAATTGTAATGACTTTGCCAACCACTGTTAATGACTTATCCGACCTCTAAAAATAACTTTGACCAACAATTGTAATACTTTTGCCAACCACTGTCAATCAATAATCCGACTTCTAAAAATGACTTTACCCAACAATTGTAATGACTTTGCCCAACAATTGTAATGACTTTGCCCAACAATTGTAATGACTTTGCCAACCACTGTTAATAACTTGTCCGACCTCTAAAAATGACTTTGCTCAACAATTGTAATGACTTTGCCCAACAATTGTAATGACTTTGCCCAACAATTGTAATGACATTGCCCAACAATTGTAATGACTTAGCCCAACAATTGTAATGACTTTGCCCAACAATTGTAATGACTTTGCCCAACAATTGTAATGACTTTGCTCAACAATTTTAATGACTTTGCCCAACAATTGTTATGACTTTGCCCAACAATTGTAATAACTTTGCCCAACAATTGTAATACTTTTGACAACCACTGTTAATCAATAATCCGACCTCTAAATATGACTTTGCCCAACAATTGTAATGACTTTGCCCAACAATTGTAATGACTTTGCCAACCACTGTTAATCACTTATCCGACCTCTAAAAATAACTTTGCCCAACAATTGTAATACTTTTGCCAACCACTGTTAATCAATAATCCGACCTCTAAAAATGACTTTGCCCAACAATTGTAATGACTTTGCCAACCACTGGTAATGACTTTACCAACAACTGTTAATCACTTATCCGACCTCTAAAAATGACTTTGCCCAACAATTGTAATGACTTTGCCAACAACTGGTAATGACTTTACCAACAACTGTTAATCACTTATCCGACATCTAAATATGACTTTGCCCAACAATTGTAATGACTTTGCCAACCACTGTTAATCACTTATCCGACCTCTAAAAATAACTTTGCCCAACAATTGTAATACTTTTGCCAACCACTGTTAATCAATAATCCGACCTCTAAAAATGACTTTGCCCAACAATTGTAATGACTTTGCCAACAACTGGTAATGACTTTACCAACAACTGTTAATCACTTATCCGACATCTAAAAATAACTTAGCCCAACAATTGTAATGACTTTGCCCAACAATTGTAATGACTTTGCCCAACAATTGTAATGACTTTGCTCAACAATTTTAATGACTTTGCCCAACAATTGTTATGACTTTGCCCAACAATTGTAATAACTTTGCCCAACAATTGTAATACTTTTGACAACCACTGGTAATGACTTTACCAACCACTGTAAATCAATTTTCCGACCTCTAAAAATAACTTTGCCCAACAATTGTAATACTTTTGACAACCACTATTAATCAATTATCCGACCTCTAAAAATGACTTTGCCCAACAATTGTAATGACTTTGCCCAACAATTGTAATGACTTTGCCAACCACTGTTAATAACTTATCCGACCTCTAAAAATGACTTTGCTCAACAATTGTAATGACTTTGCCCAACAATTGTAATGACTTTGCCCAACAATTGAAATGACTTTGCCCAACAATTGTAATGACTTTGCCAACAACTGTTTATCAATAATCCGACCTCGAAAAATGACTTTGCCCAACAATTGTAATGACTTTTACCAACAATTGTAATGACTCTGCCGAATCAATTGTAATGACTTTGCCAACCACTGTAAATCACTCATCCGACCTCTAAAAATGACTTTGCTCAAAAATTTTAATGACTTAGCCCAACAATTGTAATGACTTTGCCCAACAATTGTAATGACTTTGCCCAACAATTGTAATGACTTAGCCCAACAATTGTAATGACTTTGCCCAACAATTGTAATGACTTTGCCCAACAATTGCAATGACTTTGCTCAACAATTTTAATGACTTTGCCCAACAATTGTAATGACTTAGCCCAACAATTGTAATGACTTTGCCAACCACTGGTAATGACTTAACCAATCACTGTTAATCACTTATCCGACCTCTAAAAATAACTTTGCCCAACAATTGTAATACTTTCGCCAACCACTGTTAATCAATAATCCGACCTCTAAAAATGACTTTACCCAACAATTGTAATGACTTTGCCAAACAATTGTAATGACTTTGCCCAACAATTGTAATGACTTTGCCAACCACTGTTAATAACTTATCCGACCTCTAAAAATGACTTTGCTCAACAATTGTAATGACTTTGCCCAACAATTGTAATGACTTTGCGCAACAATTGTAATGACATTGCCCAACAATTGTAATGACTTAGCCCAACAATTGTAATGACTTTGCCCAACAATTGTAATGACTTTGCCCAACAATTGTAATGACTTTGCCAACCACTGGTAATGACTTAACCAATCACTGTTAATCACTTATCCGACCTCTAAAAATAACTTTGCCCAACAATTGTAATACTTTTGCCAACCACTGTTAATCAATAATCCGACCTCTAAAAATGACTTTACCCAACAATTGTAATGACTTTGCCCAACAATTGTAATGACTTTGCCCAACAATTGTAATGACTTTGCCAACCACTGTTAATAACTTATCCGACCTCTAAAAATGACTTAGCCCAACAATTGTAATGACTTTGCCCAACAATTGTAATGACTTTGCCCAACAATTGTAATGACTTTGCCAACCACTGTTAATAACTTATCCGACCTCTAAAAATGACTTTGCTCAACAATTGTAATGACTTTGCCCAACAATTGTAATGACTTTGCCCAACAATTGTAATGACATTGCCCAACAATTGTAATGACTTTGCCAACCACTGTTAATAACTTATCCGACCTCTAAAAATGACTTTGCTCAACAATTGTAATGACTTTGCCCAACAATTGTAATGACTTTGCCCAACAATTGTAATGACATTGCCCAACAATTGTAATGACTTTGCTCAACAATTTTAATGACTTTGCCCAACAATTGTAATGACTTTGCCAACCACTGGTAATGACTTAACCAATCACTGTTAATCACTTATCCGACCTCTAAAAATAACTTTGCCCAACAATTGTAATACTTTTGCCAACCACTGTTAATCAATAATCCGACCTCTAAAAATGACTTTACCCAACAATTGTAATGACTTTGCCCAACAATTGTAATGACTTTGCCCAACAATTGTAATGACTTTGCCAACCACTGTTAATAACTTATCCGACCTCTAAAAATGACTTTGCTCAACAATTGTAATGACTTTGCCCAACAATTGTAATGACTTTGCCCAACAATTGTAATGACATTGCCCAACAATTGTAATGACTTAGCCCAACAATTGTAATGACTTTGCCCAACAATTGTAATGACTTTGCCCAACAATTGTAATGACTTTGCTCAACAATTTTAATGACTTTGCCCAACAATTGTTATGACTTTGCCCAACAATTGTAATAACTTTGCCCAACAATTGTAATACTTTTGACAACCACTGTTAATCAATAATCCGACCTCTAAATATGACTTTGCCCAACAATTGTAATGACTTTGCCAACCACTGGTAAAGACTTATCCGACCTCTAAAAATAACTTTGACCAACAATTGTAATACTTTTGCCAACCACTGTCAATCAATAATCCGACCTCTAAAAATGACTTTACCCAACAATTGTAATGACTTTGCCCAACAATTGTAATGACTTTGCCCAACAATTGTAATGACTTTGCCAACCACTGTTAATAACTTGTCCGACCTCTAAAAATGACTTTGCTCAACAATTGTAATGACTTTGCCCAACAATTGTAATGACTTTGCCCAACAATTGTAATGACATTGCCCAACAATTGTAATGACTTAGCCCAACAATTGTAATGACTTTGCCCAACAATTGTAATGACTTTGCCCAACAATTGTAATGACTTTGCTCAACAATTTTAATGACTTTGCCCAACAATTGTTATGACTTTGCCCAACAATTGTAATAACTTTGCCCAACAATTGTAATACTTTTGACAACCACTGTTAATCAATAATCCGACCTCTAAATATGACTTTGCCCAACAATTGTAATGACTTTGCCCAACAATTGTAATGACTTTGCCAACCACCGTTAATCACTTATCCGACCTCTAAAAATAACTTTGCCCAACAATTGTAATACTTTTGCCAACCACTGTTAATCAATAATCCGACCTCTAAAAATGACTTTGCCCAACAATTGTAATGACTTTGCCAACCACTGGTAATGACTTTACCAACAACTGTTAATCACTTATCCGACCTCTAAAAATAACTTTGCCCGACAATTGTAATACTTTTGCCAACCACTGTCAATCAATAATCCGACCTCTAAAAATGACTTTACCCAACAATTGTAATGACTTTTCCCAACAATTGTAATGAATTTGCCCAACGATTGTAATGACTTTGCCAACCACTGTTAATAACTTATCCGACCTCTAAATATGACTTTGCCCAACAATTGTAATGACTTTGCCCAACAATTGTAATGACTTTGCCAACCACTGTTAATCACTTATCCGACCTCTAAAAATAACTTTGCCCAACAATTGTAATACTTTTGCCAACCACTGTTAATCAATAATCCGACCTCTAAAAATGACTTTGCCCAACAATTGTAATGACTTTGCCAACAACTGGTAATGACTTTGCCAACCACTGTTAATAACTTATCCGACCTCTAAAAATGACTTTGCTCAACAATTGTAATGACTTTGCCCAACAATTGTAATGACTTTGCCCAACAATTGTAATGACATTGCCCAACAATTGTAATGACTTAGCCCAACAATTGTAATGACTTTGCCCAACAATTGTAATGACTTTGCCCAACAATTGTAATGACTTTGCTCAACAATTTTAATGACTTTGCCCAACAATTGTTATGACTTTGCCCAACAATTGTAATAACTTTGCCCAACAATTGTAATACTTTTGACAACCACTGTTAATCAATAATCCGACCTCTAAATATGACTTTGCCCAACAATTGTAATGACTTTGCCCAACAATTGTAATACTTTTGCCAACCACTGTCAATCAATAATCCGACCTCTAAAAATGACTTTACCCAACAATTGTAATGACTTTGCCCAACAATTGTAATGACTTTGCCCAACAATTGTAATGACTTTGCCAACCACTGTTAATAACTTGTCCGACCTCTAAAAATGACTTTGCTCAACAATTGTAATGACTTTGCCCAACAATTGTAATGACTTTGCCCAACAATTGTAATGACATTGCCCAACAATTGTAATGACTTAGCCCAACAATTGTAATGACTTTGCCCAACAATTGTAATGACTTTGCCCAACAATTGTAATGACTTTGCTCAACAATTTTAATGACTTTGCCCAACAATTGTTATGACTTTGCCCAACAATTGTAATAACTTTGCCCAACAATTGTAATACTTTTGACAACCACTGTTAATCAATAATCCGACCTCTAAATATGACTTTGCCCAACAATTGTAATGACTTTGCCCAACAATTGTAATGACTTTGTCAACCACTGTTAATCACTTATCCGACCTCTAAAAATAACTTTGACCAACAATTGTAATACTTTTGCCAACCACTGTCAATCAATAATCCGACCTCTAAAAATGACTTTACCCAACAATTGTAATGACTTTGCCCAACAATTGTAATGACTTTGCCCAACAATTGTAATGACTTTGCCAACCACTGTTAATAACTTGTCCGACCTCTAAAAATGACTTTGCTCAACAATTGTAATGACTTTGCCCAACAATTGTAATGACTTTGCCCAACAATTGTAATGACATTGCCCAACAATTGTAATGACTTAGCCCAACAATTGTAATGACTTTGCCCAACAATTGTAATGACTTTGCCCAACAATTGTAATGACTTTGCTCAACAATTTTAATGACTTTGCCCAACAATTGTTATGACTTTGCCCAAAAATTGTAATAACTTTGCCCAACAATTGTAATACTTTTGACAACCACTGTTAATCAATAATCCGACCTCTAAATATGACTTTGCCCAACAATTGTAATGACTTTGCCCAACAATTGTAATGACTTTGCCAACCACTGTTAATCACTTATCCGACCTCTAAAAATAACTTTGCCCAACAATAGTAATACTTTTGCCAACCACTGTTAATCAATAATCCGACCTCTAAAAATGACTTTGCCCAACAATTGTAATGACTTTGCCAACCACTGGTAATGACTTTACCAACAACTGTTAATCACTTATCCGACCTCTAAAAATAACTTTGCCCGACAATTGTAATACTTTTGCCAACCACTGTCAATCAATATTCCGACCTCTAAAAATGACTTTACCCAACAATTGTAATGACTTTGCCCAACAATTGTAATGAATTTGCCCAACAATTGTAATGACTTTGCCAACCACTGTTAATCACTTATCCGACCACTAAAAATAACTTTGCCCAACAATTGTAATACTTTTGCCAACTACTGTTAATCAATAATCCGACCTCTAAAAATGACTTTGCCCAACAATTGTAATGACTTTGCCAACAACTGGTAATGACTTTACCAACAACTGTTAATCACTTATCCGACATCTAAAAATAACTTAGCCCAACAATTGTAATGACTTTGCCCAACAATTGTAATGACTTTGCCCAACAATTGTAATGACTTTGCTCAACAATTTTAATGACTTTGCCCAACAATTGTTATGACTTTGCCCAACAATTGTAATAACTTTGCCCAACAATTGTAATACTTTTGACAACCACTGGTAATGACTTTACCAACCACTGTAAATCAATTTTCCGACCTCTAAAAATAACTTTGCCCAACAATTGTAATACTTTTGACAACCACTATTAATCAATTATCCGACCTCTAAAAATGACTTTGCCCAACAATTGTAATGACTTTGCCCAACAATTGTAATGACTTTGCCCAACAATTGTAATGACTTTGCCAACCACTGTTAATAACTTATCCGACCTCTAAAAATGACTTTGCTCAACAATTGTAATGACTTTGCCCAACAATTGTAATGACTTTGCCCAACAATTGTAATGACATTGCCCAACAATTGTAATGACTTAGCCCAACAATTGTAATGACTTTGCCCAACAATTGTAATGACTTTGCCCAACAATTGTAATGACTTTGCTCAACAATTTTAATGACTTTGCCCAACAATTGTTATGACTTTGCCCAACAATTGTAATAACTTTGCCCAACAATTGTAATACTTTTGACAACCACTGGTAATGACTTTACCAACCACTGTAAATCAATTTTCCGACCTCTAAAAATAACTTTGCCCAACAATTGTAATACTTTTGACAACCACTATTAATCAATTATCCGACCTCTAAAAATGACTTTGCCCAACAATTGTAATGACTTTGCCCAACAATTGTAATGACTTTGCCCAACAATTGTAATGACTCTGCCCAACAATTGTAATACTTTTGACAACCACTGTTAATCAATAATCCGACCTCTAAATATGACTTTGCCCGACAATTGTAATGACTTTGCCCAACAATTGAAATGACTTTGCCGAATCAATTGTAATGACTTTGCCAACCACTGGTAATGACTTTACCAACCACTGTTAATCAATTTTCCGACCTCTAAAAATAACTTTGCCCAACAATTGTAATACTTTTGACAACCACTGTTAATCAATAATCCGACCTCGATAAATGACTTTGCCCAACAATTGTAATGACTTTTACCAACAATTGTAATGACTCTGCCGAATCAATTGTAATGACTTTGCCAACCACTGGTAATGACTTTACCAACCACTGTTAATCAATTTTCCGACCTCTAAAAATAACTTTGCCCAACAATTGTAATACTTTTGACAACCACTATTAATCAATTATCCGACCTCTAAAAATGACTTTGGCCAACAATTGTAATGACTTTGCCCAACAATTGTAATGACTTTTACCAACAATTGTAATGACTCTGCCGAATCAATTGTAATGACTTTGCCAACCACTGGTAATGACTTTACCAACCACTGTAAATCAATTTTCCGACCTCTAAAAATAACTTTGCCCAACAATTGTAATACTTTTGACAACCACTATTAATCAATTATCCGACCTCTAAAAATGACTTTGCCCAACAATTGTAATGACTTTGCCCAACAATTGTAATGACTTTGCCCAACAATTGTAATGACTTTGCCAACCACTGTTAATAACTTATCCGACCTCTAAAAATGACTTTGCTCAACAATTGTAATGACTTTGCCCAACAATTGTAATGACTTTGCCCAACAATTGTAATGACATTGCCCAACAATTGTAATGACTTAGCCCAACAATTGTAATGACTTTGCCCAACAATTGTAATGACTTTGCCCAACAATTGTAATGACTTTGCTCAACAATTTTAATGATATTGCCGAATCAATTGTAATGACTTTGCCAACCACTGGTAATGACTTTACCAACCACTGTAAATCAATTTTCCGACCTCTAAAAATAACTTTGCCCAACAATTGTAATACTTTTGACAACCACTATTAATCAATTATCCGACCTCTAAAAATGACTTTGCCCAACAATTGTAATGACTTTGCCCAACAATTGTAATGACTTTGCCCAACAATTGTAATGACTTTGCTCAACAATTTTAATGACTTTGCCCAACAATTGTTATGACTTTGCCCAACAATTGTAATAACTTTGCCCAACAATTGTAATACTTTTGACAACCACTGGTAATGACTTTACCAACCACTGTAAATCAATTTTCCGACCTCTAAAAATAACTTTGCCCAACAATTGTAATACTTTTGACAACCACTATTAATCAATTATCCGACCTCTAAAAATGACTTTGCCCAACAATTGTAATGACTTTGCCCAACAATTGTAATGACTTTGCCCAACAATTGTAATGACTTTGCCCAACAATTGTAATGACTTTGCCAACCACTGTTAATAACTTATCCGACCTCTAAAAATGACTTTGCTCAACAATTGTAATGACTTTGCCCAACAATTGTAATGACTTTGCCCAACAATTGTAATGACATTGCCCAACAATTGTAATGACTTAGCCCAACAATTGTAATGACTTTGCCCAACAATTGTAATGACTTTGCCCAACAATTGTAATGACTTTGCTCAACAATTTTAATGACTTTGCCCAACAATTGTTATGACTTTGCCCAACAATTGTAATAACTTTGCCCAACAATTGTAATACTTTTGACAACCACTGTTAATCAATAATCCGACCTCTAAATATGACTTTGCCCAACAATTGTAATGACTTTGCCCAACAATTGTAATGACTTAGCCCAACAATTGTAATGACTTTGCCCAACAATTGTAATGACTTTGCCCAACAATTGCAATGACTTTGCTCAACAATTTTAATGACTTTGCCCAACAATTGTTATGACTTTGCCCAACAATTGTAATGACTCTGCCCAACAATTGTAATACTTTTGACAACCACTGTTAATCAATAATCCGACCTCTAAATATGACTTTGCCCAACAATTGTAATGACTTTGCCCAACAATTGAAATGACTTTGCCCAACAATTGTAATGACTTTGCCAACCACTGTTAATCAATAATCCGACCTCGAAAAATGACTTTGCCCAACAATTGTAATGACTTTTACCAACAATTGTAATGACTCTGCCGAATCAATTGTAATGACTTTGCCAACCACTGGTAATGACTTTACCAACCACTGTAAATCAATTTTCCGACCTCTAAAAATAACTTTGCCCAACAATTGTAATACTTTTGACAACCACTATTAATCAATTATCCGACCTCTAAAAATGACTTTGGCCAACAATTGTAATGACTTTGCCCAACAATTGTAATGACTTTTACCAACAATTGTAATGACTCTGCCGAATCAATTGTAATGACTTTGCCAACCACTGGTAATGACTTTACCAACCACTGTAAATCAATTATCCGACCTCTAAAAATAACTTTGCCCAACAATTGTAATACTTTTGACAACCACTATTAATCAATTATCCGACCTCTAAAAATGACTTTGCCCAACAATTGTAATGACTTTGCCCAACAATTGTAATGACTTTGCCCAACAATTGTAATGACTTTGCCAACCACTGTTAATAACTTATCCGACCTCTAAAAATGACTTTGATCAACAATTGTAATGACTTTGCCCAACAATTGTAATGACTTTGCCCAACAATTGTAATGACATTGCCCAACAATTGTAATGACTTAGCCCAACAATTGTAATGACTTTGCCCAACAATTGTAATGACTTTGCCCAACAATTGTAATGACTATGCCCAACAATTGTAATGACTTTGCCAACCACTGTTAATCAATAATCCGACCTCTAAAAATGACTTTTCCCAACACTTGTAATGACTTTGCCCAACAATTGTAATGACTTTGCCCAACAATTGTAATGACTTTGCCAACCACTGTTAATCACTCATCCGACCTCTAAAAATGACTTTGCTCAAAAATTTTAATGACTTTGCCCAACAATTGTAATGACTTTGCCCAACAATTGTAATGAATCTGCCCAATCAATTGGAATGACTTTTTACAGCCACTATTTATCAATAATCCGACCCCTAATAATGACTTTGCCCAACAATTGTAATGACTTTGCTCAACAATTTTAATGACTTTGCCGAATCAATTGTAATGACTTTGCCAACCACTGGTAATGACTTTACCAACCACTGTAAATCAATTTTCCGACCTCTAAAAATAACTTTGCCCAACAATTGTAATACTTTTGACAACCACTATTAATCAATTATCCGACCTCTAAAAATGACTTTGCCCAACAATTGTAATGACTTTGCCCAACAATTGTAATGACTTTGCCCAACAATTGTAATGACTTTGCCAACCACTGTTAATAACTTATCCGACCTCTAAAAATGACTTTGCCCAACAATTGTAATGACTTTGCCCGACAATTGTAATGACATTGCCCAACAATTGTAATGACTTAGCCCAACAATTGTAATGACTTTGCCCAACAATTGTAATGACTTAGCCCAACAATTGTAATGACTTTGCCCAACAATTGTAATGACTTTGCCCAACAATTGCAATGACTTTGCCAACCACTATTTATCAATAATCCGACCCCTAATAATGACTTTGCCCAACAATTGTAATGACTTTGCCCAACAATTGTAATGACTTTGCCAACCACTGTTAATCAATAATCCGACCTCTAAAAATGACTTTTCCCAACACTTGTAATGACTTTGCCCAACAATTGTAATGACTTTGCCCAACAATTGTAATGACTTTGCCAACCACTGTTAATCACCCATCCGACCTCTAAAAATGACTTTGCTCAAAAATTTTAATGACTTTGCACAACAATTGTAATGACTTTGCCCAACAATTGTAATGAATCTGCCCAATCAATTGGAATGACTTTTGACAGCCACTATTTATCAATAATCCGACCCCTAATAATGACTTTGCCCAACAATTGTAATGACTTTGCTCAACAATTTTAATGACTTTGCCGAATCAATTGTAATGACTTTGCCAACCACTGGTAATGATTTTACCAACCACTGTAAATCAATTTTCCGACCTCTAAAAATAACTTTGCCCAACAATTGTAATACTTTTGACAACCACTATTAATCAATTATCCGACCTCTAAAAATGACTTTGCCCAGCAATTGTAATGACTTTGCCCAACAATTGTAATGACTTTGCCCAACAATTGTAATGACTTTGCCAACCACTGTTAATAACTTATCCGACCTCTAAAAATGACTTTGCCCAACAATTGTAATGACTTTGCCCGACAATTGTAATGACATTGCCCAACAATTGTAATGACTTAGCCCAACAATTGTAATGACTTTGCCCAACAATTGTAATGACTTAGCCCAACAATTGTAATGACTTTGCCCAACAATTGTAATGACTTTGCCCAACAATTGCAATGACTTTGCTCAACAATTTTAATGACTTTGCCCAACAATTGTTATGACTTTGCCCAACAATTGTAATGACTCTGCCCAACAATTGTAATACTTTTGACAACCACTGATAATCAATAATCCGACCTCTAAATATGACTTTGCCCAACAATTGTAATGACTTTGCCCAACAATTGAAATGACTTTGCCCAACAATTGTAATGACTTTGCCAACCACTGTTAATCAATAATCCGACCTCGAAAAATGACTTTGCCCAACAATTGTAATGACTTTTACCAACAATTGTAATGACTCTGCCGAATCAACTGTAATGACTTTGCCAACCACTGGTAATGACTTTACCAACCACTGTAAATCAATTTTCCGACCTCTAAAAATAACTTTGCCCAACAATTGTAATACTTTTGACAACCACTATTAATCAATTATCCGACCTCTAAAAATGACTTTGGCCAACAATTGTAATGACTTTGCCCAACAATTGTAATGACTTTTACCAACAATTGTAATGACTCTGCCGAATCAATTGTAATGACTTTGCCAACCACTGGTAATGACTTTACCAACCACTGTAAATCAATTTTCCGACCTCTAAAAATAACTTTGCCCAACAATTGTAATACTTTTGACAACCACTATTAATCAATTATCCGACCTCTAAAAATGAGTTTGCCCAACAATTGTAATGACTTTGCCCAACAATTGTAATGACTTTGCCCAACAATTGTAATGACTTTGCCAACCACTGTTAATAACTTATCCGTTCTCTAAAAATGACTTTGCTCAACAATTGTAATGACTTTGCCCAACAATTGTAATGACTTTGCCCAACAATTGTAATGACATTGCCCAACAATTGTAATGACTTAGCCCAACAATTGTAATGACTTTGCCCAACAATTGTAATGACTTTGCCCAACAATTGTAATGACTTTGCTCAACAATTTTAATGACTTTGCCGAATCAATTGTAATGACTTTGCCAACCACTGGTAATGACTTTACCAACCACTGTAAATCAATTTTCCGACCTCTAAAAATAACTTTGCCCAACAATTGTAATACTTTTGACAACCACTATTAATCAATTATCCGACCTCTAAAATGACTTTGCCCAACAATTGTAATGACTTTGCCCAACAATTGTAATGACTTTGCCCAACAATTGTAATGACTTTGCCCAACAATTGGAATGACTTTGCCAACCACTGTAAATAACTTATCCGACCTCTAAAAATGACTTTGCCCAACAATTGTAATGACTTTGCCCGACAATTGTAATGACATTGCCCAACAATTGTAATGACTTAGCCCAACAATTGTAATGACTTTGCCCAACAATTGTAATGACTTTGCCCAACAATTGTAATGACTTTGCTCAACAATTTTAATGACTTTGCCAAACAATTGTTATGACTTTGCCCAACAATTGTAATAACTTTGCCCAACAATTGTAATACTTTTGACAACCACTGTTAATCAATAATCCGACCTCTAAAAATAACTTTGCCCAACAATTGTAATACTTTTGACAACCACTATTAATCAATTATCCGACCTCTAAAAATGACTTTGCCCAACAATTGTAATGACTTTGCCCAACAATTGTAATGACTTTGTCCAACAATTGTAATGACTTTGCCCAACAATTGTAATGACTTTGCCAACCACTGTTAATAACTTATCCGACCTCTAAAAATGACTTTGCCCAACAATTGTAATGACTTTGCCCGACAATTGTAATGACATTGCCCAACAATTGTAATGACTTAGCCCAACAATTGTAATGACTTTGCCCAACAATTGTAATGACTTTGCCCAACAATTGTAATGACTTTGCTCAACAATTTTAATGACTTTGCCAAACAATTGTTATGACTTTGCCCAACAATTGTAATAACTTTGCCCAACAATTGTAATACTTTTGACAACCACTGTTAATCAATAATCCGACCTCTAAATATGACTTTGCCCAACAATTGTAATGACTTTGCCCAACAATTGTAATGACTTAGCCCAACAATTGTAATGACTTTGCCCAACAATTGTAATGACTTTGCCCAACAATTGTAATGACTTTGCCCAACAATTGTAATGACTTTGCCCAACAATTGTAATGACTTTGCCCAACAATTGTAATGACTTTGCCCAACAATTGTAATGACTTTGCCAACCACTGTTAATAACTTATCCGTTCTCTAAAAATGACTTTGCTCAACAATTGTAATGACTTTGCCCAACAATTGTAATGACTTTGCCCAACAATTGTAATGACATTGCCCAACAATTGTAATGACTTAGCCCAACAATTGTAATGACTTTGCCCAACAATTGTAATGACTTTGCCCAACAATTGTAATGACTTTGCTCAACAATTTTAATGACTTTGCCGAATCAATTGTAATGACTTTGCCAACCACTGGTAATGACTTTACCAACCACTGTAAATCAATTTTCCGACCTCTAAAAATAACTTTGCCCAACAATTGTAATACTTTTGACAACCACTATTAATCAATTATCCGACCTCTAAAAATGACTTTGCCCAACAATTGTAATGACTTTGCCCAACAATTGTAATGACTTTGCCCAACAATTGTAATGACTTTGCCCAACAATTGGAATGACTTTGCCAACCACTGTAAATAACTTATCCGACCTCTAAAAATGACTTTGCCCAACAATTGTAATGACTTTGCCCGACAATTGTAATGACATTGCCCAACAATTGTAATGACTTAGCCCAACAATTGTAATGACTTTGCCCAACAATTGTAATGACTTTGCCCAACAATTGTAATGACTTTGCTCAACAATTTTAATGACTTTGCCAAACAATTGTTATGACTTTGCCCAACAATTGTAATAACTTTGCCCAACAATTGTAATACTTTTGACAACCACTGTTAATCAATAATCCGACCTCTAAATATGACTTTGCCCAACAATTGTAATGACTTTGCCCAACAATTGTAATGACTTAGCCCAACAATTGTAATGACTTTGCCCAACAATTGTAATGACTTTGCCCAACAATTGCAATGACTTTGCTCAACAATTTTAATGACTTTGCCCAACAATTGTTATGACTTTGCCCAACAATTGTAATGACTCTGCCCAACAATTGTAATACTTTTGACAACCACTGTTAATCAATAATCCGACCTCTAAATATGACTTTGCCAACAATTGTAAAGACTTTGCCCAACAATTGAAATGACTTTGCCCAACAATTGTAATGACTTTGCCAACCACTGTTAATCAATAATCCGACCTCGAAAAATGACTTTGCCCAACAATTGTAATGACTTTTACCAACAATTGTAATGACTCTGCCGAATCAATTGTAATGACTTTGCCAAACACTGGTAATGACTTTACCAACCACTGTAAATCAATTATCCGACCTCTAAAAATAACTTTGCCCAACAATTGTAATACCTTTGACAACCACTATTAATCAATAATCCGACCTCTAAAAATGACTTTGCCCAACAATTGTAATGACTTTGCCCAACAATTGTAATGACTTTGCCCAACAATTGTAATGACTTTGCCAACCACTGTTAATCAATAATCCGACCTCTAAAAATGACTTTTCCCAACACTTGTAATGACTTTGCCCAACAATTGTAATGACTTTGCCCAACAATTGTAATGACTTTGCCAACCACTGTTAATAACTTATCCGACCTCTAAAAATGACTTTGCTCAACAATTGTAATGACTTTGCCCAACAATTGTAATGACTTTGCCCAACAATTGTAATGACTTAGCCCAACAATTGTAATGAATTTGCCCAACAATTGTAATGACTTTGCCCAACAATTGTAATGACTTTGCTCAACAATTTTAATGACTTGGCCCAACAATTGTTATGACTTTGCCCAACAATTGTAATAACTTTGCCCAACAATTGTAATACTTTTGACAACCACTGTTAATCAATAATCCGACCTCTAAATATGACTTTGCCCAACAATTGTAATGACTTTGCCCAACAATTGTAATGACTAAGCCCAACAATTGTAATGACTTTGCCCAACAATTGTAATGACTTTGCCCAACAATTGCAATGACTTTGCTCAACAATTTTAATGAATTTGCCCAACAATTGTTATGACTTTGCCCAACAATTGTAATGACTCTGCCCAACAATTGTAATACTTTTGACAACCACTGTTAATCAATAATCCGACCTCTAAATATGACTTTGCCCAACAATTGTAAAGACTTTGCCCATCAATTGAAATGACTTTGCCCAACAATTGTAATGACTTTGCCAACCACTGTTAATCAATAATCCGTCCTCGAAAAATGACTTTGCCCAACAATTGTAATGACTTTTACCAACAATTGTAATGACTCTGCCGAATCAATTGTAATGACTTTGCCAACCACTGGTAATGACTTTACCAACCACTGTAAATCAATTATCCGACCTCTAAAAATAACTTTGCCCAACAATTGTAATACTTTTGTCAACCACTATTAATCAATGATCCGACCTCTAAAAATGACTTTGCCCAACAATTGTAATGACTTTGCCCAACAATTGTAATGACTTTGCCAACCACTGTTAATCAATAATCCGACCTCTAAAAATGACTTTTCCCAACACTTGTAATGACTTTGCCCAACAATTGTAATGACTTTGCCCAACAATTGTAATGACTTTGCCAACCACTGTTAATCACTCATCCGACCTCTAAAAATGACTTTGCTCAAAAATTTTAATGACTTTGCCCAACAATTGTAATGACTTTGCCCAACAATTGTAATGAATCTGCCCAATCAATTGGAATGACTTTTGACAGCCACTATTTATCAATAATCCGACCCCTAATAATGACTTTGCCCAACAATTGTAATGACTTTGCTCAACAATTTTAATGACTTTGCCGAATCAATTGTAATGACTTTGCCAACCACTGGTAATGACTTTGCCCAACAATTGTAATGACTTAGTCCAACAATTGTAATGACTTTGCCCAACAATTGTAATGACTTTGCCCAACAATTGCAATGACTTTGCTCAACAATTTTAATGACTTTGCCCAACAATTGTTATGACTTTGCCCAACAATTGTAATGACTCTGCCCAACAATTGTAATACTTTTGACAACCACTGATAATCAATAATCCGACCTCTAAATATGACTTTGCCCAACAATTGTAATGACTTTGCCCAACAATTGAAATGACTTTGCCCAACAATTGTAATGACTTTGCCAACCACTGTTAATCAATAATCCGACCTCGAAAAATGACTTTGCCCAACAATTGTAATGACTTTTACCAACAATTGTAATGACTCTGCCGAATCAACTGTAATGACTTTGCCAACCACTGGTAATGACTTTACCAACCACTGTAAATCAATTTTCCGACCTCTAAAAATAACTTTGCCCAACAATTGTAATACTTTTGACAACCACTATTAATCAATTATCCGACCTCTAAAAATGACTTTGGCCAACAATTGTAATGACTTTGCCCAACAATTGTAATGACTTTTACCAACAATTGTAATGACTTTGCCCAACAATTGTAATGACTTTGCCCAACAATTGCAATGACTTTGCTCAACAATTTTAATGACTTTGCCCAACAATTGTTATGACTTTGCCCAACAATTGTAATGACTCTGCCCAACAATTGTAATACTTTTGACAACCACTGTTAATCAATAATCCGACCTCTAAATATGACTTTGCCCAACAATTGTAAAGACTTTGCCCAACAATTGAAATGACTTTGCCCAACAATTGTAATGACTTTGCCAACCACTGTTAATCAATAATCCGACCTCGAAAAATGACTTTGCCCAACAATTGTAATGACTTTTACCAACATTGTAATGACTCTGCCGAATCAATTGTAATGACTTTGCCAAACACTGGTAATGACTTTACCAACCACTGTAAATCAATTATCCGACCTCTAAAAATAACTTTGCCCAACAATTGTAATACTTTTGACAACCACTATTAATCAATAATCCGACCTCTAAAAATGACTTTGCCCAACAATTGTAATGACTTTGCCCAACAATTGTAATGACTTTGCCCAACAATTGTAATGACTTTGCCAACCACTGTTAATCAATAATCCGACCTCTAAAAATGACTTTTCCCAACACTTGTAATGACTTTGCCCAACAATTGTAATGACTTTGCCCAACAATTGTAATGACTTTGCCAACCACTGTTAATAACTTATCCGACCTCTAAAAATGACTTTGCTCAACAATTGTAATGACTTTGCCCAACAATTGTAATGACTTTGCCCAACAATTGTAATGACTTAGCCCAACAATTGTAATGAATTTGCCCAACAATTGTAATGACTTTGCCCAACAATTGTAATGACTTTGCTCAACAATTTTAATGACTTGGCCCAACAATTGTTATGACTTTGCCCAACAATTGTAATAACTTTGCCCAACAATTGTAATACTTTTGACAACCACTGTTAATCAATAATCCGACCTCTAAATATGACTTTGCCCAACAATTGTAATGACTTTGCCCAACAATTGTAATGACTAAGCCCAACAATTGTAATGACTTTGCCCAACAATTGTAATGACTTTGCCCAACAATTGCAATGACTTTGCTCAACAATTTTAATGAATTTGCCCAACAATTGTTATGACTTTGCCCAACAATTGTAATGACTCTGCCCAACAATTGTAATACTTTTGACAACCACTGTTAATCAATAATCCGACCTCTAAATATGACTTTGCCCAACAATTGTAAAGACTTTGCCCATCAATTGAAATGACTTTGCCCAACAATTGTAATGACTTTGCCAACCACTGTTAATCAATAATCCGTCCTCGAAAAATGACTTTGCCCAACAATTGTAATGACTTTTACCAACAATTGTAATGACTCTGCCGAATCAATTGTAATGACTTTGCCAACCACTGGTAATGACTTTACCAACCACTGTAAATCAATTATCCGACCTCTAAAAATAACTTTGCCCAACAATTGTAATACTTTTGTCAACCACTATTAATCAATGATCCGACCTCTAAAAATGACTTTGCCCAACAATTGTAATGACTTTGCCCAACAATTGTAATGACTTTGCCAACCACTGTTAATCAATAATCCGACCTCTAAAAATGACTTTTCCCAACACTTGTAATGACTTTGCCCAACAATTGTAATGACTTTGCCCAACAATTGTAATGACTTTGCCAACCACTGTTAATCACTCATCCGACCTCTAAAAATGACTTTGCTCAAAAATTTTAATGACTTTGCCCAACAATTGTAATGACTTTGCCCAACAATTGTAATGAATCTGCCCAATCAATTGGAATGACTTTTGACAGCCACTATTTATCAATAATCCGACCCCTAATAATGACTTTGCCCAACAATTGTAATGACTTTGCTCAACAATTTTAATGACTTTGCCGAATCAATTGTAATGACTTTGCCAACCACTGGTAATGACTTTGCCCAACAATTGTAATGACTTAGTCCAACAATTGTAATGACTTTGCCCAACAATTGTAATGACTTTGCCCAACAATTGCAATGACTTTGCTCAACAATTTTAATGACTTTGCCCAACAATTGTTATGACTTTGCCCAACAATTGTAATGACTCTGCCCAACAATTGTAATACTTTTGACAACCACTGATAATCAATAATCCGACCTCTAAATATGACTTTGCCCAACAATTGTAATGACTTTGCCCAACAATTGAAATGACTTTGCCCAACAATTGTAATGACTTTGCCAACCACTGTTAATCAATAATCCGACCTCGAAAAATGACTTTGCCCAACAATTGTAATGACTTTTACCAACAATTGTAATGACTCTGCCGAATCAATTGTAATGACTTTGCCAACCACTGGTAATGACTTTACCAACCACTGTAAATCAATTTTCCGACCTCTAAAAATAACTTTGCCCAACAATTGTAATACTTTTGACAACCACTATTAATCAATTATCCGACCTCTAAAAATGACTTTGCCCAACAATTGTAATGACTTTGCCCAACAATTGTAATGACTTTGCCCAACAATTGTAATGACTTTGCCAACCACTGTTAATAACTTATCCGTTCTCTAAAAATGACTTTGCTCAACAATTGTAATGACTTTGCCCAACAATTGTAATGACTTTGCCCAACAATTGTAATGACATTGCCCAACAATTGTAATGACTTAGCCCAACAATTGTAATGACTTTGCCCAACAATTGTAATGACTTTGCCCAACAATTGTAATGACTTTGCTCAACAATTTTAATGACTTTGCCGAATCAATTGTAATGACTTTGCCAACCACTGGTAATGACTTTACCAACCACTGTAAATCAATTTTCCGACCATTAAAAATAACTTTGCCCAACAATTGTAATACTTTCGACAACCACTATTAATCAATTATCCGACCTCTAAAAATGACTTTGCCCAACAATTGTAATGACTTTGCCCAACAATTGTAATGACTTTGCCCAACAATTGTAATGACTTTGCCAACCACTGTTAATAACTTATCCGAACTCTAAAAATGACTTTGCCCAACAATTGTAATGACTTTGCCCGACAATTGTAATGACATTGCCCAACAATTGTAATGACTTAGCCCAACAATTGTAATGACTTTGCCAAACAATTGTAATGACTTTGCCCAACAATTGTAATGACTTTGCTCAACAATTTTAATGACTTTGCCAAACAATTGTTATGACTTTGCCCAACAATTGTAATAACTTTGCCCAACAATTGTAATAACTTTGCCCAACAATTGTAATACTTTTGACAACCACTGTTAATCAATAATCCGACCTCTAAATATGACTTTGCCCAACAATTGTAATGACTTTGCCCAACAATTGTAATGACTTAGCCCAACAATTGTAATGACTTTGCCCAACAATTGTAATGACTTTGCCCAACAATTGCAATGACTTTGCTCAACAATTTTAATGACTTTGCCCAACAATTGTTATGACTTTGCCCAACAATTGTAATGACTCTGCCCAACAATTGTAATACTTTTGACAACCACTGTTAATCAATAATCCGACCTCTAAATATGACTTTGCCCAACAATTGTAAAGACTTTGCCCAACAATTGAAATGACTTTGCCCAACAATTGTAATGACTTTGCCAACCACTGTTAATCAATAATCCGACCTCGAAAAATGACTTTGCCCAACAATTGTAATGACTTTTACCAACAATTGTAATGACTCTGCCGAATCAATTGTAATGACTTTGCCAAACACTGGTAATGACTTTACCAACCACTGTAAATCAATTATCCGACCTCTAAAAATAACTTTGCCCAACAATTGTAATACTTTTGACAACCACTATTAATCAATAATCCGACCTCTAAAAATGACTTTGCCCAACAATTGTAATGACTTTGCCCAACAATTGTAATGACTTTGCCCAACAATTGTAATGACTTTGCCAACCACTGTTAATCAATAATCCGACCTCTAAAAATGACTTTTCCCAACACTTGTAATGACTTTGCCCAACAATTGTAATGACTTTGCCCAACAATTGTAATGACTTTGCCAACCACTGTTAATAACTTATCCGACCTCTAAAAATGACTTTGCTCAACAATTGTAATGACTTTGCCCAACAATTGTAATGACTTTGCCCAACAATTGTAATGACTTAGCCCAACAATTGTAATGAATTTGCCCAACAATTGTAATGACTTTGCCCAACAATTGTAATGACTTTGCTCAACAATTTTAATGACTTTGCCCAACAATTGTTATGACTTTGCCCAACAATTGTAATAACTTTGCCCAACAATTGTAATACTTTTAACAACCACTGTTAATCAATAATCCGACCTCTAAATATGACTTTGCCCAACAATTGTAATGACTTTGCCCAACAATTGTAATGACTTAGCCCAACAATTGTAATGACTTTGCCCAACAATTGTAATGACTTTGCCCAACAATTGCAATGACTTTGCTCAACAATTTTAATGAATTTGCCCAACAATTGTTATGACTTTGCCCAACAATTGTAATGACTCTGCCCAACAATTGTAATACTTTTGACAACCACTGTTAATCAATAATCCGACCTCTAAATATGACTTTGCCCAACAATTGTAAAGACTTTGCCCATCAATTGAAATGACTTTGCCCAACAATTGTAATGACTTTGCCAACCACTGTTAATCAATAATCCGTCCTCGAAAAATGACTTTGCCCAACAATTGTAATGACTTTTACCAACAATTGTAATGACTCTGCCGAATCAATTGTAATGACTTTGCCAACCACTGGTAATGACTTTACCAACCACTGTAAATCAATTATCCGACCTCTAAAAATAACTTTGCCCAACAATTGTAATACTTTTGACAACCACTATTAATCAATGATCCGACCTCTAAAAATGACTTTGCCCAACAATTGTAATGACTTTGCCCAACAATTGTAATGACATTGCCAACCACTGTTAATCAATAATCCGACCTCTAAAAATGACTTTTCCCAACACTTGTAATGACTTTTCCCAACACTTGTAATGACTTTGCCCAACAATTGTAATGACTTTGCCCAACAATTGTAATGACTTTGCCAACCACTGTTAATCACTCATCCGACCTCTAAAAATGACTTTGCTCAAAAATTTTAATGACTTTGCCCAACAATTGTAATGACTTTGCCCAACAATTGTAATGAATCTGCCCAATCAATTGGAATGACTTTTGACAGCCACTATTTATCAATAATCCGACCCCTAATAATGACTTTACCCAACAATTGTAATGACTTTGCCCAACCACTGGTAATGACTTTACCAACCACTGTAAATCAATTATCCGACCTCTAAAAATAACTTTGCCCAACAATTGTAATACTTTTGACAACCACTATTAATCAATTATCCGACCTCTAAAAATAACTTTGCCCAACAATTGTAATACTTTTGACAACCACTATTAATCAATGATCCGACCTCTAAAAATGACTTTGCCCAACAATTGTAATGACTTTGCCCAACAATTGTAATGACATTGCCAACCACTGTTAATCAATAATCCGACCTCTAAAAATGACTTTTCCCAACACTTGTAATGACTTTGCCCAACAATTGTAATGACTTTGCCCAACAATTGTAATGACTTTGCCAACCACTGTTAATCACTCATCCGACCTCTAAAAATGACTTTGCTCAAAAATTTTAATGACTTTGCCCAACAATTGTAATGACTTTGCCCAACAATTGTAATGAATCTGCCCAATCAATTGGAATGACTTTTGACAGCCACTATTTATCAATAATCCGACCCCTAATAATGACTTTACCCAACAATTGTAATGACTTTGCCCAACCACTGGTAATGACTTTACCAACCACTGTAAATCAATTATCCGACCTCTAAAAATAACTTTGCCCAACAATTGTAATACTTTTGACAACCACTATTAATCAATTATCCGACCTCTAAAAATAACTTTGCCCAACAATTGTAATACTTTTGACAACCACTATTAATCAATGATCCGACCTCTAAAAATGACTTTGCCCAACAATTGTAATGACTTTGCCCAACAATTGTAATGACATTGCCAACCACTGTTAATCAATAATCCGACCTCTAAAAATGACTTTACCCAACAATTGTAATGACTTTGCCCAACAATTGTAATGACTTTGCCCAACAATTGTAATGACTTTGCCCAACAATTGTAATGACTTTGCCAACCACTGTTAATAACTTATCCGACCTCTAAAAATGACTTTACTCAACAATTGTAATGACTTTGCCCAACAATTGAAATGACTTTGCCCAACAATTGTAATGACATTGCCCAACAATTGTAATGACTTAGCCCAACAATTGTAATGACTTTGCCCAACAATTGTAATGACTTTGCCCAACAATTGTAATGACTTTGCTCAACAATTTTAATGACTTTGCCCAACAATTGTTATGACTTTGCCCAACAATTGTAATAACTTTGCCCAACAATTGTAATACTTTTGACAACCACTGTTAATCAATAATCCGACCTCTAAATATGACTTTGCCCAACAATTGTAATGACTTTGCCCAACAATTGTAATGACTTTGCCCAACAATTGTAATGACTTTGCTCAACAATTTTAATGACTTTGCCCAACAATTGTTATGACTTTGCCCAGCAATTGTAATAACTTTGCCCAACAATTGTAATACTTTTGACAACCACTGTTAATCAATAATCCGACCTCTAAATATGACTTTGCCCAACAATTGTAATGACTTTGCCCAACAATTGTAATGACTTTGCCAACCACTGTTAATAACTTATCCGACCTCTAAAAATGACTTTGCTCAACAATTGTAATGACTTTGCCCAACAATTGTAATGACTTTGCCCAACAATTGTAATGACTTTGCCCAACAATTGTAATGACTTAGCCCAACAATTGTAATGACTTTGCCCAACAATTGTAATGACTTTGCCCAACAATTGTTATGACTTTGCCCAACAATTGTAACAACTTTGCCCAACAATTGTAATACTTTTGACAACCACTGTTAATCAATAATCCGACCTCTAAATATGACTTTGTCCAACAATTGTAATGACTTTGCCCAACAATTGTAATGACTTTGCCAACCACTGTTAATCAATAATCCGACCTCTAAAAATGACTTTTCCCAGCACTTGTAATGACTTTGCCCAACAATTGTAATGACTTTGCCCAACCATTGTTAATCACTCATCCGACCTCTAAAAATGACTTTGCTCAAAAATTTTAATGACTTTGCCCAACAATTGTAATGACTTTGCCCAACAATTGTAATGAATCTGCCCAATCAATTGGAATGACTTTTCACAGCCACTGTTTATCAATAATCCGACCCCTAAAAATGACTTTGCCCAACAATTGTAATGACTTTGCCCAACAATTGAAATGACTTTGCCCAACAATTGTAATGACATTGCCCAACAATTGTAATGACTTAGCCCAACAATTGTAATGACTTTGCCCAACAATTGTAATGACTTTGCCCAACAATTGTAATGACTTTGCTCAACAATTTTAATGACTTTGCCCAACAATTGTTATGACTTTGCCCAACAATTGTAATAACTTTGCCCAACAATTGTAATACTTTTGACAACCACTGTTAATCAATAATCCGACCTCTAAATATGACTTTGCCCAACAATTGTAATGACTTTGCCCAACAATTGTAATGACTTTGCCCAACAATTGTAATGACTTTGCTCAACAATTTTAATGACTTTGCCCAACAATTGTTATGACTTTGCCCAGCAATTGTAATAACTTTGCCCAACAATTGTAATACTTTTGACAACCACTGTTAATCAATAATCCGACCTCTAAATATGACTTTGCCCAACAATTGTAATGACTTTGCCCAACAATTGTAATGACTTTGCCAACCACTGTTAATAACTTATCCGACCTCTAAAAATGACTTTGCTCAACAATTGTAATGACTTTGCCCAACAATTGTAATGACTTTGCCCAACAATTGTAATGACTTTGCCCAACAATTGTAATGACTTAGCCCAACAATTGTAATGACTTTGCCCAACAATTGTAATGACTTTGCCCAACAATTGTTATGACTTTGCCCAACAATTGTAACAACTTTGCCCAACAATTGTAATACTTTTGACAACCACTGTTAATCAATAATCCGACCTCTAAATATGACTTTGTCCAACAATTGTAATGACTTTGCCCAACAATTGTAATGACTTTGCCAACCACTGTTAATCAATAATCCGACCTCTAAAAATGACTTTTCCCAGCACTTGTAATGACTTTGCCCAACAATTGTAATGACTTTGCCCAACCATTGTTAATCACTCATCCGACCTCTAAAAATGACTTTGCTCAAAAATTTTAATGACTTTGCCCAACAATTGTAATGACTTTGCCCAACAATTGTAATGAATCTGCCCAATCATTTGGAATGACTTTTCACAGCCACTGTTTATCAATAATCCGACCCCTAAAAATGACTTTGCCCAACAATTGTAATGACTTTGCCCAACAATTGTAATGACTTTGCCAACCACTGGTAATGACTTAACCAATCACTGTTAATCACTTATCCGACCTCTAAAAATAACTTTGCCCAACAATTGTAATACTTTTGCCAACCACTGTTAATCAATAATCCGACCTCTAAAAATGACTTTGCCCAACAATTGTAATGACTTTGCCAACCACTGGTAATGACTTTACCAACAACTGTTAATCACTTATCAGACCTCTAAAAATAACTTTGCCCAACAATTGTAATACTTTTGCCAACCACTGTCAATCAATAATCCGACCTCTAAAAATGACTTTACCCAACAATTGTAATGACTTTGCCCAACAATTGTAATGACTTTGCCCAACAATTGTAATGACTTTGCCAACCACTGTTAATAACTTATCCGACCTCTAAAAATGACTTTGCTCAACAATTGTAATGACTTTGCTCAACAATTGTAATGACTTTGCCCAACAATTGTAATGACTTTGCCCAACAATTGTAATGACTTAGCCCAACAATTGTAATGATGTTGCCCAACAATTGTAATGACTTTGTCCAACAATTGTAATGAATCTGCCCAATCAATTGGAATGACTTTTGACAGCCACTATTTATCAATAATCCGACCCCTAAAAATGACTTTGCCCAACAATTGTAATGACTTTGCCAACCACTGTTAATCAATAATCCGACCTCTAAAAATGACTTTGCCCAACAATTGTAATGACTTTGCCAACCACTTGTAATGACTTAACCAATCACTGTTAATCACTTATCCGACCTCTAAAAATAACTTTGCCCAACAATTGTAATACTTTTGCCAACCACTGTCAATCAATAATCCGACCTCTAAAAATGACTTTACCCAACAATTGTAATGACTTTGCCCAACAATTGTAATGACTTTGCCCAACAATTGTAATGACTTTGCCAACCACTGTTAATAACCTACCCGACCTCTAAAAATGACTTTGCTCAACAATTGTAATGACTTTGCCCAACAATTGTAATGACTTTGCCCAACAATTGTAATGACTTTGCCCAACAATTGAAATGACTTAGCCCAACAATTGTAATGACTTTGCCCAACAATTGTAATGACTTTGCCCAACAATTGTAATGACTTTGCTCAACAATTTTAATGACTTTGCCCAACAATTGTTATGACTTTGCCCAACAATTGTAATGACTCTGCCCAACAATTGTAATACTTTTGACAACCACTGTTAATCAATAATCCGACCTCTAAAAATGACTTTGCCCAACAATTCTAATGACTTTGCCCAACAATTGAAATGACTTTGCCCAACAATTGTAATGACTTTGCCAACCACTGTTAATCAATAATCCGACCTCGAAAAATGACTTTGCCCAACAATTGTAATGACTTTTCCCAACAATTGTAATGACTCTGCCGAATCAATTGTAATGACTTTGCCAACCACTGGTAATGACTTTACCAACCACTGTAAATCAATTATCCGACCTCTAAAAATAACTTTGCCCAACAATTGTAATACTTTTGACAACCACTATTAATCAATAATCCGACCTCTAAAAATGACTTTGCCCAACAATTGTAATGACTTTGCCCAACAATTGTAATGACTTTGCCAACCACTGTTAATCAATAATCCGACCTCTAATAATGACTTTTCCCAACACTTGTAATGACTTTGCCCAACAATTGTAATGACTTTGCTAACCACTGTTAATCACTTATCCGACCTCTAAAAATGACTTTGCTCAAAAATTTTAATGACTTTGCCCAACAATTGTAATGACTTTGCCCAACATTTGTAATGAATCTGCCCAATCATTTGGAATGACTTTTGACAACCACTATTTATCAATAATCCGACCTCTAAAAATGACTTTGCCCAACAATTGTAATGACTCTGCCCAACAATTGTAATGACTTTGCCAACCACTGTTAATCAATAATCCGACCTCTAAAAATAAATTTGCCTAACAATTGAAATGACTTTGCCAACCACTGGTAATGACTTTACCAACAACTGTTAATCACTTATCCGACCTCTAAAAATTACTTTGCCCAACAATTGTAATGACTTTGCCAACCACTGTTAATAACTTATCCGACCTCTAAAAATGACTTTGCTCAACAATTGTAATGACTTTGCCCAACAATTGTAATGACTTTGCCCAACAATTGTAATGACTTTGCCCAACAATTGTAATGACTTAGCCCAACAATTGTAATGACTTTGCCCAACAATTGTAATGACTTTGTCCAACAATTGTAATGACTTTGCTCAACAATTTTAATGACTTTGCCCAACAATTGTTATGACTTTGCCCAACAATTGTAATGACTTTGCCAACCACTGTTAATCACTTATCCGACCTCTAAAAATGACTTTGCTCAACAATTGTAATGACTTTGCCCAACAATTGTTATGACTTTGCCCAACAATTGTAATGACTTTGCCAACCACTGTTAATCACTTATCCGACCTCTAAAAATGACTTTGCTCAACAATTGTAATGACTTTGCCTAACAATTGTAATGACTTTCCCCAACAATTGTAATGACTTTGCCAACCACTGTTAATCACTTATCCGACCTCTAAAAATGACTTTGCTCAACAATTGTAATGACTTTGCCCAACAATTGTAATGACTTTGCCCAACAATTGTAATGACTTTGCCCAACAATTGAAATGACTTTGCCCAACAATTGTAATGACTTTGCCCAATCAATTGTAATGACTTTGCCCAACAATTGTAATGACTTTGCTCAACAATTTTAATGACTTTGCCCAACAATTGTAATGACTTTGCCCAACAATTGTAATGACTTTGCCAACCACTGTTAATCACTTATCCGACCTCTAAAAATGACTTGGCTCAACAATTGTAATGACTTTGCCTAACAATAGTAATGACTTTGCACAACAATTGTAATACTTTTGCCAACCACTGTCAATCAATAATCCGACCTCTAAAAATGACTTTACCCAACAATTGAAATGACTTTGCCCAACAATTGTAATGACTTTGCCCAATCAATTGTAATGACTTTGCCCAACAATTGTAATGACTTTGCTCAACAATTTTAATGACTTTGCCCAACAATTGTAATGACTTTGCCCAACAATTGTAATGACTTTGCCAACCACTGTTAATCACTTATCCGACCTCTAAAAATGACTTGGCTCAACAATTGTAATGACTTTGCCTAACAATAGTAATGACTTTGCCCAACAATTGAAATACTTTGCCAACCACTGTCAATCAATAATCCGACCTCTAAAAATGACTTTGCTCAACAATTGTAATGACTTTGCCCAACAATTGTAATGACTTTGCCCAACAATTGTAATGACTTAGCCCAACAATTGTAATGACTTTGCCCAACAATTGTAATGACTTTGCCCAACAATTGTAATGACTTTGCTCAACAATTTTAATGACTTTGCCCAACAATTGTTATGACTTTGCCCAACAATTGTAATGACTCTGCCCAACAATTGTAATACTTTTGACAACCACTGTTAATCAATAATCCGACCTCTAAATATGACTTAGCCCAACAATTGTAATGACTTTGCCCAACAATTGTAATGACTTTGTCCAACAATTGTAATGAATCTGCCCAATCAATTGGAATGACTTTTGACAGCCACTATTTATCAATAATCCGACCCCTAAAAATGACTTTGCCCAACAATTGTAATGACTTTGCCCAACAATTGTAATGACTTTGCCAACCACTGTTAATCAATAATCCGACCTCTAAAAATGACTTTGCCCAACAATTGTAATGACTTTGCCAACCACTGGTAATGACTTAACCAATCACTGTTAATCACTTATCCGACCTCTAAAAATAACTTTGCCCAACAATTGTAATACTTTTGCCAACCACTGTCAATCAATAATCCGACCTCTAAAAATGACTTTACCCAACAATTGTAATGACTTTGCCCAACAATTGTAATGACTTTGCCCAACAATTGTAATGACTTTGCCAACCACTGTTAATAACCTACCCGACCTCTAAAAATGACTTTGCTCAACAATTGTAATGACTTTGCCCAACAATTGTAATGACTTTGCCCAACAATTGTAATGACTTTGCCCAACAATTGAAATGACTTAGCCCAACAATTGTAATGACTTTGCCCGACAATTGTAATGACTTTGCCCAACAATTGTAATGACTTTGCTCAACAATTTTAATGACTTTGCCCAACAATTGTTATGACTTTGCCCAACAATTGTAATGACTCTGCCCAACAATTGTAATACTTTTGACAACCACTGTTAATCAATAATCCGACCTCTAAATATGACTTTGCCCAACAATTCTAATGACTTTGCCCAACAATTGAAATGACTTTGCCCAACAATTGTAATGACTTTGCCCAACAATTGTAATGACTTTGCCCAACAATTGTAATGAATCTGCCCAATCATTTGGAATGACTTTTGACAACCACTATTTATCAATAATCCGACCTCTAAAAATGACTTTGCCCAACAATTGTAATGACTCTGCCCAACAATTGTAATGACTTTGCCAACTACTGTTAATCAATAATCCGACCTCTAAAAATAAATTTGCCTTACAATTGAAATGACTTTGCCAACCACTGGTAATGACTTTACCAACAACTGTTAATCACTTATCCGACCTCTAAAAATTACTTTGCCCAACAATTGTAATGACTTTGCCAACCACTGTTAATAACTTATCCGACCTCTAAAAATGACTTTGCTCAACAATTGTAATGACTTTGCCCAACAATTGTAATGACTTTGCCCAACAATTGTAATGACTTTGCCCAACAATTGTAATGACTTAGCCCAACAATTGTAATGACTTTGCCCAACAATTGTAATGACTTTGTCCAACAATTGTAATGACTTTGCTCAACAATTTTAATGACTTTGCCCAACAATTGTTATGACTTTGCCCAACAATTGTAATGACTTTGCCAACCACTGTTAATCACTTATCCGACCTCTAAAAATGACTTTGCTCAACAATTGTAATGACTTTGCCCAACAATTGTTATGACTTTGCCCAACAATTGTAATGACTTTGCCAACCACTGTTAATCACTTATCCGACCTCTAAAAATGACTTTGCTCAACAATTGTAATGACTTTGCCTAACAATTGTAATGACTTTCCCCAACAATTGTAATGACTTTGCCAACCACTGTTAATCACTTATCCGACCTCTAAAAATGACTTTGCTCAACAATTGAAATGACTTTGCCCAACAATTGTAATGACTTTGCCCAACAATTGTAATGACTTTGCCCAACAATTGAAATGACTTTGCCCAACAATTGTAATGACTTTGCCCAATCAATTGTAATGACTTTGCCCAACAATTGTAATGACTTTGCTCAACAATTTTAATGACTTTGCCCAACAATTGTAATGACTTTGCCCAACAATTGTAATGACTTTGCCAACCACTGTTAATCACTTATCCGACCTCTAAAAATGACTTGGCTCAACAATTGTAATGACTTTGCCTAACAATAGTAATGACTTTGCCCAACAATTGTAATACTTTTGCCAACCACTGTCAATCAATAATCCGACCTCTAAAAATGACTTTGCTCAACAATTGTAATGACTTTGCCCAACAATTGTAATGACTTTGCCCAACAATTGTAATGACTTAGCCCAACAATTGTAATGACTTTGCCCAACAATTGTAATGACTTTGCCCAACAATTGTAATGACTTTGCTCAACAATTTTAATGACTTTGCCCAACAATTGTTATGACTTTTCCCAACAATTGTAATGACTCTGCCCAACAATTGTAATACTTTTGACAACCACTGTTAATCAATAATCCGACCTCTAAATATGACTTTGCCCAACAATTGTAATGACTTTGCCCAACAATTGAAATGACTTTGCCCAACAATTGTAATGACTTTGCCAACCACTGTTAATCAATAATCCGGCCTCGAAAAATGACTTTGCCCAACAATTGTAATGACTTTTCCCAACAATTGTAATGACTCTGTCGAATCAATTGTAATGACTTTGCCAACCACTGGTAATGACTTCACCAACCACTGTAAATCAATTATCCGACCTCTAAAAATAACTTTGCCTAACAATTGTAATACTTTTGACAACCACTATTAATCAATAATCCGACCTCTAAAAATGACTTTGCCCAACAATTGTAATGACTTTGCCCAACAATTGTAATGACTTTGCCAACCACTGTTATTCAATAATCCGACCTCTAAAAATGACTTTTTCCAACACTTGTAATGACTTTGCCCAACAATTGTAATGACTTTGCCCAACAATTGTAATGACTTTGCTAACCACTGTTAATCACTTATCCGACCTCTAAAAATGACTTTGCTCAAAAATTTTAATGTCTTTGCCCAACAATTGTAATGAATCTGCCCAATCAACTGGAATGACTTTTGACAACCACTATTTATCAATAATCCGACCTCTAAAAATGACTTTACCCAACAATTGTAATGACTTTGCCCAACAATTGTAATGACTTTGCCAACCACTGTTAATCAATAATCCGACCTCTAAAAATGACTTTGCCCAACAATTGTAATGACTTTGCCAACCACTGGTAATGACTTTACCAACAACTGTTAATCACTTATCCGACCTCTAAAAATTACTTTGCCCAACAATTGTAATACTTTTGCCAACCACTGTTAATCAATAATCCGACCTCTAAAAATGACTTTACCCAACAATTGTAATGACTTTGCCCAACAATTGTAATGACTTTGCCCAACAATTGTAATGACTTTGCCGACCACTGGTAATGACTTTACCAACCACTGTAAATCAATTATCCGACCTCTAAAAATAACTTTGCCCAACAATTGTAATACTTTTGACAACCACTATTAATCAATAATCCGACCTCTAAAAATGACTTTGCCCAACAATTGTAATGACTTTGCCAAACAATTGTAATGACTTTGCCCAACAATTGTAATGACTTTGCCAACCACTGTTAATCAATAATCCGACATCTAAAAATGACTTTTCCCAACACTTGTAATGACTTTGCCCAACAATTGTAATGACTTTGCCCAACAATTGTAATGACTTTGCCAACCACTGTTAATCACTTATCCGACCTCTAAAAATGACTTTGCTCAAAAATTTTAATGACTTTGCCCAACAATTGTAATGACTTTGCCCAACAATTGTAATGAATCTGCCCAATCAATTGGAATGACTTTTGACAACCACTATTTATCAAAAATCCGACCTCTAAAAATGACTTTACCCAACAATTGTAATGACTTTGCCCAACAATTGTAATGACTTTGCCCAACAATTGTAATGACTTTGCCAACCACTGTTAATAACTTATCCGACCTCTAAAAATGACTTTGCTCAACAATTGTAATGACTTTGCCCAACAATTGTAATGACTTTGCCAACCACTGTTAATCACTTATCCGACCTCTAAAAATGACTTTGCTCAAAAATTTTAATGACTTTGCCCAACAATTGTAATGACTTTGCCAACCACTGTTAATCAATAATCCGACCTCTAAAAATGACTTTGCCCAACAATTGTAATGACTTTGCCAACCACTGGTAATGACTTTACCAACAACTGTTAATCACTTATCCGACCTCTAAAAATTACTTTGCCCAACAATTGTAATACTTTTGCCAACCACTGTTAATCAATAATCCGACCTCTAAAAATGACTTTACCCAACAATTGTAATGACTTTGCCCAACAATTGTAATGACTTTGCCCAACAATTGTAATGACTTTGCCGACCACTGGTAATGACTTTACCAACCACTGTAAATCAATAATCCGACCTCTAAAAATAACTTTGCCCAACAATTGTAATACTTTTGACAACCACTATTAATCAATAATCCGACCTCTAAAAATGACTCTGCCCAACAATTGTAATGACTTTGCCCAACAATTGTAATGACTTTGCCCAACAATTGTAATGACTTTGCCAACCACTGTTAATCAATAATCCGACATCTAAAAATGACTTTCCCCAACACTTGTAATGACTTTGCCCAACAATTGTAATGACTTTGCCCAACAATTGTAATGACTTTGCCAACCACTGTTAATCACTTATCCGACCTCTAAAAATGACTTTGCTCAAAAATTTTAATGACTTTGCCCAACAATTGTAATGACTTTGCCCAACAATTGTAATGAATCTGCCCAATCAATTGGAATGACTTTTGACAACCACTATTTATCAAAAATCCGACCTCTAAAAATGACTTTACCCAACAATTGTAATGACTTTGCCCAACAATTGTAATGACTTTGCCCAACAATTGTAATGACTTTGCCAACCACTGTTAATAACTTATCCGACCTCTAAAAATGACTTTGCTCAACAATTGTAATGACTTTGCCCAACAATTGTAATGACTTTGCCAACCACTGTTAATCACTTATCCGACCTCTAAAAATGACTTTGCTCAAAAATTTTAATGACTTTGCCCAACAATTGTAATGACTTTGCCCAACAATTGTAATGAATCTGCCCAATCAATTGGAATGACTTTTGACAACCACTATTTATCAAAAATCCGACCTCTAAAAATGACTTTACCCAACAATTGTAATGACTTTGCCCAACAATTGTAATGACTTTGCCCAACAATTGTAATACTTTTGCCAACCACTGTCAATCAATAATCCGACCTCTAAAAATGACTTTACCCAACAATTGTAATGACTTTGCCCAACAATTGTAATGACTTTGCCAACCACTGTTAATAACTTATCCGACCTCTAAAAATGACTTTGCTCAACAATTGTAATGACTTTTCCCAACAATTGTAATGACTTTGCCCAACAATTGTAATGACTTTGCCCAACAATTGTAATGACTTAGCCCAACAATTGTAATGACTTTGCCCAACAATTGTAATGACTTTGCCCAACAATTGTAATGACTTTGCTCAACAATTTTAATGACTTTGCCCAACAATTGTTATGACTTTGCCCAACAATTGTAATGACTCTGCCCAACAATTGTAATACTTTTGACAACCACTGTTCATCAATAATCCGACCTCTAAATATGACTTTGCCCAACAATTGTAATGACTTTGCCCAACAATTGAAATGACTCTGCCAACCACTGTTAATCAATAATCCGACCTCGAAAAATGACTTTGCCCAACAATTGTAATGACTTTTCCCAACAATTGTAATGACTCTGCCGAATCAACTGTAATGACTTTGCCAACCACTGGTAATGACTTTACCAACCACTGTAGATCAATTATCCGACCTCTAAAAATAACTTTGCCCAACAATTGAAATACTTTTGACAACCACTATTAATCAATAATCCGACCTCTAAAAATAACTTTGCCCAACAATTGTAAAACTTTTGACAACCACTATTAATCAATAATCCGACCTCTAAAAATGACTTTGCCCAACAATTGTAATGACTTTGCCCAACAATTGTAATGACTTTGCCAACCACTGTAAATCAATAATCCGACCTCTAAAATGACTTTTCCCAACACTTGTAATGACTTTGCCCAACAATTGTAATGACTTTGCCCAACAATTGTAATGACTTTGCCAACCACTGTTAATCACTTATCCGACCTCTAAAAATGACTTTGCCCAAAAATTTTAATGACTTTGCCCAACAATTGTAATGACTTTGCCCAACAATTGTAATGACTTTGCCCAACAATTGTAATACTTTTGACAACCACTATTAATCAATAATCCGACCTCTAAAAATGACTTTGCCCAACAATTGTAATGACTTTGCCCAACAATTGTAATGACTTTGCCAACCACTGTTAATCAATAATCCGACCTCTAAAAATGACTTTTCCCAACACTTGTAATGACTTTGCCCAACAATTGTAATGACTTTGCCAACCACTGTTAATCAATAATCCGACCTCTAAAAATAACTTTGCCCAACAATTGTAAAACTTTTGACAACCACTATTAATCAATAATCCGACCTCTAAAAATGACTTTGCCCAACAATTGTAATGACTTTGCCCAACAATTGTAATGACTTTGCCAACCACTGTAAATCAATAATCCGACCTCTAAAAATGACTTTTCCCAACACTTGTAATGACTTTGCCCAACAATTGTAATGACTTTGCCCAACAATTGTAATGACTTTGCCAACCACTGTTAATCACTTATCCGACCTCTAAAAATGACTTTGCCCAAAAATTTTAATGACTTTGCCCAACAATTGTAATGACTTTGCCCAACAATTGTAATGACTTTGCCCAACAATTGTAATACTTTTGCCAACCACTGTCAATCAATAATCCGACCTCTAAAAATGACTTTACCCAACAATTGTAATGACTTTGCCCAACAATTGTAATGACTTTGCCAACCACTGTTAATAACTTATCCGACCTCTAAAAATGACTTTGCTCAACAATTGTAATGACTTTTCCCAACAATTGTAATGACTTTGCCCAACAATTGTAATGACTTTGCCCAACAATTGTAATGACTTAGCCCAACAATTGTAATGACTTTGCCCAACAATTGTAATGACTTTGCCCAACAATTGTAATGACTTTGCTCAACAATTTTAATGACTTTGCCCAACAATTGTTATGACTTTGCCCAACAATTGTAATGACTCTGCCCAACAATTGTAATACTTTTGACAACCACTGTTCATCAATAATCCGACCTCTAAATATGACTTTGCCCAACAATTGTAATGACTTTGCCCAACAATTGAAATGACTCTGCCAACCACTGTTAATCAATAATCCGACCTCGAAAAATGACTTTGCCCAACAATTGTAATGACTTTTCCCAACAATTGTAATGACTCTGCCGAATCAACTGTAATGACTTTGCCAACCACTGGTAATGACTTTACCAACCACTGTAGATCAATTATCCGACCTCTAAAAATAACTTTGCCCAACAATTGAAATACTTTTGACAACCACTATTAATCAATAATCCGACCTCTAAAAATAACTTTGCCCAACAATTGTAAAACTTTTGACAACCACTATTAATCAATAATCCGACCTCTAAAAATGACTTTGCCCAACAATTGTAATGACTTTGCCCAACAATTGTAATGACTTTGCCAACCACTGTAAATCAATAATCCGACCTCTAAAAATGACTTTTCCCAACACTTGTAATGACTTTGCCCAACAATTGTAATGACTTTGCCCAACAATTGTAATGACTTTGCCAACCACTGTTAATCACTTATCCGACCTCTAAAAATGACTTTGCCCAAAAATTTTAATGACTTTGCCCAACAATTGTAATGACTTTGCCCAACAATTGTAATGACTTTGCCCAACAATTGTAATACTTTTGACAACCACTATTAATCAATAATCCGACCTCTAAAAATGACTTTGCCCAACAATTGTAATGACTTTGCCCAACAATTGTAATGACTTTGCCAACCACTGTTAATCAATAATCCGACCTCTAAAAATGACTTTTCCCAACACTTGTAATGACTTTGCCCAACAATTGTAATGACTTTGCCCAACAATTGTAATGACTTTGCCAACCACTGTTAATCAATAATCCGACCTCTAAAAATGACTTTACCCAACAATTGTAATGACTTTGCCGAACAATTGTAATGACTTTGCCCAACAATTGTAATGACTTTGCCGACCACTGGTAATGACTTTACCAACCACTGTAAATCAATTATCCGACCTCTAAAAATAACTTTGCCCAACAATTGTAATACTTTTGACAACCACTATTAATCAATAATCCGACCTCTAAAAATGACTTTGCCCAACAATTGTAATGACTTTGCCAACCACTGTTAATCAATAATCCGACATCTAAAAATGACTTTTCCCAACACTTGTAATGACTTTGCCCAACAATTGTAATGACTTTGCCCAACAATTGTAATGACTTTGCCAACCACTGTTAATCACTTATCCGACCTCTAAAAATGACTTTGCTAAAAAATTTTAATGACTTTGCCCAACAATTGTAATGACTTTGCCCAACAATTGTAATGAATCTGCCCAATCAATTGGAATGACTTTTGACAACCACTATTTATCAAAAATCCGACCTCTAAAAATGACTTTACCCAACAATTGTAATGTCTTTGCCCAACAATTGTAATGACTTTGCCCAACAATTGTAATGACTTTGCCAACCACTGTTAATAACTTATCCGACCTCTAAAAATGACTTTGCTCAACAATTGTAATGACTTTGCCCAACAATTGTAATGACTTTGCCAACCACTGTTAATCACTTATCCGACCTCTAAAAATGACTTTGCTCAAAAATTTTAATGACTTTGCCCAACAATTGTAATGACTTTGCCAACCACTGTTAATCAATAATCCGACCTCTAAAAATGACTTTGCCCAACAATTGTAATGACTTTGCCAACCACTGGTAATGACTTTACCAACAACTGTTAATCACTTATCCGACCTCTAAAAATTACTTTGCCCAACAATTGTAATACTTTTGCCAACCACTGTTAATCAATAATCCGACCTCTAAAAATGACTTTACCCAACAATTGTAATGACTTTGCCCAACAATTGTAATGACTTTGCCAACCACTGTTAATCAATAATCCGACCTCTAAAAATGACTTTTCCCAACACTTGTAATGACTTTGCCCAACAATTGTAATGACTTTGCCCAACAATTGTAATGACTTTGCCAACCACTGTTAATCAATAATCCGACCTCTAAAAATGACTTTACCCAACAATTGTAATGACTTTGCCCAACAATTGTAATGACTTTGCCCAGCAATTGTAATGACTTTGCCGACCACTGGTAATGACTTTACCAACCACTGTAAATCAATAATCCGACCTCTAAAAATAACTTTGCCCAACAATTGTAATACTTTTGACAACCACTATTAATCAATAATCCGACCTCTAAAAATGACTCTGCCCAACAATTGTAATGACTTTGCCCAACAATTGTAATGATTTTGCCCAACAATTGTAATGACTTTGCCAACCACTGTTAATCAATAATCCGACATCTAAAAATGACTTTTCCCAACACTTGTAATGACTTTGCCCAACAATTGTAATGACTTTGCCCAACAATTGTAATGACTTTGCCAACCACTGTTAATCACTTATCCGACCTCTAAAAATGACTTTGCTCAAAAATTTTAATGACTTTGCCCAACAATTGTAATGACTTTGCCCAACAATTGTAATGAATCTGCCCAATCAATTGGAATGACTTTTGACAACCACTATTTATCAAAAATCCGACCTCTAAAAATGACTTTACCCAACAATTGTAATGACTTTGCCCAACAATTGTAATGACTTTGCCCAACAATTGTAATGACTTTGCCAACCACTGTTAATAACTTATCCGACCTCTAAAAATGACTTTGCTCAACAATTGTAATGACTTTGCCCAACAATTGTAATGACTTTGCCAACCACTGTTAATCAATAATCCGACATCTAAAAATGACTTTTCCCAACACTTGTAATGACTTTGCCCAACAATTGTAATGACTTTGCCCAACAATTGTAATGACTTTGCCAACCACTGTTAATAACTTATCCGACCTCTAAAAATGACTTTGCTCAACAATTGTAATGATTTTGCCCAACAATTGTAATGACTTTGCCAACCACTGTTAATCAATAATCCGACATCTAAAAATGACTTTTCCCAACACTTGTAATGACTTTGCCCAACAATTGTAATGACTTTGCCCAACAATTGTAATGACTTTGCCAACCACTGTTAATCACTTATCCGACCTCTAAAAATGACTTTGCTCAAAAATTTTAATGACTTTGCCCAACAATTGTAATGACTTTGCCCAACAATTGTAATGAATCTGCCCAATCAATTGGAATGACTTTTGACAACCACTATTTATCAAAAATCCGACCTCTAAAAATGACTTTACCCAACAATTGTAATGACTTTGCCCAACAATTGTAATGACTTTGCCCAACAATTGTAATGACTTTGCCAACCACTGTTAATAACTTATCCGACCTCTAAAAATGACTTTGCTCAACAATTGTAATGACTTTGCCCAACAATTGTAATGACTTTGCCAACCACTGTTAATCACTTATCCGACCTCTAAAAATGACTTTGCTCAAAAATTTTAATGACTTTGCCCAACAATTGTAATGACTTTGCCCAACAATTGTAATGAATCTGCCCAATCAATTTGAATGACTTTTGACAACCACTATTTATCAAAAATCCGACCTCTAAAAATGACTTTACCCAACAATTGTAATGACTTTGCCCAACAATTGTAATGACTTTGCCCAACAATTGTAATACTTTTGCCAACCACTGTCAATCAATAATCCGACCTCTAAAAATGACTTTACCCAACAATTGTAATGACTTTGCCCAACAATTGTAATGACTTTGCCAACCACTGTTAATAACTTATCCGACCTCTAAAAATGACTTTGCTCAACAATTGTAATGACTTTTCCCAACAATTGTAATGACTTTGCCCAACAATTGTAATGACTTTGCCCAACAATTGTAATGACTTAGCCCAACAATTGTAATGACTTTGCCCAACAATTGGAATGACTTTGCCCAACAATTGTAATGACTTTGCTCAACAATTTTAATGACTTTGCCCAACAATTGTTATGACTTTGCCCAACAATTGTAATGACTCTGCCCAACAATTGTAATACTTTTGACAACCACTGTTAATCAATAATCCGACCTCTAAATATGACTTTGCCCAACAATTGTAATGACTTTGCCCAACAATTGAAATGACTTTGCCAACCACTGTTAATCAATAATCCGACCTCGAAAAATGACTTTGCCCAACAATTGTAATGACTTTTCCCAACAATTGTAATGACTCTGCCGAATCAACTGTAATGACTTTGCCAACCACTGGTAATGACTTTACCAACCACTGTAGATCAATTATCCGACCTCTAAAAATAACTTTGCCCAACAATTGAAATACTTTTGACAACCACTATTAATCAATAATCCGACCTCTAAAAATAACTTTGCCCAACAATTGTAAAACTTTTGACAACCACTATTAATCAATAATCCGACCTCTAAAAATGACTTTGCCCAACAATTGTAATGACTTTGCCCAACAATTGTAATGACTTTGCCAACCACTGTTAATCAATAATCCGACCTCTAAAAATGACTTTTCCCAACACTTGTAATGACTTTGCCCAACAATTGTAATGACTTTGCCCAACAATTGTAATGACTTTGCCAACCACTGTTAATCACTTATCCGACCTCTAAAAATGACTTTGCCCAAAAATTTTAATGACTTTGCCCAACAATTGTAATGACTTTGCCCAACAATTGTAATGACTTTGCCCAACAATTGTAATGACTTTGCCAACCACTGTTAATCACTTATCCGACCTCTAAAAATGACTTTGCTCAAAAATTTTAATGACTTTGCCCAACAATTGTAATGACTTTGCCAACCACTGATAATCAATAATCCGACCTCTAAAAATGATTTTTCCCAACACTTGTAATGACTTTGCCCAACAATTGTAATGACTTTGCCCAACAATTGTAATGACTTTGCCAACCACTGTTAATCACTTATCCGACCTCTAAAAATGACTTTGCTCAAAATTTTAATGACTTTGCCCAACAATTGTAATGACTTTGCCCAACAATTGTAATGACTTTGCCCAACAATTGTAATGACTTAGCCCAACAATTGTAATGACTTTGCCCAACAATTGTAATGACTTTGCCCAACAATTGTAATGACTTTGCTCAACAATTTTAATGACTTTGCCCAACAATTGTTATGACTTTGCCCAACAATTGTAATGACTCTGCCCAACAATTGTAATACTTTTGACAACCACTGTTAATCAATAATCCGACCTCTAAATATGACTTTGCACAACAATTGTAATGACTTTGCCCAACAATTGAAATGACTTTGCCAACCACTGTTAATCAATAATCCGACCTCGAAAAATGACTTTGCCCAACAATTGTAATGACTTTTCCCAACAATTGTAATGACTCTGCCGAATCAACTGTAATGACTTTGCCAATCACTGGTAATGACTTTACCAACCACTGTAGATCAATTATCCGACCTCTAAAAATAACTTTGCCCAACAATTGAAATACTTTTGACAACCACTATTAATCAATAATCCGACCTCTAAAAATAACTTTGCCCAACAATTGTAATACTTTTGACAACCACTATTAATCAATAATCCGACCTCTAAAAATGACTTTGCCCAACAATTGTAATGACTTTGCCCAACAATTGTAATGACTTTGCCAACCACTGTTAATCAATAATCCGACCTCTAAAAATGACTTTTCCCAACACTTGTAATGACTTTGCCCAACAATTGTAATGACTTTGCCCAACAATTGTAATGACTTTGCCAACCACTGTTAATCACTTATCCGACCTCTAAAAATGACTTTGCTCAAAAATTTTAATGACTTTGCCCAACAATTGTAATGACTTTGCCCAACAATTGTAATGACTTTGCCCAACAATTGTAATACTTTTGACAACCACTATTAATCAATAATCCGACCTCTAAAAATGACTTTGCCCAACAATTGTAATGACTTTGCCCAACAATTGTAATGACTTTGCCAACCACTGTTAATCAATAATCCGACCTCTAAAAATGACTTTTCCCAACACTTGTAATGACTTTGCCCAACAATTGTAATGACTTTGCCAACCACTGTTAATCACTTATCCGACCTCTAAAAATGACTTTGCTCAAAAATTTTAATGACTTTGCCCAACAATTGTAATGACTTTGCCCAACAATTGTTATGACTTTGCCCAACAATTGTAATGACTCTGCCCAACAATTGAAATGACTTTGCCAACCACTGTTAATCAATAATCCGACCTCGAAAAATGACTTTGCCCAACAATTGTAATGACTTTTATCAACAATTGTAATGACTCCGCCGAATCAATTGTAATGACTTTGCCAACCACTGGTAATGACTTTACCAACCACTGTAAATCAATTATCCGACCTCTAAAAATAACTTTGCCCAACAATTGAAATACTTTTGACAACCACTATTAATCAATAATCCGACCTCTAAAAATAACTTTGCCCAACAATTGTAATACTTTTGACAACCACTATTAATCAATAATCCGACCTCTAAAAATGACTTTGCCCAACAATTGTAATGACTTTGCCCAACAATTGTAATGACTTTGCCAACCACTGTTAATCAATAATCCGACCTCTAAAAATGACTTTTCCCAACACTTGTAATGACTTTGCCCAACAATTGTAATGACTTTGCCCAACAATTGTAATGACTTTGCCAACCACTGTTAATCACTTATCCGACCTCTAAAAATGACTTTGCTCAAAAATTTTAATGACTTTGCCCAACAATTGTAATGACTTTGCCCAACAATTGTAATGAATCTGCCCAATCAATTGGAATGACTTTTGACAACCACTATTTATCAATAATCCGACCTCTAAAAATGACTTTGCCCAACAATTGTAATGACTTTGCCAACCACTGTTAATCAATAATCCGACCTCTAAAAATGACTTTGCCCAACAATTGTAATGACTTTGCCAACCACTGGTAATGACTTTACCAACAACTGTTAATCACTTATCCGACCTCTAAAAATTACTTTGCCCATCAATTGTAATACTTTTGCCAACCACTGTTAATCAATAATCCGACCTCTAAAAATGACTTTACCCAACAATTGTAATGACTTTGCCCAACAATTGTAATGACTTTGCCCAACAATTGTTATGACTTTGCCCAACAATTGTAATGACTCTGCCCAACAATTGTAATACTTTTGACAACCACTGTTAATCAATAATCCGACCTCTAAATATGACTTTGCCCAACAATTGTAATGACTTTGCCCAACATTTGTAATGACTTTGCCAACCACTGTTAATCAATAATCCGACCTCGAAAAATGACTTTGCCCAACAATTGTAATGACTTTTCCCAACAATTGTAATGACTCTGCCGAATCAATTGTAATGACTTTGCCAACCACTGGTAATGACTTTACCAACCACTGTAAATCAATTATCCGACCTCTAAAAATAACTTTGCCCAACAATTGAAATACTTTTGACAACCACTATTAATCAATAATCTGACCTCTAAAAATAACTTTGCCCAACAATTGTAATACTTTTGACAACCACTATTAATCAATAATCCGACCTCTAAAAATGACTTTGCCCAACAATTGTAATGACTTTGCCCAACAATTGTAATGACTTTGCCAACCACTGTTAATCAATAATCCGACTTCTAAAAATGACTTTTCCCAACACTTGTAATGACTTTGCCCAACAATTGTAATGACTTTGCCCAACAATTGTAATGACTTTGCCAACCACTGTTAATCACTTATCCGACCTCTAAAAATGACTTTGCTCAAAAATTTTAATGACTTTGCCCAACAATTGTAATGACTTTGCCCAACAATTGTAATGAATCTGCCCAATCAATTGGAATGACTTTTGACAACCACTATTTATCAATAATCCGACCTCTAAAAATGACTTTGCCCAACAATTGTAATGACTTTGCCAACCACTGTTAATCAATAATCCGACCTCTAAAAATGACTTTGCCCAACAATTGTAATGACTTTGCCAACCACTGGTAATGACTTTACCAACAACTGTTAATCACTTATCCGACCTCTAAAAATTACTTTGCCCATCAATTGTAATACTTTTGCCAACCACTGTTAATCAATAATCCGACCTCTAAAAATGACTTTACCCAACAATTGTAATGACTTTGCCCAACAATTGTAATGACTTTGCCCAACAATTGTAATGACTTTGCCAACCACTGTTAATAACTTATCCGACCTCTAAAAATGACTTTGCTCAACAATTGTAATGACTTTGCCCAACAATTGTAATGACTTTGCCCAACAATTGTAATGACTTTGCCCAACAATTGTGATGACTTAGCCCAACAATTGTAATGACTTTGCCCAACAATTGTAATGACTTTGCCCAACAATTGTAATGACTTTGCTCAACAATTGTAATGACTTTGCCCAACAATTGTAATGACTTTGCCCAACAATTGTAATGACTTTGCCCAACAATTGAAATGACTTTGCCAACCACTGTTAATCACTTATCCGACCTCTAAAAATGACTTTGCTCAACAATTGTAATGACTTAGCCCAACAATTGTAATGAATCTGCCCAATCAATTGGAATGACTTTTGACAACCACTATTTATCAATAATCCGACCTCTAAAAATGACTTTGCCCAACAATTGTAATGACTTTGCCAACCACTGGTAATGACTTTACCAACAACTGTTAATCACTTATCCGACCTCTAAAAATTACTTTGCCCAACAATTGTAATACTTTTGCCAACCACTGTTAATCAATAATCCGACCTCTAAAAATGACTTTGCCCAACAATTGTAATGACTTTGCCAACCACTGGTAATGACTTTACCAACAACTGTTAATCACTTATCCGACCTCTAAAAATAACTTTGCCCAACAATTGTAATACTTTTGCCAACCACTGTTAATCAATAATCCGACCTCTAAAAATGACTTTACCCAACAATTGTAATGACTTTGCCCAACAATTGTAATGACTTTGCCCAACAATTGTAATACTTTTGCCAACCACTGTTAATCAATAATCCGACCTCTAAAAATGACTTTACCCAACAATTGTAACGACTTTGCCCAACAATTGTAATTACTTAGCCCAACAATTGTAATGACTTTGCCCAACAATTGTAATGACTTTGCCCAACAATTGAAATGACTTTGCTCAACAATTTTAATGACTTTGCCCAACAATTGTTATGACTTTGCCCAACAATTGTAATGACTCTGCCCAACAATTGTAATACTTTTGACAACCACTGTTAATCAATAATCCGACCTCTAAATATGACTTTGCCCAACAATTGTAATGACTTTGCCCAACAATTGTAATGACTTTGCCCAACAATTGTAATGACTTTGCCAACCACTGTTAATCAATAATCCGACCTCTAAAAATGACTTTTCCCAACACTTGTAATGACTTTGCCCAACAATTGTAATGACTTTGCCCAACAATTGTAATGACTTTGCCAACCACTGTTAATCACTTATCCGACCTCTAAAAATGACTTTGCTCAAAAATTTTAATGACTTTGCCCAACAATTGTAATGACTTTGCCCAACAATTGTAATGAATCTGCCCAATCAATTGGAATGACTTTTGACAACCACTATTTATCAATAATCCGACCTCTAAAAATGACTTTGCCCAACAATTGTAATGACTTTGCCAACCACTGTTAATCAATAATCCGACCTCTAAAATGACTTTGCCCAACAATTGTAATGACTTTGCCAACCACTGGTAATGACTTTACCAACAACTGTTAATCACTTATCCGACCTCTAAAAATTACTTTGCCCAACAATTGTAATACTTTTGCCAACCACTGTTAATCAATAATCCGACCTCTAAAAATGACTTTACCCAACAATTGTAATGACTTTGCCAACCACTGTTAATAACTTATCCGACCTCTAAAAATGACTTTGCTCAACAATTGTAATGACTTTGCCCAACAATTGTAATGACTTTGCCCAACAATTGTAATGACTTTGCCCAACAATTGTGATGACTTAGCCCAACAATTGTAATGACTTTGCCCAACAATTGTAATGACTTTGCCCAACAATTGTAATGACTTTGCCCAACAATTGTAATGACTTTGCTCAACAATTGTAATGACTTTGCCCAACAATTGTAATGACTTTGCCCAACAATTGTAATGACTTTGCCAACCACTGTTAATCACTTATCCGACCTCTAAAAATGACTTTGCTCAACAATTGTAATGACTTTGCCCAACAATTGTAATGAATCTGCCCAATCAATTGGAATGACTTTTGACAACCACTATTTATCAATAATCCGACCTCTAAAAATGACTTTGCCCAACAATTGTAATGACTTTGCCAACCACTGGTAATGACTTTACCAACAACTGTTAATCACTTATCCGACCTCTAAAAATTACTTTGCCCAACAATTGTAATACTTTTGCCAACCACTGTTAATCAATAATCCGACCTCTAAAAATGACTTTGCCCAACAATTGTAATGACTTTGCCAACCACTGGTAATGACTTTACCAACAACTGTTAATCACTTATCCGACCTCTAAAAATAACTTTGCCCAACAATTGTAATACTTTTGCCAACCACTGTTAATCAATAATCCGACCTCTAAAAATGACTTTACCCAACAATTGTAATGACTTTGCCCAACAATTGTAATGACTTTGCCCAACAATTGTAATACTTTTGCCAACCACTGTTAATCAATAATCCGACCTCTAAAAATGACTTTACCCAACAATTGTAATGACTTTGCCCAACAATTGTAATGACTTAGCCCAACAATTGTAATGACTTTGCCCAACAATTGTAATGACTTTGCCCAACAATTGAAATGACTTTGCTCAACAATTTTAATGACTTTGCCCAACAATTGTTATGACTTTGCCCAACAATTGTAATGACTCTGCCCAACAATTGTAATACTTTTGACAACCACTGTTAATCAATAATCCGACCTCTAAATATGACTTTGCCCAACAATTGTAATGACTTTGCCCAACAATTGTAATGACTTTGCCCAACAATTGTAATGACTTTGCCAACCACTGTTAATCACTTATCCGACCTCTAAAAATGACTTTGCTCAAAAATTTCAATGACTTTGCCCAACAATTGTAATGACTTTGCCCAACAATTGTAATGAATCTGCCCAATCAATTGGAATGACTTTTGACAACCACTATTTATCAATAATCCGACCTCTAAAAATGACTTTGCCCAACAATTGTAATACTTTTGCCAACCACTGTTAATCAATAATCCGACCTCTAAAAATGACTTTACCCAACAATTGTAATGACTTTGCCAACCACTGTTAATAACTTATCCGACCTCTAAAAATGACTTTGCTCAACAATTGTAATGACTTTGCCCAACAATTGAAATGACTTTGCCCAACAATTGTAATGACTTTGCCCAACAATTGTGATGACTTAGCCCAACAATTGTAATGACTTTGCCCAACAATTGTAATGACTTTGCCCAACAATTGAAATGACTTTGCTCAACAATTGTAATGACTTTGCCCAACAATTGTAATGTTTTTGCCCAACAATTGTAATGACTTTGCCCAACAATTGTAATGACTCTGCCCAACAATTGTAATACTTTTGACAACCACTGTAAATCAATAATCCGACCTCTAAATATGACTTTGCCCAACAATTGTAATGACTTTGCCCAACAATTGTAATGACTTTGCCCAACAATTGTAATGACTTTGCCAACCACTGTTAATCACTTATCCGACCTCTAAAAATGACTTTGCTCAAAAATTTTAATGACTTTGCCCAACAATTGTAATGACTTTGCCCAACAATTGTAATGAATCTGCCCAATCAATTGGAATGACTTTTGACAACCACTATTTATCAATTATCCGACCTCTAAAAATGACTTTGCCCAACAATTGTAATGACTTTGCCCAACAATTGTAATGAATCTGCCCAATCAATTGGAATGACTTTTGACAACCACTATTTATCAATAATCCGACCTCTAAAAATGACTTTGCCCAACAATTGTAATGACTTTGCCAACCATTGTTAATCAATAATCCGACCTCTAAAAATGACTTTGCCCAACAATTGTAATGACTTTGCCAACCACTGGTAATGACTTTACCAACAACTGTTAATCACTTATCCGACCTCTAAAAATTACTTTGCCCAACAATTGTAATACTTTTGCCAACCACTGTTAATCAATAATCCGACCTCTAAAAATGACTTTCCCCAACAATTGTAATGACTTTGCCAACCACTGTTAATAACTTATCCGACCTCTAAAAATGACTTTGCTCAACAATTGTAATGACTTTGCCCAACAATTGTAATGACTTTACCCAACAATTGTAATGACTTTGCCCAACAATTGTGATGACTTAGCCCAACAATTGTAATGACTTTGCCCAACAATTGTAATGACTTTGCCCAACAATTGTAATGACTTTGCCCAACAATTGTAATGACTTTGCCCAACAATTGTAATGTTTTTGCCCAACAATTGTAATGACTTTGCCCAACAATTGTAATGACTTTGCCCAACAATTGAAATGACTTTGCCCAACAATTGTAATGACTTTGCCAACCACTGTTAATAACTTATCCGACCTCTAAAAATGACTTTGCTCAACAATTGTAATGACTTTGCCCAACAATTGTTATGACTTTGCCAACCACTGTTAATCACTTATCCGACCTCTAAAAATTACTTTGCCCACCAATTGTAATACTTTTGCCAACCACTGTTAATCAATAATCCGACCTCTAAAATGACTTTACCCAACAATTGTAATGACTTTGCCCAACAATTGTAATGACTTTGCCAACCACTGTTAATAACTTATCCGACCTCTAAAAATGACTTTGCTCAACAATTGTAATGACTTTGCCCAACAATTGTAATGACTTTGCCCAACAATTGTGATGACTTTGCCCAACAATTGTAATGACTTTGCCAACCACTGTTAATCACTTATCCGACCTCTAAAAATGACTTTGCTCAACAATTGTAATGACTTTGCCCAACAATTGTAATGACTTTGCCCAACAATTGTAATGACTTTGCCCAACAATTGTAATGACTTTGCCAACCACTGTTAATCACTTATCCGACCTCTAAAAATTACTTTGCCCAACAATTGTAATACTTTTGCCAACCACTGTTAATCAATAATCCGACCTCTAAAAATGACTTTACCCAACAATTGTAATGACATTGACCAACAATTGTAATTACTTGGCCAACCACTGTTAATAACTTATCCGACCTCTAAAAATGACTTTGCTCAACAATTGTAATGACTTTGCCCAACAATTGTAATGACTTTGCCCAACAATTGTAATGACTTTGCCCAACAATTGTAATGACTTTGCTCAACAATTGTAATGACTTTGCCAACCACTGTTAATCACTTATCCGACTTCTAAAAATGACTTTGCTCAACAATTGTAATGACTTTGCCCAACAATTGTAATGACTTTGCCCAACAATTGTAATGACTTTGCCCAACAATTGTAATGACTTTGCCAACCACTGTTAATCACTTATCCGACCTCTAAAAATTACTTTGCCCAACAATTGTAATACTTTTGCCAACCACTGTTAATCAATAATCCGACCTCTAAAAATGACTTTACCCAACAATTGTAATGACATTGACCAACAATTGTAATTACTTGGCCAACCACTGTTAATAACTTATCCGACCTCTAAAAATGACTTTGCTCAACAATTGTAATGACTTTGCCCAACAATTGTAATGACTTTGCCCAACAATTGTAATGACTTTGCCCAACAATTGTAATGACTTTGCTCAACAATTGTAATGACTTTGCCAACCACTGTTAATCACTTATCCGACTTCTAAAAATGACTTTGCTCAACAATTGTAATGACTTTGCCCAACAATTGTAATGACTTTGCCCAACAATTGTAATGACTTTGCCCAACAATTGTAATGACTTTGCCAACCACTGTTAATCAATAATCCGACCTCTAAAAATGACTTTACCCAACAATTGTAATGACTTTGCCCAACAATTGTAATGACTTTGCCAACCACTGTTAATAACTTATCCGACCTCTAAAAATGACTTTGCTCAACAATTGTAATGACTTTGCCCAACAATTGTAATGACTTTGCCCAACAATTGTAATGACTTTGCCCAACAATTGTAATGACTTTGCCAACCACTGTTAATCACTTATCCGACCTCTAAAAATTACTTTGCCCAACAATTGTAATACTTTTGCCAACCACTGTTAATCAATAATCCGACCTCTAAAAATGACTTTACCCAACAATTGTAATGACTTTGCCCAACAATTGTAATGACTTTGCCAACCACTGTTAATAACTTATCCGACCTCTAAAAATGACTTTGCTCAACAATTGTAATGACTTTGCCAACCACTGTTAATCACTTATCCGACCTCTAAAAATTACTTTGCCCACCAATTGTAATACTTTTGCCAACCACTGTTAATCAATAATCCGACCTCTAAAAATGACTTTACCCAACAATTGTAATGACTTTGCCCAACAATTGTAATGACTTTGCCAACCACTGTTAATAACTTATCCGACCTCTAAAAATGACTTTGCTCAACAATTGTAATGACTTTGCCCAACAATTGTAATGACTTTGCCCAACAATTGTAATGACTTTGCCCAACAATTGTAATGACTTTGCCAACCACTGTTAATCACTTATCCGACCTCTAAAAATGACTTTGCTCAACAATTGTAATGACTTTGCCCAACAATTGTAATGACTTTGCCCAACAATTGTAATGACTTTGCCAACCACTGTTAATCACTTATCCGACCTCTAAAAATTACTTTGCCCAACAATTGTAATACTTTTGCCAACCACTGTTAATCAATAATCCGACCTCTAAAAATGACTTTACCCAACAATTGTAATGACTTAGCCCAACAATTGTAATGACTTTGCCAACCACTGTTAATAACTTATCCGACCTCTAAAAATGACTTTGCCCAACAATTGTAATGACTTTGCCCAACAATTGTAATGACTTTGCCCAACAATTGTAATGACTTTGCCCAACAATTGTAATGACTTTGCCAACCACTGTTAATCACTTATCCGACCTCTTACATTACTTTGCCCAACAATTGTAATACTTTTGCCAACCACTGTTAATCAATAATCCGACCTCTAAAAATGACTTTACCCAACAATTGTAATGACTTTGCCCAACAATTGTAATGACTTTGCCAACCACTGTTAATCACTTATCCGACCTCTAAAAATGACTTTGCTCAACAATTGTAATGACTTTGCCCAACAATTGTAATGACTTTGCCCAACAATTGTAATGACTTTGCCCAACAATTGTAATGACTTTGCCAACCACTGTTAATAACTTATCCGACCTCTAAAAATGACTTTGCTCAACAATTGTAATGACTTTGCCCAACAATTGTAATGACTTTGCCCAACAATTGTAATGACTTTGCCCAACAATTGTAATGACTTTGCCAACCACTGTTAATCACTTATCCGACCTCTTACATTACTTTGCCCAACAATTGTAATACTTTTGCCAACCACTGTTAATCAATAATCAAACCTCTAAAAATGACTTTACCCAACAATTGTAATGACTTTGCCCAACAATTGTAATGACTTTGCCAACCACTGTTAATAACTTATCCGACCTCTAAAAATGACTTTGCTCAACAATTGTAATGACTTTGCCCAACAATTGTAATGACTTTGCCCGACAATTGTAATGACTTTGCCCAACAATTGTAATGACTTTGCCAACCACTGTTAATCACTTATCCGACCTCTAAAAATTACTTTGCCCAACAATTGTAATACTTTTGCCAACCACTGTTAATCAATAATCCGACCTCTAAAAATGACTTTACCCAACAATTGTAATGACTTTGCCCAACAATTGTAATGACTTTGCCAACCACTGTTAATAACTTATCCGACCTCTAAAAATGACTTTGCTCAACAATTGTAATGACTTTGCCCAACAATTGTAATGACTTTGCCCAACAATTGTAATGACTTTGCCCAACAATTGTAATGACTTTGCCAACCACTGTTAATCACTTATCCGACCTCTAAAAATTACTTTGCCCACCAATTGTAATACTTTTGCCAACCACTGTTAATCAATAATCCGACCTCTAAAAATGACTTTACCCAACAATTGTAATGACTTTGCCCAACAATTGTAATGACTTTGCCCAACAATTGTAATGACTTTGCCCAACAATTGTAATGACTTTGCCAACCACTGTTAATAACTTATCCGACCTCTAAAATGACTTTGCTCAACAATTGTAATGACTTTGCCCAACAATTGTAATGACTTTGCCCAACAATTGTAATGACTTTGCCCAACAATTGTAATGACTTTGCCAACCACTGTTAATCACTTATCCGACCTCTAAAAATTACTTTGCCCAACAATTGTAATACTTTTGCCAACCACTGTTAATCAATAATCCGACCTCTAAAAATGACTTTACCCAACAATTGTAATGACTTTGCCCAACAATTGTAATGACTTTGCCAACCACTGTTAATAACTTATCCGACCTCTAAAAATGACTTTGCTCAACAATTGTAATGACTTTGCCCAACAATTGTAATGACTTTGCCAACCACTGTTAATCACTTATCCGACCTCTAAAAATTACTTTGCCCAACAATTGTAATGACTTTGCCAACCACTGTTAATCACTTATCCGACCTCTAAAAATGACTTTACCCAACAATTGTAATGACATTGACCAACAATTGTAATTACTTGGCCAACCACTGTTAATAACTTATCCGACCTCTAAAAATGACTTTGCTCAACAATTGTAATGACTTTGCCCAACAATTGTAATGACTTTGCCCAACAATTGTAATGACTTTGCCCAACAATTGTAATGACTTTGCTCAACAATTGTAATGACTTTGCCAACCACTGTTAATCACTTATCCGACTTCTAAAAATGACTTTGCTCAACAATTGTAATGACTTTGCCCAACAATTGTAATGACTTTGCCCAACAATTGTAATGACTTTGCCCAACAATTGTAATCACTTTGCCAACCACTGTTAATCAATAATCCGACCTCTAAAAATGACTTTACCCAACAATTGTAATGACTTTGCCCAACAATTGTAATGACTTTGCCAACCACTGTTAATAACTTATCCGACCTCTAAAAATGACTTTGCTCAACAATTGTAATGACTTTGCCCAACAATTGTAATGACTTTGCCCAACAATTGTAATGACTTTGCCCAACAATTGTAATGACTTTGCCAACCACTGTTAATCACTTATCCGACCTCTAAAAATTACTTTGCCCAACAATTGTAATACTTTTGCCAACCACTGTTAATCAATAATCCGACCTCTAAAAATGACTTTACCCAACAATTGTAATGACTTTGCCCAACAATTGTAATGACTTTGCCAACCACTGTTAATAACTTATCCGACCTCTAAAAATGACTTTGCTCAACAATTGTAATGACTTTGCCAACCACTGTTAATCACTTATCCGACCTCTAAAAATTACTTTGCCCACCAATTGTAATACTTTTGCCAACCACTGTTAATCAATAATCCGACCTCTAAAAATGACTTTACCCAACAATTGTAATGACTTTGCCCAACAATTGTAATGACTTTGCCAACCACTGTTAATAACTTATCCGACCTCTAAAAATGACTTTGCTCAACAATTGTAATGACTTTGCCCAACAATTGTAATGACTTTGCCCAACAATTGTAATGACTTTGCCCAACAATTGTAATGACTTTGCCAACCACTGTTAATCACTTATCCGACCTCTAAAAATGACTTTGCTCAACAATTGTAATGACTTTGCCCAACAATTGTAATGACTTTGCCCAACAATTGTAATGACTTTGCCAACCACTGTTAATCACTTATCCGACCTCTAAAAATTACTTTGCCCAACAATTGTAATACTTTTGCCAACCACTGTTAATCAATAATCCGACCTCTAAAAATGACTTTACCCAACAATTGTAATGACTTTGCCCAACAATTGTAATTACTTGGCCAACCACTGTTAATAAGTTATCCGACCTCTAAAAATGACTTTGCTCAACAATTGTAATGACTTTGCCCAACAATTGTAATGACTTTGCCCAACAATTGTAATGACTTTGCCCAACAATTGTAATGACTTTGCCAACCACTGTTAATCACTTATCCGACCTCTAAAAATTACTTTGCCCAACAATTGTAATACTTTTGCCAACCACTGTTAATCAATAATCCGACCTCTAAAAATGACTTTACCCAACAATTGTAATGACTTTGCCCAACAATTGTAATGACTTTGCCAACCACTGTTAATCACTTATCCGACCTCTAAAAATGACTTAGCTCAACAATTGTAATGACTTTGCCCAACAATTGTAATGACTTTGCCCAACAATTGTAATGACTTTGCCCAACAATTGTAATGACTTTGCCAACCACTGTTAATAACTTATCCGACCTCTAAAAATGACTTTGCTCAACAATTGTAATGACTTTGCCCAACAATTGTAATGACTTTGCCCAACAATTGTAATGACTTTGCCCAACAATTGTAATGACTTTGCCAACCACTGTTAATCACTTATCCGACCTCTTACATTACTTTGCCCAACAATTGTAATACTTTTGCCAACCACTGTTAATCAATAATCAAACCTCTAAAAATGACTTTACCCAACAATTGTAATGACTTTGCCCAACAATTGTAATGACTTTGCCAACCACTGTTAATAACTTATCCGACCTCTAAAAATGACTTTGCTCAACAATTGTAATGACTTTGCCCAACAATTGTAATGACTTTGCCCGACAATTGTAATGACTTTGCCCAACAATTGTAATGACTTTGCCAACCACTGTTAATCACTTATCCGACCTCTAAAAATTACTTTGCCCAACAATTGTAATACTTTTGCCAACCACTGTTAATCAATAATCCGACCTCTAAAATGACTTTACCCAACAATTGTAATGACTTTGCCCAACAATTGTAATGACTTTGCCAACCACTGTTCATAACTTATCCGACCTCTAAAAATGACTTTGCTCAACAATTGTAATGACTTTGCCCAACAATTGTAATGACTTTGCCCAACAATTGTAATGACTTTGCCCAACAATTGTAATGACTTTGCCAACCACTGTTAATCACTTATCCGACCTCTAAAAATTACTTTGCCCACCAATTGTAATACTTTTGCCAACCACTGTTAATCAATAATCCGACCTCTAAAAATGACTTTACCCAACAATTGTAATGACTTTGCCCAACAATTGTAATGACTTTGCCCAACAATTGTAATGACTTTGCCCAACAATTGTAATGACTTTGCCAACCACTGTTAATAACTTATCCGACCTCTAAAAATGACTTTGCTCAACAATTGTAATGACTTTGCCCAACAATTGTAATGACTTTGCCCAACAATTGTAATGACTTTGCCCAACAATTGTAATGACTTTGCCAACCACTGTTAATCACTTATCCGACCTCTAAAAATTACTTTGCCCAACAATTGTGATACTTTTGCCAACCACTGTTAATCAATAATCCGACCTCCAAAAAAGACTTTGCCCAACAATTGTAATGACTTTGCCCAACAATTGTAATGACTTTGCCAACCACTGTTAATAACTTATCCGACCTCTAAAAATGACTTTGCTCAACAATTGTAATGACTTTGCCCAACAATTGTAATGACTTTGCCAACCACTGTTAATCACTTATCCGACCTCTAAAAATTACTTTGCCCACCAATTGTAATACTTTTGCCAACCACTGTTAATCAATAATCCGACCTCTAAAAATGACTTTACCCAACAATTGTAATGACTTTGCCCAACAATTGTAATGACTTTGCCAACCACTGTTAATAACTTATCCGACCTCTAAAAATGACTTTGCTCAACAATTGTAATGACTTTGCCCAACAATTGTAATGACTTTGCCCAACAATTGTAATGACTTTGCCCAACAATTGTAATGACTTTGCCAACCACTGTTAATCACTTATCCGACCTCTAAAAATGACTTTGCTCAACAATTGTAATGACTTTGCCCAACAATTGTAATGACTTTGCCCAACAATTGTAATGACTTTGCCAACCACTGTTAATCACTTATCCGACCTCTAAAAATTACTTTGCCCAACAATTGTAATACTTTTGCCAACCACTGTTAATCAATAATCCGACCTCTAAAAATGACTTTACCCAACAATTGTAATGACTTTGCCCAACAATTGTAATGACTTGGCCAACCACTGTTAATAACTTATCCGACCTCTAAAAATGACTTTGCTCAACAATTGTAATGACTTTGCCCAACAATTGTAATGACTTTGCCCAACAATTGTAATGACTTTGCCCAACAATTGTAATGACTTTGCCAACCACTGTTAATCACTTATCCGACCTCTAAAAATTACTTTGCCCACCAATTGTAATACTTTTGCCAACCACTGTTAATCAATAATCCGACCTCTAAAAATGACTTTACCCAACAATTGTAATGACTTTGCCCAACAATTGTAATGACTTTGCCAACCACTGTTAATAACTTATCCGACCTCTAAAAATGACTTTGCTCAACAATTGTAATGACTTTGCCCAACAATTGTAATGACTTTGCCCAACAATTGTAATGACTCTGCCCAACAATTGTAATGACTTTGCCAACCACTGTTAATCACTTATCCGACCTCTAAAAATGACTTTGCTCAACAATTGTAATGACTTTGCCCAACAATTGTAATGACTTTGCCCAACAATTGTAATGACTTTGCCAACCACTGTTAATCACTTATCCGACCTCTAAAAATTACTTTGCCCAACAATTGTAATACTTTTGCCAACCACTGTTAATCAATAATCCGACCTCTAAAAATGACTTTACCCAACAATTGTAATGACTTTGCCCAACAATTGTAATGACTTGGCCAACCACTGTTAATAACTTATCCGACCTCTAAAAATGACTTTGCTCAACAATTGTAATGACTTTGCCCAACAATTGTAATGACTTTGCCCAACAATTGTAATGACTTAGCCCAACAATTGTAATGACTTTGCCAACCACTGTTAATAACTTATCCGACCTCTAAAAATGACTTTGCTCAACAATTGTAATGACTTTGCCCAACAATTGTAATGACTTTGCCCAACAATTGTAATGACTTTGCCCAACAATTGTAATGACTTTGCCAACCACTGTTAATCACTTATCCGACCTCTTACATTACTTTGCCCAACAATTGTAATACTTTTGCCAACCACTGTTAATCAATAATCCGACCTCTAAAATGACTTTACCCAACAATTGTAATGACTTTGCCCAACAATTGTAATGACTTTGCCAACCACTGTTAATAACTTATCCGACCTCTAAAAATGACTTTGCTCAACAATTGTAATGACTTTGCCCAACAATTGTAATGACTTTGCCCAACAATTGTAATGACTTTGCCCAACAATTGTAATGACTTTGCCAACCACTGTTAATCACTTATCCGACCTCTAAAAATTACTTTGCCCAACAATTGTAATACTTTTGCCAACCACTGTTAATCAATAATCCGACCTCTAAAAATGACTTTACCCAACAATTGTAATGACTTTGCCCAACAATTGTAATGACTTGGCCAACCACTGTTAATAACTTATCCGACCTCTAAAAATGACTTTGCTCAACAATTGTAATGACTTTGCCCAACAATTGTAATGACTTTGCCCAACAATTGTAATGACTTAGCCCAACAATTGTAATGACTTTGCCAACCACTGTTAATAACTTATCCGACCTCTAAAAATGACTTTGCTCAACAATTGTAATGACTTTGCCCAACAATTGTAATGACTTTGCCCAACAATTGTAATGACTTTGCCCAACAATTGTAATGACTTTGCCAACCACTGTTAATCACTTATCCGACCTCTTACATTACTTTGCCCAACAATTGTAATACTTTTGCCAACCACTGTTAATCAATAATCCGACCTCTAAAAATGACTTTACCCAACAATTGTAATGACTTTGCCCAACAATTGTAATGACTTTGCCAACCACTGTTAATAACTTATCCGACCTCTAAAAATGACTTTGCTCAACAATTGTAATGACTTTGCCCAACAATTGTAATGACTTTGCCCAACAATTGTAATGACTTTGCCAACCACTGTTAATCACTTATCCGACCTCTAAAATTACTTTGCCCACCAATTGTAATACTTTTGCCAACCACTGTTAATCAATAATCCGACCTTTAAAAATGACTTTACCCAACAATTGTAATGACTTTGCCCAACAATTGTAATGACTTTGCCAACCACTGTTAATAACTTATCCGACCTCTAAAAATGACTTTGCTCAACAATTGTAATGACTTTGCCCAACAATTGTAATGACTTTGCCAACCACTGTTAATAACTTATCCGACCTCTAAAAATGACTTTGCTCAACAATTGTAATGACTTTGCCCAACAATTGTAATGACTTTGCCCAACAATTGTAATGACTTTGCCCAACAATTGTAATGACTTTGCCAACCACTGTTAATCACTTATCCAACCTCTAAAAATTACTTTGCCCACCAATTGTAATACTTTTGCCAACCACTGTTAATCAATAATCCGACCTCTAAAAATGACTTTACCCAACAATTGTAATGACTTTGCCCAACAATTGTAATGACTTTGCCCAACAATTGTAATGACTTTGCCCAACAATTGAAATGACTTTGCCAACCACTGTTAATAACTTATCCGACCTCTAAAAATGACTTTGCTCAACAATTGTAATGACTTTGTCCAACAATTGTAATGACTTTGCCCAACAATTGTAATGACTTTGCCCAACAATTGTAATGACTTTGCCAACCACTGTTAATCACTTATCCGACCTCTAAAAATGACTTTGCTCAACAATTGTAATGACTTTGCCCAACAATTGTAATGACTTTGCCCAACAATTGTAATGACTTTGCCCAACAATTGTAATGACTTTGCCAACCACTGTTAATCACTTATCCGACCTCTAAAAATTACTTTGCCCAACAATTGTAATACTTTTGCCAACCACTGTTAATCAATAATCCGACCTCTAAAAATGACTTTACCCAACAATTGTAATGACTTTGCCCAACAATTGTAATGACTTTGCCAACCACTGTTAATAACTTATCCGACCTCTAAAAATGACTTTGCTCAACAATTGTAATGACTTTGCCCAACAATTGTAATGGCTTTGCCCAACAATTGTAATGACTTTGCCAACCACTGTTAATCACTTATCCGACCTCTAAAAATTACTTTGCCCAACAATTGTAATACTTTTGCCAACCACTGTTAATCAATAATCCGACCTCTAAAAATGACTTTACCCAACAATTGTAATGACTTTGCCCAACAATTGTAATTACTTGGCCAACCACTGTTAATAACTTATCCGACCTCTAAAAATGACTTTGCTCAACAATTGTAATGACTTTGCCCAACAATTGTAATGACTTTGCCCAACAATTGTAATGACTTTGCCCAACAATTGTAATGACTTTGCCAACCACTGTTAATCACTTATCCGACCTCTAAAAATTACTTTGCCCACCAATTGTAATACTTTTGCCAACCACTGTTAATCAATAATCCGACCTCTAAAAATGACTTTACCCAACAATTGTAATGACTTTGCCCAACAATTGTAATGACTTTGCCAACCACTGTTAATAACTTATCCGACCTCTAAAAATGACTTTGCTCAACAATTGTAATGACTTTGCCCAACAATTGTAATGACTTTGCCCAACAATTGTAATGACTTTGCCCAACAATTGTAATGACTTTGCCAACCACTGTTAATCACTTATCCGACCTCTAAAAATTACTTTGCCCAACAATTGTAATACTTTTGCCAACCACTGTTAATCAATAATCCGACCTCTAAAAATGACTTTACCCAACAATTGTAATGACTTTGCCAAACAATTGTAATGACTTTGCCATCCACTGTTAATAACTTATCCGACCTCTAAAAATTACTTTGCTCAACAATTGAAATGACTTTGCCCAACAATTGTAATGACTTTGCCCAACAATTGTAATGACTTTGCCAACCACTGTTAATAACTTATCCGACCTCTAAAAATGACTTTGCTCAACAATTGTAATGACTTTGCCCAACAATTGTAATGACTTTGCCCAACAATTGTAATGACTTTGCCAACCACTGTTAATCACTTATCCGACCTCTAAAAATTACTTTGCCCAACAATTGTAATACTTTTGCCAACCACTGTTAATCAATAATCCGACCTCTAAAAATGACTTTGCTCAACAATTGTAATGACTTTGCCCAACAAATGTAATGACTTTGCCAACCACTGTTAATAACTTATCCGACCTCTAAAAATGACTTTGCTCAACAATTGTAATGACTTTGCCCAACAATTGTAATGACTTTGCCCAACAATTGTAATGACTTTGCCCAACAATTGTAATGACCTTGCCAACCACTGTTAATCACTTATCCGACCTCTAAAAATTACTTTGCCCACCAATTGTAATACTTTTGCCAACCACTGTTAATCAATAATCCGACCTCTAAAAATGACTTTACCCAACAATTGTAATGACTTTGCCCAACAATTGTAATGACTTTGCCAACCACTGTTAATAACTTATCCGACCTCTAAAAATGACTTTGCTCAACAATTGTAATGACTTTGCCCAACAATTGTAATGACTTTACCAACCACTGTAAATAACTTATCCGACCTCTAAAAATGTTTTTGCTCAACAATTGTAATGACTTTGCCCAACAATTGTAATGACTTTGCCCAACAATTGTAATGACTTTGCCCAACAATTGTAATGACTTTGCCAACCACTGTTAATCACTTATCCGACCTCTAAAAATTACTTTGCCCACCAATTGTAATACTTTTGCCAACCACTGTTAATCAATAATCCGACCTCTAAAAATGACTTTGCTCAACAATTGTAATGACTTTGCCCAACAATTGTAATGACTTTGCCAACCACTGTTAATAACTTATCCGACCTCTAAAAATGACTTTGCTCAACAATTGAAATGACTTTGCCCAACAATTGTAATGACTTTGCCCAACAATTGTAATGACTTTGCCAACCACTGTTAATCAATAATCCGACCTCTAAAAATGACTTTACCCAACAATTGTAATGACTTTGCCCAACAATTGTAATGACTTTGCCAACCACTGTTAATAACTTATCCGACCTCTAAAAATGACTTTGCTCAACAATTGTAATGACTTTGCCCAACAATTGTAATGACTTTGCCCAACAATTGTAATGACTTTGCCAACCACTGTTAATCACTTATCCGACCTCTAAAAATTACTTTGCCCAACAATTGTAATACTTTTGCCAACCACTGTTAATCAATAATCCGACCTCTAAAAATGACTTTACCCAACAATTGTAATGACTTTGCCCAACAATTGTAATGACTTTGCCAACCACTGTTAATAACTTATCCGACCTCTAAAAATGACTTTGCTCAACAATTGTAATGACTTTGCCCAACAATTGTAATGACTTTGCCAACCACTGTTAATCACTTATCCGACCTCTAAAAATTACTTTGCCCAACAATTGTAATACTTTTGCCAACCACTGTTAATCAATAATCCGACCTCTAAAAATGACTTTACCCAACAATTGTAATGACTTTGCCAAACAATTGTAATGACTTTGCCATCCACTGTTAATAACTTATCCGACCTCTAAAAATGACTTTGCTCAACAATTGTAATGACTTTGCCCAACAATTGTAATGACTTTGCCCAACAATTGTAATGACTTTGCCAACCACTGTTAATCACTTATCCGACCTCTAAAAATTACTTTGCCCACCAATTGTAATACTTTTGCCAACCACTGTTAATCAATAATCCGACCTTTAAAAATGACTTTACCCAACAATTGTAATGACTTTGCCCAACAATTGTAATGACTTTGCCAACCACTGTTAATAACTTATCCGACCTCTAAAAATGACTTTGCTCAACAATTGTAATGACTTTGCCCAACAATTGTAATGACTTTGCCAACCACTGTTAATAACTTATCCGACCTCTAAAAATGACTTTGCTCAACAATTGTAATGACTTTGCCCAACAATTGTAATGACTTTGCCCAACAATTGTAATGACTTTGCCCAACAATTGTAATGACATTGCCAACCACTGTTAATCACTTATCCGAACTCTAAAAATTACTTTTCCCACCAATTGTAATACTTTTGCCAACCACTGTTAATCAATAATCCGACCTCTAAAAATGACTTTACCCAACAATTGTAATGCCTTTGCCTAACAATTGTAATGACTTTGCCAACCACTGTTAATAACTTATCCGACCTCTAAAAATGACTTTGCTCAACAATTGTAATGACTTTGCCCAACAATTGTAATGACTTTGCCAACCACTGTTAATAACTTATCCGACCTCTAAAAATGACTTTGCTCAACAATTGTAATGACTTTGCCCAACAATTGTAATGACTTTGCCCAACAATTGTAATGACTTTGCCCAACAATTGTAATGACATTGCCAACCACTGTTAATCACTTATCCGAACTCTAAAAATTACTTTTCCCACCAATTGTAATACTTTTGCCAACCACTGTTAATCAATAATCCGACCTCTAAAAATGACTTTACCCAACAATTGTAATGCCTTTGCCCAACAATTGTAATGACTTTGCCAACCACTGTTAATAACTTATCCGACCTCTAAAAATGACTTTGCTCAACAATTGTAATGACTTTGCCCAACAATTGTAATGACTTTGCCCAACAATTGTAATGACTTTGCCCAACAATTGTAATGACATTGCCAACCACTGTTAATCACTTATCCGAACTCTAAAAATTACTTTTCCCACCAATTGTAATACTTTTGCCAACCACTGTTAATCAATAATCCGACCTCTAAAAATGACTTTACCCAACAATTGTAATGCCTTTGCCCAACAATTGTAATGACTTTGCCAACCACTGTTAATAACTTATCCGACCTCTAAAAATGACTTTGCTCAACAATTGTAATGACTTTGCCCAACAATTGTAATGACTTTGCCAACCACTGTTAATAACTTATCCGACCTCTAAAATGACTTTGCTCAACAATTGTAATGACTTGCCCAACAATTGTAATGACTTTGCCCAACAATTGTAATGACTTTGCCCAACAATTGTAATGACATTGCCAACCACTGTTAATCACTTATCCGAACTCTAAAAATTACTTTTCCCACCAATTGTAATACTTTTGCCAACCACTGTTAATCAATAATCCGACCTCTAAAAATGACTTTACCCAACAATTGTAATGCCTTTGCCCAACAATTGTAATGACTTTGCCAACCACTGTTAATAACTTATCCGACCTCTAAAAATGACTTTGCTCAACAATTGTAATGACTTTGCCCAACAATTGTAATGACTTTGCCCAACAATTGTAATGACTTTGCCCAACAATTGTAATGACTTTGCCAACCACTGTTAATCACTTATCCGACCTCTAAAAATTACTTTGCCCACCAATTGTAATTCTTTTGCCAACCACTGTTAATCAATAATCCGACCTCTAAAAATGACTTTACCCAACAATTGTAATGACTTTGCCCAACAATTGTAATGACTTTGCCAACCACTGTTAATAACTTATCCGACCTCTAAAAATGACTTTGCTCAACAATTGTAATGACTTTGCCCAACAATTGTAATGACTTTGCCCAACAATTGTAATGACTTTGCCCAACAATTGTAATGACTTTGCCAACCACTGTTAATCACTTATCCGACCTCTAAAAATTACTTTGCCCAACAATTGTAATACTTTTGCCAACCACTGTTAATCAATAATCCGACCTCTAAAAATGACTTTACCCAACAATTGTAATGACTTTGCCCAACAATTGTAATGACTTTGCCAACCACTGTTAATAACTTATCCGACCTCTAAAAATGACTTTGCTCAACAATTGTAATGACTTTGCCCAACAATTGTAATGACTTTGCCCAACAATTGTAATGACTTTGCCCAACAATTGTAATGAATCTGCCCAATCAATTGGAATGACTTTTGACAACCACTATTTATCAATAATCCGACCTCTAAAAATGACTTTGCCCAACAATTGTAATGACTTTGCCAACCACTGTTAATCAATAATCTGACCTCTAAAAATGACTTTGCCCAACAATTGTAATGACTTTGCCAACCACTGTTAATGACTTTACCAACAACTGTTAATCACTTATCCGACCTCTAAAAATTACTTTGCCCAACAATAGTAATTCTTTTGCCAACCACTGTTAATCAATATTCCGACCTCTAAAAATGACTTTACCCAACAATTGTAATGACTTTGCCCAACAATTGTAATGACTTTGCCCAACAATTGTAATGACTTTGCCCAACAATTGTGATGACTTAGCCCAACAATTGTAATGACTTTGCCCAACAATTGTAATGACTTTGCCCAACAATTGTAATGACTTTGCTCAACAATTGTAATGACTTTGCCCAACAATTGAAATGACTTTGCCCAACAATTGTAATGACTTTGCCCAACAATTGAAATGACTTTGCCCAACAATTGTAATGACTTTGCCAACCACTGTTAATCAATAATCCGACCTCTAAAAATGACTTTGCTCAACAATTGTAATGACTTTGCCCAACAATTGTAATGACTTTGCCCAACAATTGTAATGAATCTGCCCAATCAATTGGAATGACTTTTGACAACCACTATTTATCAATAATCCGACCTCTAAAAATGACTTTGCCCAACAATTGTAATGACTTTGCCAACCACTGTTAATCAATAATCCGACCTCTAAAAATGACTTTGCCCAACAATTGTAATGATTTTGCCAACCACTGGTAATGACTTTACCAACAACTGTTAATCACTTATCCGACCTCTAAAAATTACTTTGCCCAACAATAGTAATTCTTTTGCCAACCACTGTTAATCAATAATCCGACCTCTAAAAATGACTTTACCCAACAATTGTAATGACTTTGCCCAACAATTGTAATGACTTTGCCCAACAATTGTAATGACTTTGCTCAACAATTGTAATGACTTTGCCCAACAATTGTAATGACTTTGCCCAACAATTGAAATGACTTTGCCCAACAATTGTAATGACTTTGCCAACCACTGTTAATCAATAATCCGACCTCGAAAAAAGACTTTGCCCAACAATTGTAATGACTTTTCCCAACAATTGTAATGACTCTGCCGAATCAATTGTAATGACTTTGCCAACCACTGGTAATGACTTTACCAACCACTGTAAATCAATTATCCGACCTCTAAAAATAACTTTGCCCAACAATTGAAATACTTTTGACAACCACTATTAATCAATAATCCGACCTCTAAAAATGACTTTGCCCAACAATTGTAATGACTTTGCCCAACAATTGTAATGACTTTGCCAACCACTGTTAATCAATAATCCGACCTCTAAAAATGACTTTTCCCAACACTTGTAATGACTTTGCCCAACAATTGTAATGACTTTGCCCAACAATTGTAATGACTTTGCCAACCACTGTTAATCACTTGTCCGACCTCTAAAAATGACTTTGCCCAACAATTGTAATGACTTTGCCAACCACTGTTAATCAATAATCCGACCTCTAAAAATGACTTTGCCCAACAATTGTAATGATTTTGCCAACCACTGGTAATGACTTTACCAACAACTGTTAATCACTTATCCGACCTCTAAAAATTACTTTGCCCAACAATTGTAATACTTTTGCCAACCACTGTTAATCAATAATCCGACCTCTAAAATGACTTTACCCAACAATTGTAATGACTTTGCCCAACAATTGTAATGACTTTGCCAACCACTGTTAATAACTTATCCGACCTCTAAAAATGACTTTGCTCAACAATTGTAATGACTTTGCCCAACAATTGTAATGACTTTGCCCAACAATTGTAATGAATCTGCCCAATCAATTGGAATGACTTTTGACAACCACTATTTATCAATAATCCGACCTCTAAAAATGACTTTGCCCAACAATTGTAATGACTTTGCCAACCACTGTTAATCAATAATCTGACCTCTAAAAATGACTTTGCCCAACAATTGTAATGACTTTGCCAACCACTGGTAATGACTTTACCAACAACTGTTAATCACTTATCCGACCTCTAAAAATTACTTTGCCCAACAATTGTAATTCTTTTGCCAACCACTGTTAATCAATAATCCGACCTCTAAAAATGACTTTGCCCAACAATTGTGATGACTTAGCCCAACAATTGTAATGACTTTGCCCAACAATTGTAATGACTTTGCCCAACAATTGTAATGACTTTGCTCAACAATTGTAATGACTTTGCCCAACAATTGTAATGACTTTGCCCAACAATTGTAATGACTTTGCCCAACAATTGAAATGACTTTGCCCAACATTTGTAATGACTTTGCCAACCACTGTTAATCAATAATCCGACCTCGAAAAAAGACTTTGCCCAACAATTGTAATGACTCTGCCGAATCAATTGTAATGACTTTGCCAACCACTGGTAATGACTTTACCAACCACTGTAAATCAATTATCCGACCTCTAAAAATAACTATGCCCAACAATTGAAATACTTTTGACAACCACTATTAATCAATAATCCGACCTCTAAAAATGACTTTGCCCAACAATTGTAATGACTTTGCCCAACAATTGTAATGACTTTGCCAACCACTGTTAATCAATAATCCGACCTCTAAAAATGACTTTGCTCAACAATTGTAATGACTTTGCCCAACAATTGTAATGACTTTGCCAACCACTGTTAATCAATAATCCGACCTCGAAAAATGACTTTGCCCAACAATTGTAATGACTTTGCCAACCACTGTTAATCACTTGTCCGACCTCTAAAAATGACTTTGCTCAAAAATTTTAATGACTTTGCCCAACAATTGTAATGAATCTGCCCAATCAATTGGAATGACTTTTGACTACCACTATTTATCAATAATCCGACCTCTAAAAATGACTTTGCCCAACAATTGTAATGACTTTGCCCAACAATTGTAATGACTTTGCCCAACAATTGTAATGACTTTGCTCAACAATTGTAATGACTTTGCCCAACAATTGTAATGACTTTGCCCAACAATTGAAATGACTTTGCCCAACAATTGTAATGACTTTGCCAACCACTGTTAATCAATAATCCGACCTCGAAAAAAGACTTTGCCCAACAATTGTAATGACTTTTCCCAACAATTGTAATGACTCTGCCGAATCAATTGTAATGACTTTGCCAACCACTGGTAATGACTTTACCAACCACTGTAAATCAATTATCCGACCTCTAAAAATAACTTTGCCCAACAATTGAAATACTTTTGACAACCACTATTAATCAATAATCCGACCTCTAAAAATGACTTTGCCCAACAATTGTAATGACTTTGCCCAACAATTGTAATGACTTTGCCAACCACTGTTAATCAATAATCCGACCTCTAAAAATGACTTTGCTCAACAATTGTAATGACTTTGCCCAACAATTGTAATGACTTTGCCAACCACTGTTAATCAATAATCCGACCTCGAAAAATGACTTTGCCCAACAATTGTAATGACTTTTCCCAACAATTGTAATGACTCTGCCGAATCAATTGTAATGACTTTACCAACCACTGTAAATCAATTATCCGACCTCTAAAAATAACTTTGCCCAACAATTGAAATACTTTTGACAACCACTATTAATCAATAATCCGACCTCTAAAAATGACTTTGCCCAACAATTGTAATGACTTTGCCCAACAATTGTAATGACTTTGCCAACCACTGTTAATCAATAATCCGACCTCTAAAAATGACTTTTCCCAACACTTGTAATGACTTTGCCCAACAATTGTAATGACTTTGCCCAACAATTGTAATGACTTTGCCAACCACTGTTAATCACTTGTCCGACCTCTAAAAATGACTTTGCTCAAAAATTTTAATGACTTTGCCCAACAATTGTAATGAATCTGCCCAATCAATTGGAATGACTTTTGACAACCACTATTTATCAATAATCCGACCTCTAAAAATGACTTTGCCCAACAATTGTAATGACTTTGCCAAACAATTGTAATGACTTTGCCAACCACTGTTAATCAAAAATCCGACCTCTAAAAATGACTTTGCCCAACAATTTTAATGACTTTGCCAACCACTGTTAATCAATAATCCGACCTCTAAAAATGACTTTGCCCAACAATTGTAATGATTTTGCCAACCACTGGTAATGACTTTACCAACAACTGTTAATCACTTATCCGACCTCTAAAAATTACTTTGCCCAACAATTGTAATACTTTTGCCAACCACTGTTAATCAATAATCCGACCTCTAAAAATGACTTTACCCAACAATTGTAATGACTTTGCCCAACAATTGTAATGACTTTGCCAACCACTGTTAATAACTTATCCGACCTCTAAAAATGACTTTGCTCAACAATTGTAATGACTTTGCCCAACAATTGTAATGACTTTGCCAAACAATTGTAATGAATCTGCCCAATCAATTGGAATGACTTTTGACAACCACTATTTATCAATAATCCGACCTCTAAAAATGACTTTGCCCAACAATTGTTATGACTTTGCCAACCACTGTTAATCAATAATCTGACCTCTAAAAATGACTTTGCCCAACAATTGTAATGACTTTGCCAACCACTGGTAATGACTTTACCAACAACTGTTAATCACTTATCCGACCTCTAAAAATTACTTTGCCCAACAATTGTAATTCTTTTGCCAACCACTGTTAATCAATAATCCGACCTCTAAAAATGACTTTGCCCAACAATTGTGATGACTTAGCCCAACAATTGTAATGACTTTGCCCAACAATTGTAATGACTTTGCCCAACAATTGTAATGACTTTGCCCAACAATTGTAATGACTTTGCTCAACAATTGTAATGACTTTGCCCAACAATTGTAATAACTTTGCCCAACAATTGTAATGACTTTGCCCAACAATTGAAATGACTTTGCCCAACAATTGTAATGACTTTGCCAACCACTGTTAATCAATAATCCGACCTCGAAAAAAGACTTTGCCCAACAATTTTAATGACTTTTCCCAACAATTGTAATGACTCTGCCGAATCAATTGTAATGACTTTGCCAACCACTGGTAATGACTTTACCAACCACTGTAAATCAATTATCCGACCTCTAAAATAACTTTGCCCAACAATTGAAATACTTTTGACAACCACTATTAATCAATAATCCGACCTCTAAAAATGACTTTGCCCAACAATTGTAATGACTTTGCCCAACAATTGTAATGACTTTGCCAACCACTGTTAATCAATAATCCGACCTCTAAAAATGACTTTGCTCAACAATTGTAATGACTTTGCCCAACAATTGTAATGACTTTGCCAACCACTGTTAATCAATAATCCGACCTCGAAAAATGACTTTGCCCAACAATTGTAATGACTTTTCCCAACAATTGTAATGACTCTACCGAATCAATTGTAATGACTTTGCCAACCACTGGTAATGACTTTACCAAACCACTGTAAATCAATTATCCGACCTCTAAAAATAACTTTGCCCAACAATTGAAATACTTTTGACAAACACTATTAATCAATAATCCGACCTCTAAAATGACTTTGCTCAACAATTGTAATGACTTTGCCCAACAATTGTAATGACTTTGCCAACCACTGTTAATCAATAATCCGACCTCTAAAAATGACTTTGCTCAACAATTGTAATGACTTTGCCCAACAATTGTAATAACTTTGCCCAACAATTGTAATGACTTTGCCCAACAATTGAAATGACTTTGCCCAACAATTGTAATGACTTTGCCAACCACTGTTAATCAATAATCCGACCTCGAAAAAAGACTTTGCCCAACAATTTTAATGACTTTTCCCAACAATTGTAATGACTCTGCCGAATCAATTGTAATGACTTTGCCAACCACTGGTAATGACTTTACCAACCACTGTAAATCAATTATCCGACCTCTAAAAATAACTTTGCCCAACAATTGAAATACTTTTGACAACCACTGTTAATCAATAATCCGACCTCTAAAAATGACTTTGCTCAACAATTGTAATGACTTTGCCCAACAATTGTAATGACTTTGCCAACCACTGTTAATCAATAATCCGACCTCGAAAAATGACTTTGCCCAACAATTGTAATGACTTTTCCCAACAATTGTAATGACTCTACCGAATCAATTGTAATGACTTTGCCAACCACTGGTAATGACTTTACCAACCACTGTAAATCAATTATCCGACCTCTAAAAATAACTTTGCCCAACAATTGAAATACTTTTGACAACCACTATTAATCAATAATCCGACCTCTAAAAATGACTTTGCTCAACAATTGTAATGACTTTGCCCAACAATTGTAATGACTTTGCCAACCACTGTTAATCAATAATCCGACCTCTAAAAATGACTTTTCCCAACACTTGTAATGACTTTGCCCAACAATTGTAATGACTTTGCCCAACAATTGTAATGACTTTGCCAACCACTGTTAATCACTTGTCCGACCTCTAAAAATGACTTTGCTCAAAAATTTTAATGACTTTGCCCAACAATTGTAATGAATCTGCCCAATCAATTGGAATGACTTTTGACTACCACTATTTATCAATAATCCGACCTCTAAAAATGACTTTGCCCAACAATTGTAATGACTTTGCCCGACAATTGTAATGACTTTGCCAACCACTGTTAATCAATAATCCGACCTCTAAAAATGACTTTGCCCAACAATTGTAATGACTTTGCCAACCACTGTTAATCAATAATCCGACCTCTAAAAATGACTTTGCCCAACAATTGTAAAGATTTTGCCAACCACTGGTAATGACTTTACCAACAACTGTTAATCACTAATCCGACCTCTAAAAATTACTTTGCCCAACAATTGTAATACTTTTGCCAACCACTGTTAATCAATAATCCGACCTCTAAAAATGACTTTACCAAACAATTGTAATGACTTTGCCCAACAATTGTAATGACTTTGCCCAACAATTGTAATGACTTTGCCAACCACTGTTAATAACTTATCCGACCTCTAAAAATGACTTTGCTCAACAATTGTAATGACTTTGCCCAACAATTGTAATGACTTTGCCCGACAATTGTAATGACTTTGCCCAACAATTGTAATGACTTTGCCCAACAATTGTAATGACTTTGCCAACCACTGTTAATCAATAATCCGACCTCAAAAAATGACTTTTCCCAACACTTGTAATGACTTTGCCCAACAATTGTAATGAGTTGCCCAACAATTGTAATGACTTTGCCAACCACTGTTAATCACTTGTCCGACCTCTAAAATGACTTTGCTCAAAAATTTTAATGACTTTGCCCAACAATTGTAATGAATCTGCCCAATCAATTGGAATGACTTTTGACAACCACTATTTATCAATAATCCGACCTCTAAAAATGACTTTGCCCAACAATTGTAATGACTTTGCCCAACAATTGTAATGACTTTGTCAACCACTGTTAATCAATAATCCGACCTCTAAAAATGACTTTGCCCAACAATTGTAATGACTTTGCCAACCACTGTTAATCAATAATCCGACCTCTAAAAATGACTTTGCCCAACAATTGTAATGATTTTGCCAACCACTGGTAATGACTTTACCAACAACTGTTAATCACTTATCCGACCTCTAAAAATTACTTTGCCCAACAATTGTAATACTTTTGCCAACCACTGTTAATCAATAATCCGACCTCTAAAAATGACTTTACCCAACAATTGTAATGACTTTGCCCAACAATTGTAATGACTTTGCCCAACAATTGTAATGACTTTGCCAACCACTGTTAATAACTTATCCTACCTCTAAAAATGACTTTGCTCAAGAATTGTAATGACTTTGCCCAACAATTGTAATGACTTTGCCCAACAATTGTAATGACTTTGCCCAACAATTGTAATGACTTAGCCCAACAATTTTAATGACTTTGCCCAACAATTGTTATGACTTTCCCCAACAATTGTAATGACTTTGCCAACCACTGTTAATCACTTATCCGACCTCTAAAAATGACTTTGCTCAACAATTGTAATGACTTTGCCCAACAATTATAATGACTTTGCCCAACAATTGTAATGACTTTGCCCAACAATTGAAATGACTTTTCAACAATTGTAATGAGTTTGCCCAATCAATTGTAATGACTTTGCCCAACAATTGTAATGACTTTGCTCAACAATTTTAATGACTTTGCCCAACAATTGTAATAACTTTGCCCAACAATTGTAATGACTTTGCCAACCACTGTTAATCACTTATCCGACCTCTAAAAATGACATTGCTCAACAATTGTAATGAATTTGCCTAACAATTGTAATGACTTTGCCCAACTTTTGTAATGACTTAGCCCAACAATTGTAATGACTTTGCCCAACAATTGTAATGACTTTGCCCAACAATTGCAATGACTTTACCCAACAATTGAAATGACTTTGCTCAACAATTGTAATGACTTTGCCCGACAATTGTAATGACTTTGCCCAACAATTGTAATGACTTTGCCCAACAATTGTAATGACTTTGCCAACCACTGTTAATCAATAATCCGACCTCTAAAAATGACTTTTCCCAACACTTGTAATGACTTTGCCCAACAATTGTAATGAGTTGCCCAACAATTGTAATGACTTTGCCAACCACTGTTAATCACTTGTCCGACCTCTAAAAATGACTTTGCTCAAAAATTTTAATGACTTTGCCCAACAATTGTAATGAATCTGCCCAATCAATTGGAATGACTTTTGACAACCACTATTTATCAATAATCCGACCTCTAAAAATGACTTTGCCCAACAATTGTAATGACTTTGCCCAACAATTGTAATGACTTTGTCAACCACTGTTAATCAATAATCCGACCTCTAAAAATGACTTTGCCCAACAATTGTAATGACTTTGCCAACCACTGTTAATCACTTATCCGACCTCTAAAAATGACTTTGCTCAACAATTGTAATGAATTTGCCTAACAATTGTAATGACTTTGCCCAACTTTTGTAATGACTTAGCCCAACAATTGTAATGACTTTGCCCAACAATTGTAATGACTTTGCCCAACAATTGTAATGACTTTACCCAACAATTGAAATGACTTTGCCCAACAATTGTAATGACTTTGCCCGACAATTGTAATGACTTTGCCCAACAATTGTAATGACTTTGCCCAACAATTGTAATGACTTTGCCAACCACTGTTAATCAATAATCCGACCTCTAAAAATGACTTTTCCCAACACTTGTAATGACTTTGCCCAACAATTGTAATGAGTTGCCCAACAATTGTAATGACTTTGCCAACCACTGTTAATCACTTGTCCGACCTCTAAAAATGACTTTGCTCAAAAATTTTAATGACTTTGCCCAACAATTGTAATGAATCTGCCCAATCAATTGGAATGACTTTTGACAACCACTATTTATCAATAATCCGACCTCTAAAAATGACTTTGCCCAACAATTGTAATGATTTTGCCCAACAATTGTAATGACTTTGTCAACCACTGTTAATCAATAATCCGACCTCTAAAAATGACTTTGCCCAACAATTGTAATGACTTTGCCAACCACTGTTAATCAATAATCCGACCTCTAAAAATGACTTTGCCCAACAATTGTAATGATTTTGCCAACCACTGGTAATGACTTTACCAACAACTGTTAATCACTTATCCGACCTCTAAAAATTACTTTGCCCAACAATTGTAATACTTTTGCCAACCACTGTTAATCAATAATCCGACCTCTAAAAATGACTTTACCCAACAATTGTAATGACTTTGCCCAACAATTGTAATGACTTTGCCAAACAATTGTAATGACTTTGCCAACCACTGTTAATAACTTATCCGACCTCTAAAAATGACTTTGCTCAACAATTGTAATGACTTTGCCCAACAATTGTAATGACTTTGCCCAACAATTGTAATGACTTTGCCCAACAATTGTAATGACTTAGCCCAACAATTTTAATGACTTTGCCCAACAATTGTTATGACTTTCCCCAACAATTGTAATGACTTAGCCAACCACTGTTAATCACTTATCCGACCTCTAAAAATGACTTTGCTCAACAATTGTAATGACTTTGCCCAACAATTATAATGACTTTGCCCAACAATTGTAATGACTTTGCCCAACAATTGTAATGACTTTGCCAACCACTGTTAATCACTTATCCGACCTCTAAAAATGACTTTGCTCAACAATTGTAATGACTTTGCCCAACAATTGTAATGACTTTGCCCAACAATTGTAATGACTTTGCCAACCACTGTTAATAACTTATCCTACCTCTAAAAATGACTTTGCTCAAGAATTGTAATGACTTTGCCCAACAATTGTAATGACTTTGCCCAACAATTGTAATGACTTTGCCCAACAATTGTAATGACTTAGCCCAACAATTTTAATGACTTTGCCCAACAATTGTTATGACTTTCCCCAACAATTGTAATGACTTTGCCAACCACTGTTAATCACTTATCCGACCTCTAAAAATGACTTTGCTCAACAATTGTAATGACTTTGCCCAACAATTATAATGACTTTGCCCAACAATTGTAATGACTTTGCCCAACAATTGAAATGACTTTTCAACAATTGTAATGAGTTTGCCCAATCAATTGTAATGACTTTGCCCAACAATTGTAATGACTTTGCTCAACAATTTTAATGACTTTGCCCAACAATTGTAATGACTTTGCCCAACAATTGTAATGACTTTGCCAACCACTGTTAATCACTTATCCGACCTCTAAAAATGACATTGCTCAACAATTGTAATGAATTTGCCTAACAATTGTAATGACTTTGCCCAACTTTTGTAATGACTTAGCCCAACAATTGTAATGACTTTGCCCAACAATTGTAATGACTTTGCCCAACAATTGCAATGACTTTACCCAACAATTGAAATGACTTTGCTCAACAATTGTAATGACTTTGCCCGACAATTGTAATGACTTTGCCCAACAATTGTAATGACTTTGCCCAACAATTGTAATGACTTTGCCAACCACTGTTAATCAATAATCCGACCTCTAAAAATGACTTTTCCCAACACTTGTAATGACTTTGCCCAACAATTGTAATGAGTTGCCCAACAATTGTAATGACTTTGCCAACCACTGTTAATCACTTGTCCGACCTCTAAAAATGACTTTGCTCAAAAATTTTAATGACTTTGCCCAACAATTGTAATGAATCTGCCCAATCAATTGGAATGACTTTTGACAACCACTATTTATCAATAATCCGACCTCTAAAAATGACTTTGCCCAACAATTGTAATGACTTTGCCCAACAATTGTAATGACTTTGTCAACCACTGTTAATCAATAATCCGACCTCTAAAAATGACTTTGCCCAACAATTGTAATGACTTTGCCAACCACTGTTAATCACTTATCCGACCTCTAAAAATGACTTTGCTCAACAATTGTAATGAATTTGCCTAACAATTGTAATGACTTTGCCCAACTTTTGTAATGACTTAGCCCAACAATTGTAATGACTTTGCCCAACAATTGTAATGACTTTGCCCAACAATTGTAATGACTTTACCCAACAATTGAAATGACTTTGCCCAACAATTGTAATGACTTTGCCCGACAATTGTAATGACTTTGCCCAACAATTGTAATGACTTTGCCCAACAATTGTAATGACTTTGCCAACCACTGTTAATCAATAATCCGACCTCTAAAAATGACTTTTCCCAACACTTGTAATGACTTTGCCCAACAATTGTAATGAGTTGCCCAACAATTGTAATGACTTTGCCAACCACTGTTAATCACTTGTCCGACCTCTAAAAATGACTTTGCTCAAAAATTTTAATGACTTTGCCCAACAATTGTAATGAATCTGCCCAATCAATTGGAATGACTTTTGACAACCACTATTTATCAATAATCCGACCTCTAAAAATGACTTTGCCCAACAATTGTAATGATTTTGCCCAACAATTGTAATGACTTTGTCAACCACTGTTAATCAATAATCCGACCTCTAAAAATGACTTTGCCCAACAATTGTAATGACTTTGCCAACCACTGTTAATCAATAATCCGACCTCTAAAAATGACTTTGCCCAACAATTGTAATGATTTTGCCAACCACTGGTAATGACTTTACCAACAACTGTTAATCACTTATCCGACCTCTAAAAATTACTTTGCCCAACAATTGTAATACTTTTGCCAACCACTGTTAATCAATAATCCGACCTCTAAAAATGACTTTACCCAACAATTGTAATGACTTTGCCCAACAATTGTAATGACTTTGCCAAACAATTGTAATGACTTTGCCAACCACTGTTAATAACTTATCCGACCTCTAAAAATGACTTTGCTCAACAATTGTAATGACTTTGCCCAACAATTGTAATGACTTTGCCCAACAATTGTAATGACTTTGCCCAACAATTGTAATGACTTAGCCCAACAATTTTAATGACTTTGCCCAACAATTGTTATGACTTTCCCCAACAATTGTAATGACTTAGCCAACCACTGTTAATCACTTATCCGACCTCTAAAAATGACTTTGCTCAACAATTGTAATGACTTTGCCCAACAATTATAATGACTTTGCCCAACAATTGTAATGACTTTGCCCAACAATTGTAATGACTTTGCCAACCACTGTTAATCACTTATCCGACCTCTAAAAATGACTTTGCTCAACAATTGTAATGAATTTGCCTATCAATTGTAATGACTTTGCCCAACAATTGTAATGACTTTGCCAACCACTGTTAATCACTTATCCGACCTCTAAAAATGACTTTGCTCAACAATTGTAATGAATTTGCCTATCAATTGTAATGACTTTGCCCAACAATTGTAATGACTTTGCCAACCACTGTTAATCACTTATCCGACCTCTAAAAATGACTTTGCTCAACAATTGTAATGAATTTGCCTAACAATTGTAATGACTTTGCCCAACAATTGTAATGACTTTGCCCAACAATTGTAATGACTTTGCCCAACAATTGTAATGACTTAGCCCAACAATTTTAATGACTTTGCCCAACAATTGTTATGACTTTCCCCAACAATTGTAATGACTTTGCCAACCACTGTTAATCACTTATCCGACCTCTAAAAATGACTTTGCTCAACAATTGTAATGACTTTGCCCAACAATTATAATGACTTTGCCCAACAATTGTAATGACTTTGCCCAACAATTGAAATGACTTTTCAACAATTGTAATGACTTTGCCCAATCAATTGTAATGACTTTGCCCAACAATTGTAATGACTTTGCTCAACAATTTTAATGACTTTGCCCAACAATTGTAATGACTTTGCCCAACAATTGTAATGACTTTGCCAACCACTGTTAATCACTTATCCGACCTCTAAAAATGACTTTGCTCAACAATTGTAATGAATTTGCCTAACAATTGTAATGACTTTGCCCAACTTTTGTAATGACTTAGCCCAACAATTGTAATGACTTTGCCCAACAATTGTAATGACTTTGCCCAACAATTGTAATGACTTTACCCAACAATTGAAATGACTTTGCCCAACAATTGTAATGACTTTGCCAACCACTGTTAATCAATAATCCGACCTCTAAAAATGACTTTACCCAACACTTGTAATGACTTTGCCCAACAATTGTAATGAGTTGCCCAACAATTGTAATGACTTTGCCAACCACTGTTAATCACTTATCCGACCTCTAAAAATGACTTTGCTCAACAATTGTAATGACTTTGCCCAACAATTATAATGACTTTGCCCAACAATTGTAATGACTTTGCCCAACAATTGAAATGACTTTTCAACAATTGTAATGACTTTGCCCAATCAATTGTAATGACTTTGCCCAACAATTGTAATGACTTTGCTCAACAATTTTAATGACTTTGCCCAACAATTGTAATGACTTTGCCCAACAATTGTAATGACTTTGCCAACCACTGTTAATCACTTATCCGACCTCTAAAAATGACTTTGCTCAACAATTGTAATGAATTTGCCTAACAATTGTAATGACTTTGCCCAACTTTTGTAATGACTTAGCCCAACAATTGTAATGACTTTGCCCAACAATTGTAATGACTTTGCCCAACAATTGTAATGACTTTACCCAACAATTGAAATGACTTTGCCCAACAATTGTAATGACTTTGCCCGACAATTGTAATGACTTTGCCCAACAATTGTAATGACTTTGCCCAACAATTGTAATGACTTTGCCAACCACTGTTAATCAATAATCCGACCTCTAAAAATGACTTTTCCCAACACTTGTAATGACTTTGCCCAACAATTGTAATGAGTTGCCCAACAATTGTAATGACTTTGCCAACCACTGTTAATCACTTGTCCGACCTCTAAAAATGACTTTGCTCAAAAATTTTAATGACTTTGCCCAACAATTGTAATGAATCTGCCCAATCAATTGGAATGACTTTTGACAACCACTATTTATCAATAATCCGACCTCTAAAAATGACTTTGCCCAACAATTGTAATGACTTTGCCCAACAATTGTAATGACTTTGTCAACCACTGTTAATCAATAATCCGACCTCTAAAAATGACTTTGCCCAACAATTGTAATGACTTTGCCAACCACTGTTAATCAATAATCCGACCTCTAAAAATGACTTTGCCCAACAATTGTAATGATTTTGCCAACCACTGGTAATGACTTTACCAACAACTGTTAATCACTTATCCGACCTCTAAAAATTACTTTGCCCAACAATTGTAATACTTTTGCCAACCATTGTTAATCAATAATCCGACCTCTAAAAATGACTTTACCCAACAATTGTAATGACTTTGCCCAACAATTGTAATGACTTTGCCCAACAATTGTAATGACTTTGCCAACCACTGTTAATAACTTATCCGACCTCTAAAAATGACTTTGCTCAACAATTGTAATGACTTTGCCCAACAATTGTAATGACTTTGCCCAACAATTGTAATGACTTTGCCCAACAATTGTAATGACTTAGCCCAACAATTTTAATGACTTTGCCCAACAATTGTTATGACTTTCCCCAACAATTGTAATGACTTTGCCAACCACTGTAAATCACTTATCCGACCTCTAAAAATGACTTTGCTCAACAATTGTAATGACTTTGCCCAACAATTATAATGACTTTGCCCAACAATTGTAATGACTTTGCCCAACAATTGAAATGACTTTTCAACAATTGTAATGACTTTGCCCAATCAATTGTAATGACTTTGCCCAACAATTGTAATGACTTTGCTCAACAATTTTAATGACTTTGCCCAACAATTGTAATGACTTTGCCCAACAATTGTAATGACTTTGCCAACCACTGTTAATCACTTATCCGACCTCTAAAAATGACTTTGCTCAACAATTGTAATGAATTTGCCTAACAATTGTAATGACTTTGCCCAACTTTTGTAATGACTTAGCCCAACAATTGTAATGACTTTGCCCAACAATTGTAATGACTTTGCCCAACAATTGTAATGACTTTACCCAACAATTGAAATGACTTTGCCCAACACTTGTAATGACTTTGCCCAACAATTGTAATGACTTTGCCCAACAATTGTAATGACTTTGCCAACCACTGGTAATGACTTAACCAATCACTGTTAATCACTTATCCGACCTCTAAAAATAACTTTGCCCAAAAATTGTAATACTTTTGCCAACCACTGTTAATCAATAATCCGACCTCTAAAATTGACTTTACCCAACAATTGTAATGACTTTGCCCAACAATTGTAATGACTTTGCCCAACAATTGTAATACTTTTGCCAACCACTGTTAATCAATAATCCGACCTCTAAAAATGACTTTACCCAACAATTGTAATGACTTTGCCCAACAATTGTAATGACTTTGCCCAACAATAGTAATGACTTTGCCAACCACTGTTAATAACTTATCCGACCTCTAAAAATGACTTTGCTCAACAATTGTAATGACTTTGCCCAACAATTGTAATGACTTTGCCCAACAATTGTAATGACTTTGCCCAACAATTGTAATGACTTAGCCCAAAGTTTGTAATGACTTTGCCCAACAATTGTAATGACTTTGCCCAACAATTGGAATGACTTTGCTCAACAATTTTAACGACTCTTCCCAACAATTGTTATGACTTTGCCCAACAATTGTAATGACTTTGCCAACCACTGGTAATGACTTTACCAACCACTGTTAATCACTTATCCTACCTCTAAAAATAACTTTGCCCAACAATTGTAATACTTTTGACAACCACTGTAAATAACTTATCCGACCTCTAAAAATGACTTTGCTCAACAATTGTAATGACTTTGCCCAACAATTGAAATGACTTTGCCCAACAATTGTAATGACTTTGCCAACCACTGTTAATCAATAATCCGACCTCTAAAAATGACTTTGCCCAACAATTGTAATGACTTTGCCCAACAATTGTAATGACTTTGCCAACCACTGTTAATAACTTATCCGACCTCTAAAAATGACTTTGCTCAACAATTGTAATGACTTTGCCCAACAATTGTAATGACTTTGCCAACCACTGTTAATCAATAATCCGACCTCTAAAAATGACTTTGCCCAACAATTGTAATGACTTTGCCCAACAATTGTAATGACTTTGCCCAACAATTGTAATGACTTTGCCAACCACTGTTAATCAATAATCCGACCTTTAAAAATGACTTTGCCAAACAATTGTAATGACTTTGCCCAACAATTGAAATGACTTTGCCCAACAATTGTAATGACTTTGCCAACCACTGTTAATCAATAATCCGACCTCTATTAATGACTTTGCCTTACAATTGTAATGACTTTGCCCAACAATTGTAATGACTTTGCCAACCACTGTTAATAACTTATCCGACCTCTAAAAATGACTTTGCTCAACAATTGTAATGACTTTGCCAACCACTTTTAATAACTTATCCGACCTCTAAAAATGACTTTGCTCAACAATTGTAATGACTTTGCCCAACAATTGTAATGACTTTGCCCAACAATTGTAATGACTTTGCCAACCACTGGTAATGACTTAACCAATCACTGTTAATCACTTATCCGACCTCTAAAAATAACTTTGCCCAAAAATTGTAATACTTTTGCCAACCACTGTTAATCAATAATCCGACCTCTAAAATTGACTTTACCCAACAATTGTAATGACTTTGCCCAACAATTGTAATGACTTTGCCCAACAATTGTAATACTTTTGCCAACCACTGTTAATCAATAATCCGACCTCTAAAAATGACTTTACCCAACAATTGTAATGACTTTGCCCAACAATTGTAATGACTTTGCCCAACAATAGTAATGACTTTGCCAACCACTGTTAATAACTTATCCGACCTCTAAAAATGACTTTGCTCAACAATTGTAATGACTTTGCCCAACAATTGTAATGACTTTGCCCAACAATTGTAATGACTTTGCCCAACAATTGTAATGACTTAGCCCAAAGTTTGTAATGACTTTGCCCAACAATTGTAATGACTTTGCCCAACAATTGTAATGACTTTGCTCAACAATTTTAATGACTCTTCCCAACAATTGTTATGACTTTGCCCAACAATTGTAATGACTTTGCCAACCACTGGTAATGACTTTACCAACCACTGTTAATCACTTATCCTACCTCTGAAAATAACTTTGCCCAACAATTGTAATACTTTTGACAACCACTGTTAATAACTTATCCGACCTCTAAAAATGACTTTGCTCAACAATTGTAATGACTTTGCCCAACAATTGAAATGACTTTGCCCAACAATTGTAATGACTTTGCCAACCACTGTTAATCAATAATCCGACCTCTAAAAATGACTTTGCCCAACAATTGTAATGACTTTGCCCAACAATTGTAATGACTTTGCCCAACAATTGTAATGACTTTGCCAACCACTTTTAATCACTTATCCGACCTCTAAAAATGACTTTGCCCAACAATTGTAATGACTTTGCCCAACAATTGTAATGACTTTGCCAACCACTGTTAATAACTTATCCGACCTCTAAAAATGACTTTGCTCAACAATTGTAATGACTTTGCTCAACAATTTTAATGACTTTGCCCAACAATTGAAATGACCTTGCCCAATCAATTGTAATGACTTTGCCCAACGATTGTAATGACTTTGCCCAACAATTGTAATGACTTTGCTCAACAATTTTACTGACTTTGCCAACCACTGGTAATGACTTTACCAACCACTGTTAATCACTTATCCTACCTCTAAAAATAACTTTGCCCAACAATCGTAATACTTTTGACAACCACTGTTAATCAATAATCCGACCTCTAAATATGACTTTGCCAAACAATTGTAATGACTTTGCCCAACAATTGAAATGACTTTGCCCAACAATTGTAATGACTTTGCAAACCACTGTTAATCAATAATCCGACCTCTAAAAATGACTTTGCCTAACAATTGTAATGACTTTGCCCAACAATTGTAATGACTTAGCCCAAAGTTTGTAATGACTTTGCCCAACAATTGTAATGACTTTGCCCAACAATTGTAATGACTTTGCTCAACAATTTTAATGACTTTGCCCAACAATTGTTATGACTTTGCTCAACAATTTTACTGACTTTGCCAACCACTGGTAATGACTTTACCAACCACTGTTAATCACTTATCCTACCTCTAAAAATAACTTTGCCCAACAATTGTAATACTTTTGACAACCACTGTTAATCAATAATCCGACCTCTAAATATGACTTTGCCAAACAATTTTAATGACTTTGCCCAACAATTGTTATGACTTTGCCCAATCAATTGTAATGACTTTGCCCAACAATTGTAATGACTTTGCCCAACAATTGTAATGACTTTGCCAACCACTGTTAATAACTTATCCGACCTCTAAAAATGACTTTGCTCAACAATTGTAATGACTTTGCTCAACAATTTTAATGACTTTGCCCAACAATTGTTATGACATTGCCCAATCAATTGTAATGACTTTGCCCAACAATTGTAATGACTTTGCCCAACAATTGTAATGACTTTGCTCAACAATTTTACTGACTTAGCCAACCACTGGTAATGACTTTACCAACCACTGTTAATCACTCATCCTATTTAAAAATAACTTTGCCCAACAATCGTAATACTTTTGACAACCACTGTTAATCAATAATCCGACCTCTAAATATGACTTTGCCAAACAATTATAATGACTTTGCCCAACAATTGAAATGACTTTGCCCAACAATTGTAATGACTTTGCCAACCACTGTTAATCAATAATCCGACCTCTAAAATTGACTTTGCTTAACAATTGTAATGACTTTGCCCAACAATTGTAATGACTTTGCCAACCACTGTTAATAACTTATCCGACCTCTAAAAATGACTTTGCTCAACAATTGTAATGACTTTGCCAACCACTTTTAATAACATATCCGACCTCTAAAAATGACTTTGCTCAACAATTGTAATGACTTTGCCCAACAATTGTAATGACTTTGCCCAACAATTGTAATGACTTTGCCAACCACTGTTAATAACTTATCCGACCTCTGAAAATGACTTTGCTCAACAATTGTAATGACTTTGCTCAACAATTTTAATGACTTTGCCCAACAATTGTTATGACTTTGCCCAATCAATTGTAATGACTTTGCCCAACAATTGTAATGACTTTGCCCAACAATTGTAATGACTTTGCCCAACAATTGTAATGACTTTGCTCAACAATTTTACTGACTTAACCAACCACTGGTAATGACTTTACCAACCACTGTTAATCACTTATCCTACCTCTAAAAATAACTTTGCCCAACAATTGTAATGACTTTGCCAACCACTGTTAATCAATAATCCGACCTCTAAATATGACTTTGCCAAACAATTGTAATGACTTTGCCCAACAATTTAAATGACCTTGCTCAACAATTGTAATGACTTTGCCAACCACTGTTAATCAATAATCCGACCTCTAAAAATGACTTTGCCTAACAATTGTAATGACTTTGCCCAACAATTGTAATGACTTTGCCAACCACTGTTAATCACTTATCCGACCTCTAAAAATGACTTTGCCCAACAATTGTAACGACTTTTCCCAACAATTGTAATGACTCTGCCCAATCAATTGTAATGACTTTGCCAACCACTGGTAATGACTTTACCAACCACTGTAAATCAATTATCCGACCTCTAAAAATAACTTTGCCCAACAATTGTAATGACTTTGCCCAACAATTGTAATGACTTTGCCAACCACTGTTAATCAATAATCCGACCTCTAAAAATGACTTTGCCCAACAATTGTAATGACTTTGCCCAACAATTGTAATGACTTTGCCCAACAATTGTAATGACTTTGCCAACCACTTTAAATCACTTATCCGACCTCTAAAAATGACTTTGCCCAACAATTGTAATGACTTTGCCCAACAATTGTAATGACTTTGCCAACCACTGTTAATAACTTATCCGACCTCTAAAAATGACTTTGCTCAACAATTGTAATGACTTTGCTCAACAATTTTAATGACTTTGCCCAACAATTGAAATGACCTTGCCCAATCAATTGTAATGACTTTGCCCAACGATTGTAATGACTTTGCCCAACAATTGTAATGACTTTGCTCAACAATTTTACTGACTTTGCCAACCACTGGTAATGACTTAACCAACCACTGTTAATCACTTATCCTACCTCTAAAAATAACTTTGCCCAACAATCGTAATACTTTTGACAACCACTGTTAATCAATAATCCGACCTCTAAATATGACTTTGCCAAACAATTGTAATGACTTTGCCCAACAATTGAAATGACTTTGCCCAACAATTGTAATGACTTTGCAAACCACTGTTAATCAATAATCCGACCTCTAAAAATGACTTTGCCTAACAATTGTAATGACTTTGCCCAACAATTGTAATGACTTAGCCCAAAGTTTGTAATGACTTTGCCCAACAATTGTAATGACTTTGCCCAACAATTGTAATGACTTTGCTCAACAATTTTAATGACTTTGCCCAACAATTGTTATGACTTTGCCCAACAATTGTAATGACTTTGCCAACCACTGGTAATGACTTTACCAACCACTGTTAATCACTTATCCTACCTCTAAAAATAACTTTGCCCAACAATTGTAATACTTTTGACAACCACTGTTAATCAATAATCCGACCTCTAAATATGACTTTACCCAACAATTGTAATGACTTTGCCCAACAATTGTAATGACTTTTCCCAACAACTGTAATGACTTTGCTCAACAATTTTACTGACTTAACCAACCACTGGTAATGACTTTACCAACCACTGTTAATCACTTATCCTACCTCTAAAAATAACTTTGCCCAACAATTGTAATACTTTTGACAACCACTGTTAATCAATAATCCGACCTCTAAATATGACTTTGCCAAACAATTTTAATGACTTTGCCCAACAATTGTTATGACTTTGCCCAATCAATTGTAATGACTTTGCCCAACAATTGTAATGACTTTGCCCAACAATTGTAATGACTTTGCTCAACAATTTTACTGACTTTGCCAACCACTGGTAATGACTTTACCAACCACTGTTAATCACTTATCCTACCTCTAAAAAATAACTTTGCCCAACAATCGTAATACTTTTGACAACCACTGTTAATCAATAATCCGACCTCTAAATATGACTTTGCCAAACAATTGTAATGACTTTGCCCAACAATTGAAATGACTTTGCCAACCACTTTTAATAACTTATCCGACCTCTAAAAATGACTTTGCTCAACAATTGTAATGACTTTGCCAACCACTTTTAATAACTTATCCGACCTCTAAAAATGACTTTGCTCAACAATTGTAATGACTTTGCCCAACAATTGTAATGACTTTGCCAACCACTGTTAATCAATAATCCGACCTCTAAATATGACTTTGCCAAACAATTGTAATGACTTTGCCCAACAATTTAAATGACCTTGCTCAACAATTGTAATGACTTTGCCAACCACTGTTAATCAATAATCCGACCTCTAAAAATGACTTTGCCTAACAATTGTAATGACTTTGCCCAACAATTGTAATGACTTTGCCAACCACTGTTAATCACTTATCCGACCTCTAAAAATGACTTTGCCCAACAATTGTAACGACTTTTCCCAACAATTGTAATGACTCTGCCCAATCAATTGTAATGACTTTGCCAACCACTGGTAATGACTTTACCAACCACTGTAAATCAATTATCCGACCTCTAAAAATAACTTTGCCCAACAATTGTAATGACTTTGCCCAACAATTGTAATGACTTTGCCAACCACTGTTAATCAATAATCCGACCTCTAAAAATGACTTTGCCCAACAATTGTAATGACTTTGCCCAACAATTGTAATGACTTTGCCCAACAATTGTAATGACTTTGCCAACCACTTTAAATCACTTATCCGACCTCTAAAAATGACTTTGCCCAACAATTGTAATGACTTTGCCCAACAATTGTAATGACTTTGCCAACCACTGTTAATAACTTATCCGACCTCTAAAAATGACTTTGCTCAACAATTGTAATGACTTTGCTCAACAATTTTAATGACTTTGCCCAACAATTGAAATGACCTTGCCCAATCAATTGTAATGACTTTGCCCAACGATTGTAATGACTTTGCCCAACAATTGTAATGACTTTGCTCAACAATTTTACTGACTTTGCCAACCACTGGTAATGACTTAACCAACCACTGTTAATCACTTATCCTACCTCTAAAAATAACTTTGCCCAACAATCGTAATACTTTTGACAACCACTGTTAATCAATAATCCGACCTCTAAATATGACTTTGCCAAACAATTGTAATGACTTTGCCCAACAATTGAAATGACTTTGCCCAACAATTGTAATGACTTTGCAAACCACTGTTAATCAATAATCCGACCTCTAAAAATGACTTTGCCTAACAATTGTAATGACTTTGCCCAACAATTGTAATGACTTAGCCCAAAGTTTGTAATGACTTTGCCCAACAATTGTAATGACTTTGCCCAACAATTGTAATGACTTTGCTCAACAATTTTAATGACTTTGCCCAACAATTGTTATGACTTTGCCCAACAATTGTAATGACTTTGCCAACCACTGGTAATGACTTTACCAACCACTGTTAATCACTTATCCTACCTCTAAAAATAACTTTGCCCAACAATTGTAATACTTTTGACAACCACTGTTAATCAATAATCCGACCTCTAAATATGACTTTACCCAACAATTGTAATGACTTTGCCCAACAATTGTAATGACTTTTCCCAACAACTGTAATGACTTTGCTCAACAATTTTACTGACTTAACCAACCACTGGTAATGACTTTACCAACCACTGTTAATCACTTATCCTACCTCTAAAAATAACTTTGCCCAACAATTGTAATACTTTTGACAACCACTGTTAATCAATAATCCGACCTCTAAATATGACTTTGCCAAACAATTTTAATGACTTTGCCCAACAATTGTTATGACTTTGCCCAATCAATTGTAATGACTTTGCCCAACAATTGTAATGACTTTGCCCAACAATTGTAATGACTTTGCTCAACAATTTTACTGACTTTGCCAACCACTGGTAATGACTTTACCAACCACTGTTAATCACTTATCCTACCTCTAAAAAATAACTTTGCCCAACAATCGTAATACTTTTGACAACCACTGTTAATCAATAATCCGACCTCTAAATATGACTTTGCCAAACAATTGTAATGACTTTGCCCAACAATTGAAATGACTTTGCCAACCACTTTTAATAACTTATCCGACCTCTAAAAATGACTTTGCTCAACAATTGTAATGACTTTGCCAACCACTTTTAATAACTTATCCGACCTCTAAAAATGACTTTGCTCAATAATTGTAATGACTTTGCCCAACAATTGTAATGACTTTGCCCAACAATTGTAATGACTTTGCCAACCACTGTTAATAACTTATCCGACCTCTAAAAATGACTTTGCTCAACAATTGTAATGACTTTGCTCAACAATTTTAATGACTTTGCCCAACAATTGTTATGACTTTGCCCAATCAATTGTAATGACTTTGCCCAACAATTGTAATGACTTTGCCCAACAATTGTAATGACTTTGCCCAACAATTGTAATGACTTTGCTCAACAATTTTACTGACTTAACCAACCACTGGTAATGACTTTACCAACCACTGTTAATCACTTATCCTACCCTTAAAAATAACTTTGCCCAACAATTGTAATACTTTTGACAACCACTGTTAATCAATAATCCGACCTCTAAATATGACTTTGCCAAACAATTGTAATGACTTTGCCCAACAATTTAAATGACCTTGCTCAACAATTGTAATGACTTTGCCAACCACTGTTAATCAATAATCCGACCTCTAAAAATGACTTTGCCTAACAATTGTAATGACTTTGCCCAACAATTGTAATGACTTTGCCAACCACTGTTAATCACTTATCCGACCTCTAAAAATGACTTTGCCCAACAATTGTAACGACTTTTCCCAACAATTCTAATGACTCTGCCCAATCAATTGTAATGACTTTGCCAACCACTGGTAATGACTTTACCAACCACTGTAAATCAATTATCCGACCTCTAAAAATAACTTTGCCCAACAATTGTAATACTTTTGACAACCACTATTAATCAATAATCCGACCTCTAAAAATGACTTTGCCCAACAATTGTAATGACTTTGCCCAACAATTGTAATGACTTTGCCAACCACTGTTAATCAATAATCCGACCTCTAAAAATGACTTTGCCCAACAATTGTAATGACTTTGCCCAACAATTGTAATGACTTTGCCCAACAATTGTAATGACTTTGCCAACCACTTTTAATCACTTATCCGACCTCTAAAAATGACTTTGCCCAACAATTGTAATGACTTTGCCCAACAATTGTAATGACTTTGCCAACCACTGTTAATAACTTATCCGACCTCTAAAAATGACTTTGCTCAACAATTGTAATGACTTTGCTCAACAATTTTAATGACTTTGCCCAACAATTGTTATGACATTGCCCAATCAATTGTAATGACTTTGCCCAACAATTGTAATGACTTTGCCCAACAATTGTAATGACTTTGCTCAACAATTTTACTGACTTAGCCAACCACTGGTAATGACTTTACCAACCACTGTTAATCACTTATCCTACCTCTAAAAATAACTTTGCCCAACAATCGTAATACTTTTGACAACCACTGTTAATCAATAATCCGACCTCTAAATATGACTTTGCCAAACAATTGTAATGACTTTGCCCAACAATTGAAATGACTTTGCCCAACAATTGTAATGACTTTGCCAACCACTGTTAATCAATAATCCGACCTCTAAAAATGACTTTGCCTAACAATTGTAATGACTTTGCCCAACAATTGTAATGACTTTGCCAACCACTGTTAATAACTTTTCCGACCTCTAAAAATGACTTTGCTCAACAATTGTAATGACTTTGCCAACCACTTTTAATAACTTATCCGACCTCTAAAAATGACTTTGCTCAACAATTGTAATGACTTTGCCCAACAATTGTAATGACTTTGCCCAACAATTGTAATGACTTTGCCAACCACTGTTAATAACTTATCCGACCTCTAAAAATGACTTTGCTCAACAATTGTAATGACTTTGCTCAACAATTTTAATGACTTTGCCCAACAATTGTTATGACTTTGCCCAATCAATTGTAATGACTTTGCCCAACAATTGTAATGACTTTGCCCAACAATTGTAATGACTTTGCCCAACAATTGTAATGACTTTGCTCAACAATTTTACTGACTTAACCAACCACTGGTAATGACTTTACCAACCACTGTTAATCACTTATCCTACCTCTAAAAATAACTTTGCCCAACAATTGTAATACTTTTGACAACCACTGTTAATCAATAATCCGACCTCTAAATATGACTTTGCCAAACAATTGTAATGACTTTGCCCAACAATTGAAATGACCTTGCCCAACAATTGTAATGACTTTGCCAACCACTGTTAATCAATAATCCGACCTCTAAAAATGACTTTGCCTAACAATTGTAATGACTTTGCCCAACAATTGTAATGACTTTGCCAACCACTGTTAATCACTTATCCGACCTCTAAAAATGACTTTGCCCAACAATTGTAACGACTTTTCCCAACAATTGTAATGACTCTGCCCAATCAATTGTAATGACTTTGCCAACCACTGGTAATGACTTTACCAACCACTGTAAATCAATTATCCGACCTCTAAAAATAACTTTGCCCAACAATTGTAATACTTTTGACAACCACTATTAATCAATAATCCGACCTCTAAAAATGACTTTGCCCAACAATTGTAATGACTTTGACCAACAATTGTAATGACTTTGCCAACCACTGTTAATCAATAATCCGACCTCTAAAAATGACTTTTCCCAACACTTGTAATGACTTTGCCCAACAATTGTAATGACTTTGTCCAACAATTGTAATGACTTTTCCCAACAACTGTAATGACTCTGCCCAATCAATTGTAATGACTTTGCCAACCACTGGTAATGACTTTACCAACCACTGTAAATCAATCATCCGACCTCTAAAAATAACTTTGCCCAACAATTGTAATACTTTTGACAACCACTATTAATCAATAATCCGACCTCTAAAAATGACTTTGCCCAACAATTGTAATGACTTTGCCCAACAATTGTAATGACTTTGCCCAACAATTGTAATGACTTTGCCCAACAATTGTAATGACTTTGCCAACCACTGTTAATCATTTATCCGACCTCTAAAAATGACATTGCTCAAAAATTTTAATGACTTTGCCCAACAATTGTAATGACTTTGCCCAACAATTGTAATGACTTTGCCCAACAATTGTAATGACTTTGCCAACCACTTTTAATCACTTATCCGACCTCTAAAAATGACTTTGCCCAACAATTGTAATGACTTTTCCCAACAACTGTAATGACTCTGCCCAATCAATTGTAATGACTTTGCCAACCACTGGTAATGACTTTACCAACCACTGTAAATCAATCATCCGACCTCTAAAAATAACTTTGCCCAACAATTGTAATACTTTTGACAACCACTATTAATCAATAATCCGACCTCTAAAAATGACTTTGCCCAACAATTGTAATGACTTTGCCCAACAATTGTAATGACTTTGCCCAACAATTGTAATGACTTTGCCAACCACTGTTAATCATTTATCCGACCTCTAAAAATGACATTGCTCAAAAATTTTAATGACTTTGCCCAACAATTGTAATGACTTTGCCCAACAATTGTAATGACTTTGCCCAACAATTGTAATGACTTTGCCAACCACTTTTAATCACTTATCGGACCTCTAAAAATGACTTTGCCCAACAATTGTAATGACTTTTCCCAACAACTGTAATGACTCTGCCCAATCAATTGTAATGACTTTGCCAACCACTGGTAATGACTTTACCAACCACTGTAAATCAATCATCCGACCTCTAAAAATAACTTTGCCCAACAATTGTAATACTTTTGACAACCACTATTAATCAATAATCCGACCTCTAAAAATGACTTTGCCCAACAATTGTAATGACTTTGCCCAACAATTGTAATGACTTTGCCAACCACTTTTAATCACTTATCCGACCTCTAAAAATGACTTTGCCCAACACTTGAAATGACATTGCCCAACAATTGTAATGACTTTGCCAACCACTGTTAATCACTTATCCGACCTCTAAAAATGACTTTGCTCAACAATTGTAATGACTTTGCCTAACAATTGTAATGACTTTGCCCAACAATTGTAATGACTTTGCTCAACAATTTTAATGACTTTGCCCAACAATTGTTATGACTTTGCCCAATCATTTGTAATGACTTTGCCCAACAATTGTAATGACTTTGCCCAACAATTGTAATGACTTTGCCCAACAATTGTAATGACTTTGCTCAACAATTTTACTGACTTTGCCAACTACTGGTAATGACTTTACCAACCACTGTTAATCACTTATCCTACCTCTAAAAATAACTTTGCCCAACAATTGTAATACTTTTGACAACCACTGTTAATCAATAATCCGACCTCTAAATATGACTTTGCCAAACAATTGTAATGACTTTGCCCAACAATTGAAATGACTTTGCCCAACAATTGTAATGACTTTGCCAACCACTGTTAATCAATAATCCGACCTCTAAAAATGACTTTGCCTAACAATTGTAATGACTTTGCCCAACAATTGTAATGACTCTGCCAACCACTGTTAATCACTTATCCGACCTCTAAAAATGACTTTGCCCAACAATTGTAATGACTTTGCCCAACAATTGTAATGACTTTGCTCAACAATTTTACTGACTTTGCCAACTACTGGTAATGACTTTACCAACCACTGTTAATCACTTATCCTACCTCTAAAAATAACTTTGCCCAACAATTGTAATAATTTTGACAACCACTGTTAATCAATAATCCGACCTCTAAATATGACTTTGCCAAACAATTGTAATGACTTTGCCCAACAATTGAAATGACTTTGCCCAACAATTGTAATGACTTTGCCAACCACTGTTAATCAATAATCCGACCTCTAAAAATGACTTTGCCTAACAATTGTAATGACTTTGCCCAACAATTGTAATGACTTTGCCAACCACTGTTAATCACTTATCCGACCTCTAAAAATGACTTTGCCCAACAATTGTAACGACTTTTCCCAACAATTGTAATGACTCTGCCCAATCAATTGTAATGACTTTGCCAACCACTGGTAATGACTTTACCAACCACTGTAAATCAATTATCCGACCTCTAAAAATAACTTTGCCCAACAATTGTAATACTTTTTACAACCACTATTAATCAATAATCCGACCTCTAAAAATGACTTTGCCCAACAATTGTAATGACTTTGCCCAACAATTGTAATGACTTTGCCAACCACTGTTAATCAATAATCCGACCTCTAAAAATGACTTTTCCCAACACTTGTAATGACTTTGCCCAACAATTGTAATGACTTTGCCCAACAATTGTAATGACTTTGCCAACCACTGTTAATCATTTATCCGACCTCTAAAAATGACATTGCTCAAAAATTTTAATGACTTTGCCCAACAATTGTAATGACTTTGCCAAACAATTGTAATGACTTTTCCCAACACTTGAAATGACTTTGCCCAACAATTGTAATGACTTTGCCAACCACTGTTAATCACTTATCCGACCTCTAAAAATGACTTTGCTCAACAATTGTAATGACTTTGCCTAACAATTGTAATGACTTTGCCCAACAATTGTAATGACTTTGCTCAACAATTTTAATGACTTTGCCCTACAATTGTTATGACTTTGCCCAATCAATTGTAATGACTTTGCCCAACAATTGTAATGACTTTGCCCAACAATTGTAATGACTTTGCCCAACAATTGTAATGACTTTGCCAACCACTGTTAATCATTTATCCGACCTCTAAAAATGACATTGCTCAAAAATTTTAATGACTTTGCCCAACAATTGTAATGACTTTGCCCAACAATTGTAATGACTTTGCCCAACAATTGTAATGACTTTGCCAACCACTGTTAATCAATAATCCGACCTCTAAAATGACTTTGCCTAACAATTGTAATGACTTTGCCCAACAATTGTAATGACTTTGCCAACCACTGTTAATCACTTATCCGACCTCTAAAAATGACTTTGCCCAACAATTGTAACGACTTTTCCCAACAATTGTAATGACTCTGCCCAATCAATTGTAATGACTTTGCCAACCACTGGTAATGACTTTACCAACCACTGTAAATCAATTATCCGACCTCTAAAAATAACTTTGCCCAACAATTGTAATTCTTTTGACAACCACTATTAATCAATAATCCGACCTCTAAAAATGACTTTGCCCAACAATTGTAATGACTTTGCCCAACAATTGTAATGACTTTGCCAACCACTGTTAATCAATAATCCGACCTCTAAAAATGACTTTTCCCAACACTTGTAATGACTTTGCCCAACAATTGTAATGACTTTGCCCAACAATTGTAATGACTTTGCCAACCACTGTTAATCATTTATCCGACCTCTAAAAATGACATTGCTCAAAAATTTTAATGACTTTGCCCAACAATTGTAATGACTTTGCCAAACAATTGTAATGACTTTGCCCAACAATTGTAATGACTTTGCCAACCACTTTTAATCACATATCCGACCTCTAAAAATGACTTTGCCCAACAATTGTAATGACTTTTCCCAACAATTGTAATGACTCTGCCCAATCAATTGTAATGACTTTGCCAACCACTGGTAATGACTTTACCAACCACTGTAAATCAATCATCCGACCTCTAAAAATAACTTTGCCCAACAATTGTTATACTTTTGACAACCACTATTAATCAATAATCCGACCTCTAAAAATGACTTTGCCCAACAATTGTA